>JAAWXA010000018.1:9820189-10259069 GCA_038090715.1 Florisuga fusca
TTTCTTTCCTTTATCTCTGCTTTCTCAGAAGCACAAACCCTAGTGCTCTCTAGGAGATATTCAAGATCTTCCCCTATTGCAGGGCATGCTACTTTCTGCTATCCCAATCACATACTTATCTAGGAAACCTGAACTAATTTTGGCTTCTAGAAGACCAGGTAGTTCTGAACCTACAGCCTGAAGCTCTGTTGGAGCAGGTGAGTTAGAAGTTGGCCTCCTAGATACTCTGTGGGGAGAGGGTGGTAGAGTCTTCATTACAGATTTACTGTAAATTTTTTCCTGAAGCTTCTCATACTTAAAAAGATGTGGTGTGGGTTTTTTTGTTTGGTTTGGTTTGGTTTGGTTTAATGATGAAGGCAACTGACCATTTAAAATTCTGCTGCCACCAAGCTTACTGTTTATAAGATATTCAGCAGCTGTCTGGTGTTGAAGACTGGTGGTGGTGGGTAACTTCCTTGTATCATAGAATGCCAGGTTGGAAGTATTTCTGTCTGTTTTGGCACGTGTTAAGTAATTCTCCATCATCAGAAATGTGTTAAATATTCCCTGACTGACCATCTGCAAATCATTTAAATAGCACTCTTCTGGCTTATTGGTTGTCTTTTCTGATATGTATTATCCTCTGCTTAATAAACCATACAGGAGCTAAAATGATGGCAAGTGATATCTGAGGATGGCATGTATTTTAAAATGATTACCTGTAGACTCATTAAATCATGAGGCATTTACTTCTTCACTGCTAGGAAATAAATAGAAGTTTCTCTCAGGTAAGCAAAAAAACAACAGAACAAGAAACTGGCTCTTGAAAGACACGATATATCAACAGGATAGCCCCATGTGGACCAAATGCCTGGAAATCTGGCATCATCTGAAAATAATGTGTAGAATGGTTGAGACCTCTAGGCACAGCTGTGAAATCTTTGCAGGCATTTTATTCCATATTTCTCAGTAATTCAGGTGACTTTTGTAAGGCTAATGCCATGAAGAGCTCCCATGGAAATGAGAACTAATGACAGGTAGAATAGAGCCAGGAAGAAGCATGTTACAAAGGCTTCACAAAATCTCCTAATCCACGAGAGCTAGCATATACTGTTGAGGATACTGATTAATGGCTTTACTTTCTGTACAAATATAAAGTGCATCACAGGCACCTTTCACTAACTGTGACTTTCTGTTTGTCCAGCTCTAACATCCACTCCTTCTAGTATTTATTGTGCTAGGATATATTATCAAATTGAAATACTGGCTGCTTCACTTTTTCTGTTTCTGTGGTTTGTCAGAGCTTCTGCATTTCTGAAGACAAGTGTATTTTTAAGGGAAGAAAGCGATAGCTTTGACCTGTTGTTTCCCCACAGGGTAGCTGTTCATGGTTCTTTTGGTTTTGTGAGTAATCGGTCTGGTCCTGCAAACTTAGTATCTAACATTTTGCATACAATGACTTATATCCTCACTTATAAATCTATAAAAATAGCTAAGAGGTGCAATGTACTGTAAAGCTGCCACAATAACATAGACTGGCCTGTCTTTTTGTTGTTTTGATATGCAGCAACAGTTTTATGGATGTCTCAGGTGTTATAAAGCTTTGTTTCAACATGGGTAATATTCCAAATCCAAATTTTGCTTAATTTTTATGTGGTTTCAGAAAACTAAAATTAACTAGCATGCATTTGCATTTACTCTGCTTGTCACAATTACAAGGTAGGTACAGAAATAATGAGAGTTGATTTAATTTAATAGCAGGGATTCAGAAATATTTGTCCTATCCAACTGTTCTGTTTTTTTTCTTGTGAGTGAATTGAGAACCAGAGCTTGAGATGCACAATCACAGGCTTCAGTTGCATGGACATTCTTTGCCTCTCTTTCCCCATGTCTCCATGAGGTCTCTCAGGAGAGGTAGTGTAAGTCAACTGGCACTGAAAAGCAAATATGCAAAAGTGTGTCAAAACAACTCCCAAAACAGGTGGGAGCAAAGTGGCCAAATATGTGCTGTAAGGTGACAAACACCAGTGCTGCTTTACTCCTGAGACAGCACTCCAAGAGATATCTGAAAGGCAGTGACATCTGTGTTCTGACTCTCCCCACTTAGTTGGCCTTTATTTCACTGCAAATAGGTTCTCAGGATGCTCCTTCCATATCCAGGCTGTATTTTCCTTCCTCCTCCCCCATCTCTTCAATGGAAGGGACTCCCTTACTGACTATGCCCTATATTCAGTATTCTCTTCTTCATGTTTTTTGTCCTTTTCTTGGTGTGGGGAGGAGAAGGAGGTGGAAAAACCCCGAGGTGACTGAAGCCACAATAAATGCAGGTTCAGTGTGAAAAGAGGCACAGCTTTTCTACTCCTAGTGGCCTCAGTGAGACAACTTCTGTTCCTCTGCTATCCTCTTGTAGAGCAACAAACATTTTCTTGCAAGAGTTCCCAGGCAAGAGGTAGCTTAGAACCCAGCCCGGTTGGCTTAATATAATGCCTCTATTTCCTGTCTTCATGTACTCACTTTATTGTCAAATATATTTCTGGTGCTTAAAACAATATTATGTTTACCTTTCAGGCAGGAAATTCCTTCTCAGGTACAGTTTTCATATAACTGAAGTTGTATGAGAACCAAATAAATTCAATGTCAAGCAAATCATGCTCAGTGTTTTAGTTGCCAAGATGGAAAATGTTTACATGAATTTGGGTCGTGCTTTACTGTGTAAGAGAAATAAAACTGAGAAGGTTTGGATTTATATGCAACTGGCTGCTAAAGGGAATTGCTCTAATGATAGTGATGAAGTCCAAGAACTTTGACCAATTCCTGCTTGTTCTCTTTCTGGTCAATTGAAATCTGCTCAGGTTTCTTTCTCAGCATTAAGGTGGGGATCATATTATTCCATTCTTGTGGGGAATATGACATCTGTGTTCGGGCGGTTCTGTAAAGATACCTGAAAGTGAGCAAACCACCTTGGAAATTACCACCTGCACGCGATGCAGGCAGATGTTTTGTCATTAATGGATACTTAGTGCATCTGCAGAGTAAGAGATTGTTATATTGCAAAAATATCAAACAAAATACTTCTGGGATTGATGAAGAAAGTATTAGCTCACACCTTTTAACTGTCTCTGCTTTTGTGTTGGCACAGTGTGTATATAGCTAATAATTTTGCTTTAACACTTACCAGCCAGAGTTGTGTAATAAGTGGCTGATTAGTACCATCAAAACAGGGATGAGTTCTGAACAGACCTTTCAAGTGATGAGCATTAAAAATTTGTCTTAAAATTTACAGTATAGGTAGTCCTAATTAATAACTATGTTTCAGTTTTAATGGTAACAAATGTATCACTTGGATTATTTTGAGCAATAATGCATAAACAGGCATATTTTGCCAGAACTCTGGAACTATGATGACAGAAACTATAAAAGCATCTTTGTAGATGGAGTGAATTTGAATCTATGTGCTGGGTTCTGATCCTTACAATGCTTCCGTGCATCTTCTCCTAGGATGGTGAGAGAAGGGCTGTTGTGTTCCTCTCTTCTGGTTGGGCTGCCTGTACTACAAACTGTAGACTGAAAATTAGTAGGAGAGGCAAAAGAGACATTGCACACATTCTTTTCCCTCTACTCAGAAGTGCATTAGGGTCTGGGCTTTTCTCTATTAAACAGCTTGCATTCTTTTCCTGCAGTCTTCTGAGGATGTATTTAAAAACAAACAAAGCCCCCCCAAAAAGCCTTCCTCCTCAAACCCCACACATTTACCTAAAGCAGGCCTATTTTTATTTCCTTCGTGTATGAAACAGTGGTTTCGTTGTTGATAATGCAGCTACCTGCTTTCCATTAGGGTAATAAAGTATTTATTCGTTTCTGGTAACATTGAATCCTAGTGGGATTTAATCTGCTTTTGCACTGATCTTCACTAAAATCAAACTTTCTCCTGTATTTCCCTTGGAGAGAAGATATTATAGGAAAAGAATGTTAACGGTTAGTATTTTCTATCTTTTTTTTTTTGGTTTTGTTCAATATTGTTTTAAATCTGATTCTCATACAGGGGCACACAGTAGTCAGAAAACCAGCTTCACTTAAAAGGCAAATGCAGACAAAGTTTGCTTATAGGAGAACTATTTGATCTCTTCTAGTCCTGGCCCTATTGCAAGATTTGTGGAGGCCTTGAATATCTTGATTTTTCAAAGCTTTAATGTAGTGGAAGGTGCAAAAAATTTTGTCTCACTCAGTTTGTTTTAAATCACTTTGACTTGTGGGATTTGTCAGTTATTATGGATCATGTGTGCTATTGAAGGTTTGGGGTTTGCTTTTTCCTTGTCAGCAGCACCTCTGAAGAAAAGTTCAGCACATAAAACATTGTAGATGCTAGAAAGAAAATCCAGTAAAGAACAGGTAGGTGAATGTATACATGAATGGAAGAATTATTGCCAAGAATTTTGAAGAACAAAAGCCCCTAGATGTGATTAACTTGAAGCTATTTTGAGGTCAAAGAATGCCAGTGAAAGATTTGATTCAGTTAATGGTGCTTAATGCCATAAGGTGTTGGCAACTTAGGCATGAAACTCAGTAACATGTATTTGGAGTATTGGGCCCCAAATGTGATTCTCTAGTTTCATCTTGAGTTGTGGATGAGTAGGTGTATACTCTATGACAGCAAGGTTGCTGTAGTAATTATTCATTAGCTTTAAATAACAGGGTAATTATGAAGGTAAAATTCATATACCCTAACACACCCTTTTTATGCTAGCTTTTCAATTTCTGAAGAATGCCTACAGCCCTCTGCTTTGTGTTGTAAAACAGGGCACTGCCCCTAGTTGTACATGATTGTTTCTTTGCTTTTTGCACGCTCCTTGCAAGAACGTGAACTGGGGTGAAAAGGTAACATGAATTATTGAGGCAGGCAGTTGAAGAGAATAAAAACTCAGTTTCTCCTGTGCCTCCAAGGATAATGAAAGTCACTGGTGAAGGACACCATATATACTGCACGTCTGTTTTTTCCATGGAAAGTCTTGAATTTCTTTTATTTTTCAGTAATAAATCCATTTCTTCACTGGTGCAGAAAGCAGCTAACAGAGCAGAGACAAGATGAGTGGCAGTATTTTGGGAGGACAGGACCTACCTGATACTCTATATCCTAGATATTTAACTATCAGGCACTTCTGGCTGGCGTGACCACTGAACTTGTGTTATGTAGGCAGAATAGGCAGAGTTGGAATGCTTCTATATAATAGTTCAGATCCAGGAATCAGTTTATCATATGTGGATTGAACCTAATTTACTATATTCAGAATCTTGGAAAGAAGTCCACCAAAATTACTCTGCCCTCTTACCTGTAACTGGGAACTGTTGCACACCAAATACTGTGGTTGTGCTCTGCATGTTCTGTGTAGCAGCTCTAAGTCACTGCAGTTGTGAAGGGCTGCTGCAGTGCCCAGTGCAGGGAGCCTGGCATGTGTAATGTGCTGGTCAGCACACGACAGGTATGCACAGCAGGGGAAAGTGTCTCTGCACCCTTGTGGTCCTGTGCATAACCACAGACTAACACATCCTCAATCCACACTTCCTGTGCTACAAGTCCTGTAACTCTGCATTATGCACTGAGGCCTTCAGCTAGTGAAAAATTGTCAGTGCAGTGGACTGTTGGGATGGACAGGTAACAAACAGTATCATACTTACTGTGCCTTCAGATGTACCTCCTTCAGCTCTGATAGATGTGTGCCAGGATCCAAGAGTGAGCTTTCCAAATGGGATCAACAACAGGAGGCTGAGTTTGTGGTCCTAGGTATATCTTAGATGTGAAACTAAGCCTAACGTTTTGTGCTCTGGCAAAATGAGATTTTTTTCACCACCTGATACTACTGATGACTTGGTAGCAGTATGGAGGAGCAAAGTACTAGTAACAAAAACATGCTAATAAGTTTTGGAGGCAGTTACTTGATGTGTTCGGCAAGCACCTAAGATCTTTTATGGAAATTGCCTCCCATTTGTCTGTTTTAGTGGAGAGAATGTGAGCAAAGAGTGTAGTCTAAAAAGACCCACGTGTACCAGGATTCTGGTGTGTTGTGAACTTGAGAGTTGAAATAGTACTTGTGTGGTAAAAGGTTGGTTTGGAAGAAAGCTGTTGCTGTCTTTGGAAGTATGGAGTTTAGAGTGCACATCTGTGAGACCAGCCGTTTGGAGACCAAATAGCTATTAGAACACCAATTCTTGGAGTCCAGTGGAGGTCTTTAAACAGTGATCGTTATTGCTGTACTGTCTGGGTGCTCAAGTCCTGCACTTGGGGCCCCTCTTATTATTTCAAGGTATCCTGTTATGTTGTAAAAACTGTTTTTAACAAAAAGTTGAAAAAGAATGATGTGTAAGCTGCTAGATATCTTAACCATTTGTACCTCCTCTTGTTTTTGTCCTCAGAGGAACACTGTTATTTTTAAACACCCTGGCAGCTTGAAAAAAAAATCTTATTAAGCTCTTCCAGTAACTCTCCCACTCTTCCCACCTGCTCCCCTGTGCCCTCCAGCAGAAATGGAGCACACTCAACCATGCAGTGATGTGTAGCTGTGTGGAGGGCTGGAGAATGACTCATGCTTGATGTTACAAGAGTATTTCAGACATCGCTGAAATACTGTTAGGATCTCTGTAAGAAATACACTAAACAAACTGGTTCACATGATAGGAAAATGGAAACTGGTACAGAATTAATTACTGAACTGACAATCTGTGGTAGTGGAGTTGTTTGCATTAGATAAATATTGTAGGTAAGCTGTATGCAAAATGCTATAAGGAAAAAGAAGGTCAGAAACATACACCCTTCTATTGCACAATACTGTATGCTCATGCATGTGTGAGATATGCATATAATATAGACATTGTTCTCTTATGCATATTCCTTGGATTCACAATGTATCATTTCATAAATCAAATCTGTAAATGCCTATTTTATTGGCCCTTTGGTTACTTTTATTTCATAACACTAATGTGTTACTGGTTTTATTTTTTTTATTTTTTGCTTGTTTGTTTTTTTCAAAAGTCATCATCTTAGAACACCCGAGAGCCACACAACTCTTTAAGGGAAGCATGTTGACCTGTATAAGTGGATTACTTAGCCAGTGGCCTCTGGTCCCATCACAAATTTTTCATCCTAGCATCACAGAAAAATTAAGTAATTTTGAGAGGCATGTAAACAGTTCAGATACAAGCTCTGAGTCTGAGAGACTGTGGCATTATCAAAATTTGGATGCCCAGCTTTGGATGCTGATGGCCATAGTGGGCAATCACAAATGCAGTTGTGTTCACATGAAGACATTGATGGAGGCAAGGTGTCTCAGGCAGGACACTCTGAACATCATCCATTCTATGGATCATAATCTCACATGAATCAAATTTAGCCGATTCCTACAGACTGTTGATGTATCAAGCAGGAACAGGACCTTTCTCATTCCTTTTCTGTGTTCTATGTTAACCACAGAGCCATTCTTCTTGTGTCACTCTAATGAAATGGCTGACAGTCAATCTATTACTTCAGAGGTTAATGGCTCCATGGAAAATAGTATAACAGGCCCTTGTGGCAAAACAGAAACCCTATCATGATATTTCCTTTCTGATTTCCCCAGTTTTGACAGCTGTCATAGAAATTATTAAAAAAAAAAAAAGCTTTTGGGTTTTTTGGTTTTGTGGTTTGCTATTATTTAATGAACCCAGAATTTTTCCAGTGGGGGAAATAAAATTTTGTTGTTCCTTTTACTTTTCCCCCATCTCTTAATTTAAAAAAAAACAATCAGAATGTGGAATTTTGCATTATTTTGTAGATGGAACTGAATAAAAATTGGATTACAGACTCTGAGAAGACCAGGATTGTAAAAGCAGGACTCTCATAAAATGAGTGTCTGCTTATTAAACAGGATTAATTTGACATCTGAGTGTCGGACAAGTGTTCAGGTGTAGCAAGTGCAAGGACAAAACAAGTAATTTTCTCACCTTTAGAGAATTATATGCTATCCTTTTTCTTATGGTGTCCTGTACTACCATAACATTACAGTTTCAGATAAAAGCACTATGCTTAACCATAAAAAATAAAGCCTTTATCCTCTCCTCCCCTGTCTTCATGTAGAGACTGAACAAAATTGCAAAATGTTTTAAACAGGAAAAGCTGCTGTTAGAGTGAAAAAAAGAGGAAGGTTTTATTGCTAAATTAGGAAGTGGAAGTTCATATGAACAATGTTTTCCTGAGGAAAACATTGGTAAATGTGAGGCAAGGTGATCTATTGCAACATAGCAGGTCTCAGCACTCTCCTCTCCCTAACACACAATTCTTCCAGTGTCATGTTTTATCTGTGTACACCTAACAATAGCAAAGAATGACATTTTACATGATGGTCTGGGTAGTAAGTAATAATTTTAACTTTTTAAAAATCTGCTTTCCCTTTTCAGGGGACCAAAAACAATAAATAGGAATCTGAATGACATTTTGCAGTCATGATATATTCTATGAAGAGATGACTTAATTATTAATATATCAATCTTAATTGTGGAACTTTTTTGCAAAATTTTATGGGTAAACTGCAATGGTATAAAGTTATATAATTTCTGTTCTGTTTCTTTATAATTTCACAATGTGACTTAGAGTTAGAAAACATGTTTCCCCAAATCAGGTCTTACATGTTTATCATAAAGCTTAACATCCCTTTCAGGTTGTTCTCATAGTGATTTGTCACCTGTTACTGTGTGGGTGTTGGTGTTTTTTGGTTTTTTTTTCATTAGTTTACTCATTCATTCTAGGATGTGTTCTAAGGTTTTTGTGTTGATGATTCCAGCTACTTTGTTTAATTAATTACAGTTTGCTCAAAACCCACATGAAATAGCTCGTCTCCAACCCAAAAAAAGTTAGGAAGAAAAAACCAAACAAACATCCTTGTGCTTGTGGGTTATATGGATGAGATCCAGAAGATCAGATAGCAAATGCTAAGAGACATTTCTTTGTGGAAAAGGAGGCTGAGCAAGGAATTACTTTGTACTTGTCCATTCTTTCTTCCCAGAGGCATGCAACAAACAGACAGGGTCAATGGTCACACATTATAACATGAGACATTTCAACTATATATGAGGAATTTTTCTTTTTTTTTTTTTTTAATACCAGGATTGTGGTCAAGCACTGGAACAGGCTGCCCAAAGAGACTTCAAAGTCCCCATTCTTGTTGCTATTCAAAACCTTGACCAATTACAGGGCTCTAATTGGCCCTGTGCTGATTTGGGATTCAGACTAGGGGCCTTAAAAGGTTCCTTCCAATCTCAGCTGTTACCTATGTGTGGTTCTGTATATCTTAGGTCCATAAATGACTTACTATTTGCCACATGTTTCAATCCTGCAGCACTAAAGAAGATGTGTTATCTGCTCACTAGAATAAGTAATTTCTCTAGGAAAAAATGAGCAAATTCTGCATACATAGTTTTAAACAGACTCAGTCCTGTGTGTTTTAGGTATTTAAATTATTTTAAGCATAACAATTTGTCCTGTTAATTGTTACTCCCTTGATCTTGTCCTTTTACAGGTGGTTACAGTCAGATTTACAATTTTCTGTCCTGTATTTTTCTGTATAGGAAGAACCATCAGTGTTAAATTGCACTTAAACCCTGTCAGTTTCAGTCATTTGGCCAGTGGGTATTATGTATCGTATAGGACTGTGAAATCTGAATTTTCTTTGTGAATTGGTAATAGTTTTCTCCTCATTTCCCAAATGTCCACGTCCATGTACAACATTCTTTATGAAAATCAATTACATTTTGAATGACACTTTTGAAACAGACATATCTGCATTCAGAATTTGGTTCTTGCATATATCTTTTCCTTGATGACTTGAAACACATTGATGTAATTACTATGTTTGCTTGTAATTTTCAAATAATAGATCAGAGGTATATTTAACAAATTTCACTGGTTGATAGAAGATCTTTTTCCTGCATTATAATTATTAAATAAGCCAAGAACAGACTGAAAAAAATCATCTCTCTCACAGATGTTCCATCTCTTGTAATGTGAAATGTTATCCTTAGATGTTACCCCTTGAAAGTGTTTATCTTTGGTCAAAGCAATTATCTGATTGGCACCTTCTCTCTTTTTCATCCATGACTCTGTTTCTCTTGTCTGCCTTCTTCAGTTTCTCTCCATTCTCAAGAACTGAACAGTAATTACAAGGAAAGTCTCATTAAAATATAGTTAAATATGTATGTTCTTACAATTATTTCCAATGGAACACTATACCTGTGATGGCTGCTACTATTACATGGATTTTGAAGTCCGTCTAGGTTTGGAAAATGCATCTGGTGTGGACAGATGAAACCTTTGCCTTTCAGAGGTAACTTCTCTCCTGACAATGCCTGAATCAATGAGTTTAGACTACATATGAGATGGAAAACAAAGGAATGGAGAAGCATATGGAGAGCCTGAAGAAAATAGTTATTAAAACAATTTAGTTTGTCATTAAATCTTGCAGTTTTTGAATATAAATTGGTTGTTCTTCCCTTTGCCTCATATGTCATTTTATAATAGCAGAAAACATGATGCTGAACAATACGGGCAGGGTAGCCTAGCAGATAAAACAGAACAAGAAACCAGGATCTTGATTTTTTTGGTCTGACTCTACCAATGACAAGCTGTATCATCCTGTGCAACTTACCAAACCCCTGAGTCTTGCTTACCGCTCTGTAAACGCCATGTAACTACCTAGGATGCTGAGAGGTTTAATTAGAATTAATTTTAGTCTTTCAAGTACTTTGTGTTTCTCAGATGAAACGTGCTGTGCAAGTGTGAAGGATAATTATTATGTTGCGTCTGTGTTTTTCTGATACATTATTACCATTCTTTTATTAACTGTGTTTTGAAAAAAACCCATGGTAGTTACTGGTTTTGAGTTGTGTTTGTATGGTTTAAAGTTACCACCAAGGAGCACTGTAAGCAATTAAACTAATATTGGCATTGAGATGTGGGTTTTTTTCTTTTGAGAATGTTAATGGCTGTTAGTAGATTGTCACAAAAGTCTGACTGTTTTGATACTTCGGGCACCTTGAATCATGCACTTAAGTGTAAGATGGATCATATTGCTTTTAAATGCAGTGAAGTAGCCAGGCAATAACAGCCTGCGAAGTCTCTGCTGATAGCTTCCTGGTAGCTGGTCAGGTTTGACCCAGACAGCATTACAGAGCAATCGTTCAGAAAATTGTCCAAGCAATTAGTGCCTGGTGCCTCCTTAACTGCTTGCCAGTTTTGTCAGGAGCTGAGCATACCTTATGCAACAGGCCACTGCCTGTTCTCCTTTCTCCTTTCTTTTTTTTTTTTTTTTTTTTACTGAAACACTGAATTCTGGGGAAAGCCAAGATACAAGGGGATGACACGTAGCAGATGGAAGCATGCTGTCCTATTAGATAGGAGATAACTGTGTTGTTTCCTGATGGAATCGCTGCTACATGAGATATAAAAATAACTGATTGTAGAAGAAACTCTATGTCCCAAGGACACAATAACTCAAAGTGTTGAGTTATAAACTGTGTTTGTACTTCAACATGGATTTGAGCATGTGAATGGGCTTTTCTTGTAGTTGAGCATTCCTGAGCCTTAAATAGAAAGGCAGTATTAATAAATAAGATCAGATCTTTTTGGGATAATGAACTTCTTTCAATAAGGTTATTGTTATATAGGCAGGTCACACTCTTGTTTTGTCCTCACTTGCCATGTACTGTGAAGTGCAACTGTACAATTATTCAAACACACAGGACTCCTGTGTGAATTGAGATAAATGTGAGACAGATGTGACCAGAGAGACAGTCTCTTTCAGTCAAGGCCACAGATGTGACTTACCTTGCTGTTAGACATACAGTCCTGGACAACTGTTTCCACCCTCTGTTTTAAAGTGTGTTAGACCATAGAAATGAAAAGGAGATTATTGGGTTTCTGCCATTCTTACATTTTATAGGTACACCATGCAGATGATTGTACATGTACCACAATGCTACCTGAGCAATACACATACACAGCTCATCCACCAAAGCTGCATTTTGGCCTTGCTCTAGTAAAACTGATCTTGAGCCAAGTCTTCAATAGCAGCTGTCTTCAGGTTTAGTTGTCTCTGCTGGCTCTGTCTGAAAAATTAAGTACCATTTCATGACCTTTATCATGATGTAGGGTAGGGTTGGCCAATGTGAGCTTTGTCAACTTCATGCAGTATCATGCTTCATTAGTGTAGACCAGATACCAACTTAACAATTCCAAATTGCACAAAGTATTTCCTAAGTGCTAATCCAGCCCTGATTAAGATCTGTTAACATGGGCACTCCAGACAGCAAAGTGCCATGTGCTAGCTGTTCTTTTGCAAGTAGGCATCCTGTCTTTGACTTATCTGTCAACTTGTGTATTTGCAGGATAGAATGTCAAACAAAAGTGTGCACACATTTAGTAAGTCTTATTAGCTAAAAAATGTTGTTTCACATACTTTGCTATTATCAGAAGGGGTGGTATGGTTCTAGAATATTCTCAGAGTAGCAAATTGGCACAGATACTTTTGCTGACCCCAGCAGCTCCTTGTTTTTCTCCCTTGCTCTCTGTGTCAGCCTACGATGCCTGCATTAACATTTGGGGTTAAGATCAGAAATCATGTCACAAATTAAATGTTGTTTGTGTTGTAATGTCCTATGGCCCCTCAGTTGCCCAAGGTCTGATGATTCTTGCATCCTAGTGGGCACACAGTTTGCTGCCCTGCACATCTCTGCCCTTTGAGGAATAAGTCATTATTGATATGAATGTAGTGGAGCCATTAACAAAGAGACTACCAGGTCTATGAAGAGACTATTGGGTCTATGCGGAGACTAAGACTGAAACGGAATGCAGATGGGTGCTACATATTTGCAAATGTTTATTATTTAAAGCCTGTGACTGGAAAATATATAGAATGAAAGGGTCAGAGAAAGACAGTGTGTCTTGCTGGCTTTGCCTTTTAGATTTTAGGATCAAAAAGAAGGAAGGAGGAATATGTCACATTACAGGTAATTAAGGATTCATCAGGAAATAAAGAACACTTGGTCCCTCTCATAGCTTTGAGGACAAAAGGTGAAGGGTATCTGGTATAATATCTTCCATATGTGGCATGCTAATTGGAGGGATAGAAATAAGGTATTTATAAAGCTGAATTTAAGCTCTTATAAATGGAAATTGCTTTTGCTTAATGAGTTTGCTGGTAAACGGAGTGTTTTACACTTGGAAAATAGGAACAGATTTTTGATTATATGCTTGTAAATCAGGGCTAGGCTACTTGGTGAGTTAGCCCTAAAGATTTAACAACATATGCGTGAAGAATTATGTTTTTTCTCTCCCTATAAATATCTGGGATTTGAGTGATTATTTCTAAGCATTGCAGTATCTTTTAATCACCAGTGCCTAAGAGTTGCTGTAACTGAAGTCTTAGCTATTGTCATTTTAGTCCAAGTCTTTCCAGAGCTTTGAAAACCTCACATTGGGAATAATAATTAGAAATTATTTCTTTCTTAGACCTTAGAGGAGTGTGGGGATTATTCTTACTAGGTACATCTTTGTTTTTGAGGGTGGAAAGGCATCACCACCACTTGGTTTTGTTGGACATTCCCTGCCTCAAACAAAATGGGTCAATGTGTCCAGGTGAGTCGAGACAGAACCAAGCACTATCTGGGTAGTCACGTCCTGCTAATTTATAAGTTCGTCTGGAATGGAGAGGACAGGATCCCTCTCTCTGAAGGGGTGTAACTTGAGAAACACAGAGAGAGGGAGTTGCACGTTTTTCCCGCTAGATGGCGACTAAAACACATCAGACAAATTCGGCTTGTAAACTTCGCCAAGACTCTCGTGTAGCTTACTTCAAAGTGTTAAAAGCTGGGCTTTTGAGTAAGACTTTGGGATATCTGTATTTTTCTTGGAGTAGAATATGCAATAATTTCCATATGACAAAGGAAATATTGTTAAAGCTGAACCAAATCTTAGATTGCACATTCGGATTCATACATGTCTTGGCAGTTTTGGAAAGGATGTATTTTGTTTCTGTGCTGTAGAACCCCCACCTCCTTGGGGAGGGGGAGTAGTAGAGTCAGCAGCAAGTAGGAGAGTCTTGGCAGGGTGGCCTCTTGGAAATGCACAGCCAGGGAGCCAGAAGAACCTTAATTAGGCAGGCAAGTAGAGCCTGATCCAAAGACTGCTGAAATTAAAGGGAGCTTGTGCATTTTTTTTTCCTATTTCCAGGTAAATCTACCAAATGAGTCTGTCCTCTTCAGTGTTCTGCTTTATATACATTACAACATCTATTGCAATTGCTAGCATACTAGGTAGGAATGCATTGCTTTATTATTTATAATGAAGATATGACATTCCCATACTCTGTATGGATAATTTACGGGAATACATGTGGAATAATGGAATTTTTTCCTCTCTCTCTCTTCTTTTTTTTTTTTTTTTTTTTTTTTTTTTTTTTTTTTTTTTGTGTGTAGGAGAGTAAAATTCATTTTGAATGAATATCCTGACTTTTGTCTCAGTACATTTCAGTTGAAGTTCTAATTGAATGCAGAATGTTGCATGTTGGGCTGCCACAGCACAAACTCAGAGACCTTAATAACAGCTGGTTCTGGACTTACAAAATGTCATAGCTAGCAGAATTCAGGCAAAAGCTGCTACAGAGGTAGTGCTGCTCCTCTATTTAGAGTTGTTCCAGTACTGACAATAATAATCTCAGAAATGACTGGCGTAAAATACTGGAAATGACCATGTTTTATAATCAGGAAAAAATTCCCCATAGATTCAGTGGGAATTCTGCCTGAGTAAACCCACAGGTATTGTGTGCATCATGAGATTGCATGCAAAGGAAGATCATCCCTATAAACCAACTTTATGGCCTGATTTAGAAAAAAAATTCTAAATAAAGATTAATGGAAATAACTTCTCTGATTACACCAGTACTTTATGCTTATTTGAGCAACTTTAAATAGATAAGGAAATATGAGTTTTAATCTGTGCCTGGTGCCCCAGAGTAATTGAAACTCCCCTCTGTTGCAGAAGTGCTGGCTATAAGCACCGTAAAGCAGCAAAACGTTTGTCAGATAGAGTTCTTGCAGAATTCTGCTTTTGTCTGTCAAAGTTTATTTCCCTATTTACACAATGCTAGTGTAATTTTTTTACACAATTTTTAAAGTACACTTAATCCTTTCATTACAGAGGCACAGTGTATGAAAATGGATGATTAGCACTTTCTGGATTTTCATATTGGTACATAACAGTTGGATTCAGATAGCATTACACTAGGTTTTGTACAAAGCTGAGACATTTGTGATTGGAAAAGGACACTGGATTCCTAATGGCTGACCATGACTGCTACACATTGCACACAGACAAAGGTTTTCATGTTTTTCAGTTGAGTTACTGTTTCACCCCTGAAAAGCGCAGTTTACTTCCATGAGATGTTGCATTGCACCTCTGAGGAAGTAAAGAATGTTTATAAGGATGGGTGATATATCTGTCCTTTAGCTTAAAGATAACTGGGCTTCTCCCCATATATTCTAAGCCAACTTTATGCTCCAGGTAGACACTTTCGTATTCTAGACTAGGGCTCTCCCTTACCCTTTCACTTCTGTCATCCTCTGATTGAACTGCCATGACACCTTTTTCAGCAAAAGATCAAGGAATTGATCAGTTTGTATCGGATCATAACTGAATGGATTTGGGAGAGAAATGCAAGACTTGGTGTTCATGTAGGTACTTGGTGAGATGGGGGAAACTATTGGTTTGAGTCCTTTGACAAGAGCTTTTGGACTTGGAGGGTAGATTAAGGTAGGAATATAGTTCTCAGGCAGTGATGGCTTAACAGTGCAGAGCGGTGCAGCGCTGTACTGTGGTACCAAGACAGCTGTTGAACAAGATAATTTGGGTATTGGAAACAGTATCATTGTGTTAGTGCATCCTTTCTCTAAGGCAGCCTGCCATTCTTCTAATTGGGATAAAACCAGCCTGGGCAGAGGGTGGACTTAATGCATTTGTATCGTGTCTGGTACCTGAGCTCAGTCACTGAGAGATTTTGTCTTTCCAAGTGGTTTTACTCCTTGCCTTATTGGGGTATCCTCCATTGTATGGCCTATGGAGGGAGCAGAGCCCTTTGTCATCTCCATGTGGAGAATATGTAGTCAGGTGATTCAGTGAGCCCATGCAGAGCAGGAGCTGTGGAATGATAACTCAGATCGGCTTCCTGAGGATAGGTGTTGGCTCCTGTTCTTTCAAAGAATTAAGCAGAAATAATTTGTCTTGGAAGATGATTTTACCCATCATTATAGAGTAATCTACCAGAGTAATTAGGAAGCTGATGTTCAGAGCCTCCTCAGGTAGGTGAATGTCCAGTCTACATATTCTATCTTCTAGGAGAGTTATTTCAGCTTCTTGTAACAAGGAATACAACACTGTATGAGAGGGACTCGGCATTAGGTTGACTAATCAATCTGTCAGCTAGTGACTGAAGAATTCACCAGATATCAGGGTACAGTCCCAATTCCAAACAGTTACCAGGTGAGCTCTTTGTCTGGTTAGGGAGACAGGTTCATGTTGGCTTCTCTTTCTTTTTTCTGGTCCAGTGGATGCCAAATTCCTTTCTGCACGAGTACTTCAATAGAGTGTGTGGTGCTCTCTGTGTTTGGAAATAATAGAGTTGTCTGACTGCTGTCAGGTGTGGCTGAGACCACCTGTCAAGTCAAGAGGCTTTGGTGGGCAGGATAGGTGCTGAGCAGAACTCAAGAAACAAGATAATATGGTAAAAATAAAGGATTCCTCTGGAATTAGTGCATATCCAGATGAGGCAGCAGGTTTTTGTATCACAATTTTGCATTAAGGTACCAACTTTCCTCCTAAACGATAATGTAAAATGCCTGCATCTTTTGCAAGATGCAAGCTCTTGGATCTTTTGCAAGTTAAGCCTTGGATCCCTACACCATTCTGTGAATTGAAGTGGCCTATTTTTCAGAAAGCTTGTATCCACTGCTTTGATTTACTTCAGTTGCATTAGAGAATACTTTATACTTTCAACTTGGATATTGCAAAGCCTTGAGTGACAGGCTATTGGTAGAGTTGTTCTGTGTCAAAATGGAAGTGTGAAAAAATACAAGATGATGACAGTGTTGACAGAATCCTAGAGAAGCATTTGTTCAATTACAGGACATGACAGTATGTTAGCATTGTTCTAGTGGTGCTTAAGGATAAATTTTATAGGATTTTTTTGTAGTGTCTAAGCTGATTTGAGACTCTACAGAGCTGAAGTATGCAGAATAAGTTAGTGTGAGACTTCTTTACCCTGAATGAGGTGCTATGACAGATCCTACAAATAAAACATGGAAGGTTTCATTTGCTGGCAACAGAAGATCTGAGCAGAGCAAAGGCCTTACAGAACAGTGTGATAACCACTGGAGACTCCTTGGTCAGAGAGGACCAATGTGCTGATTCATGCTCTGGCACTCAGAGCAATTGTGCTGTTTGTTGGGAATCACTTCATTGTATCAGTGGAACTGAGGTGGAAAAAGTCTAGGAATTCATTCTGGCTCTTCATTAGACTTCATGACTCCTGGCTGTATTTAACATTGCAGTATCTTTCTGCTGCCAGAGAAGGTTTGAAAGAACCATGTGCCAATGCTCTCTGCCAGGAATGAGCCTGATATTAGATTGCTGGTGGGCTTCTCTCCCATCTCCTCAAAAAACACAGATGACCTTCAGTTCCCCTTTCTTTAGTAATTCCAGGCAAGTTAATGGTTGCTACTGAAGGTTAATTAGAAGGTGGAAAGATGCCCAGAGAATGGAAGGAATGTAGTCCTGGTGAACAAGTCATGGAACAGGAAATGTGAGAAGGCCTGGGTTCCAGTACCACCTCTACTGCAGAGTTGGTATGTGCTGTCTTCCTCATTGCTTGTCTGTGAAATAAAGCTATTTTTGCCTCTTCTTGGGAGTGTTTGATGTTTATGGATGAAAAGGTCTATGTAACTTCTAAGCAAAATTTATAAATTGCTTTTTATGTTATGCCACCATCTTACTTATGGTATAAGCTCTGAAAGACCATTAAAAAAAAATCTTCACAGTTCAGGTTGAAACTACTTGAGAGAGAGTTGCAGGTTTTCAGATGCAGTGAAGCTATCTATAACAATATTACAGTGCTGTAGTGTTATAGCTCCTCAATCATTGTATGAAGAGAGGACTTAATTTTGAAAATTGCCAGGGGTTGTCAGACAGCAGAAATAAATAGAAACATTATTATAATTAATGGAGGTAACATTATTAAAGGTAATGGGCAACATGATTGTACAACTAGTACTTATGTATTTATCCTAAGTTGTGTCTTTTTTTTGAGGAGTAGTTACGGAAGGTGTAATGGCAGCTGGTAAGAAAGTTGTTTTTCTTGGAGTTTTGTATTATAGCAAAAGCCATGTATAACACCCAGTGAGAGGATGAGTTCCAAGCTGATCTGCTGTATTGCCATGTTCCAGCAGTAGTTAATTGCTATCTGCTATAGTCCTGTCAGGAAAGTGCTCCACTTTTGCTCAAATTATATATATATTGAAGCTATATTTTAGTAATCTCATCTTCTGTTTATTGAAGCACATATATGAGTTACTTTTGTTTTGGTCAGTCATCTGTTATCTTTGCCAACAGATTTGTCCCATTTGAGATATATTTATCCCATTTGTTTGAATTTTTTCATTGTTTAGTTTGTTTAGCTTTATGATATTTCATAGGCGAGTTACCTTAAGGAAAGCCTTAAGATGGCAAGTAAATAAATCCCAAATGCTATGAGTTCGGTGTTGCATCCTCCAAATCCCAGATGGGAACGTGAATGAGAAAGGGATCAGCCATGAATGTTTGTATATGAGTATTCAAAAATACAAAGTTTTGTCTTTTTCCTGTTGGCTTTGTTGTCTTCTGGTTAAAGGTTTTCTATTTTGTATCCTGGAGTGGATAAAGAATTAAATATGAGAAGGAAAGCAGACAAATCCTTCTCAGCAGCATGGAGCTTCTGTGTTGTGTCAGTCCAGCGACTGCCAGGGGGTTGTTTCTGGAGATCTGATGCTAGCATGTCCCATACTATATGAGTGCTGTTTTATCTTTTCCTTTCTGTGAAGATTTTCTGTCACATCTGACAGGACACAAATCTATTGAAGTTGCAATTGAGGACCAAGGTGAGACTAATATTCTTTGAGAACTGTGCTACTAGATCCCAGTTGATCTCGCCCAATACCATTGTTTTTTGTTTGCCCCAGTGAAAAGAATGACACTAGGTTTCTTAGGACAGCTGCAATTCAGTGTTACTTCTTACCATCTTTCACCTTCACCTTGAAAAGAGCATGCCTCAGTGTTTAGATTTATTTTTTTTTAAGCTTTCAAGACTTGCCTAAATTGAAAGGTGATAAGAACCGAGTGTTGCTAAGTCAGTGTCCACTGATTTAAATGCTCATTTTCCTCTTTCATGTACATTCTTGGAAGTCCAGTTTTACATTAGACTGAAGAAACACATTAATGTTCAGTAGTTCGTAGAACATGCAATAAATTAAAGCAGATATACCTCTGAATTTCTTATGCAAAGATAGTGTGACAGTAGATGAATGGGTACTGTAAACATCTTTGTGTACCTGTCTATGCAAGTACCTTTATGGTACCTGTCCCTGCAAGTAATCTTATCCACATGCAGTATTTACGTATGCCAATCTGTTCTTAGCACAGAAAGCATTCTTCACTGTCTGGAAATTTTGCCCAAATTGTGCTCTCACTTTTAATACTTTCACTGAAGATTGTTGAAGAGTGAAAGGTAAAGAATTGCTCTAGGAATTCATATTCAGAAAACACATTAAGATAGAGAAAGAAAACCCTTGAATTTTTCTGGATGTGTTAGGAGAAAAAAAAAACTCAACTGTAAAAATCTGAAGGCAAAGAAGCATGTGTATCCAGGAGGACAGTGCTGATCTGCTGTGGAAGATACACATCTAGCCAGCTGGAAAATGAAACTGTACCCAGTGCCAGCAGTGTGAGGACAGGGGACAGATCTCAGCTAGCAGAGCTGTACTGTTCCAACATGTTCAGCATGTCTGCACCTCCTCCTGTAACACAGCACTTGCCTTTGCTGGCCTCCTTCTCAGTTTGTATGATACCCTCCAGGCCAGTCCCTGACAGACAGACAGACAGAGCTGGACTGTCAGCTGCAGAAAGCATCAGCAGAAAGGATCTTATTTTGGAGAGCAGACAATAGCACTTGTGATGTTGTAGAAGGTGACCCAAAAGTGTTTCATGGCTTCTGTCTTCATGAGATTTACCTGCCCTTATTTAAAAATCACTACTTAAAAAAATTCCAAAAGGGATGATGACGAAAATCTCATGACTGGTATTCTTGCAGGGGTGATTTGTATGACCTGATCTACTTGTATATATATTATGCATTACTTATGCCATCACGATGAGTGATTTCTGTGGTATTGGCAAGAGGGGTTAATGTCATCCTTTGGCAATTGTATGATTCTTAAATTCCACATAAGGTCTATTTAAGAGAGTTTCACTGAGACTTCAGCAGTGCGTGAGACCTGCCAAGAGTTTTTGTGCTGGAGGAGTATGGGTTGGCAGGATCAGCCCTAACACGTTAAGTGCTGTTTATGATATTATTATTGCTTTGTGAATTCATTTCCCTCAGAGACAGACTGGAGATGCAATGCTCAGATTCAAACTTCCTCTATGCTCTTGGGGTGTCAGGTCCATGGTTTAGATTTGGGCCCATGTCAAACTTCTACTTATCAACAGCAATACTCAGTATTCTGTTTATAGACTATACTATAAACTGCGTGAAGAATACAAAGAGTTGATTTTCATGAAAAGGATAGGAAGAAGTTATTTTCAAGAATAAAGAGAACATAATCACCCTTCATAGGTAAGATTTTTTATTTACACTGTGGGGATTCATGTCAGTACATTTTAAGTAAGTTGCTTGGCTGAACTTGTTATCTAGCTGCCAAGAACGGAAGTGAGAGAGAAGAGCCAGTGAGAATTATTGGACTCTACAGTCCAAACTTACATCATGTAAACATTTATAACATGGTCAATGCTGAAAATAAAAATCATTTTGGTGGGCCTCTTTGTTGCTTTATTTCTGCCACACTGCTTTTGATGGCACTTTTTGGGTTATTTGTGAGAATGCAGCAAGCCAACAGACCTGGAACTACACGGTACTTGCAGCATGTACAATAAAAACTTCTAGTCAGCCCTTTCTTCCTCCAGGTTCCCAGCCACAGCCAGCTGCTTGGGTTTAAACACTTCCTTATGCCCCTGCTGTTAACACTGACTTGCAGTGACGGATGGTCCCACCCTGCTTTCTCAGCATATAGTGGTGAAATCAATAATCATGCATGAGAGAGAGAAAAAGAAGCTGGGTTTTAATTTCTTCTTAGTCTCACACTTAAAAAAAGGATGTAAACTCTAAGCAAGTTATTTTCCATTGAAGAGTAGCAAGAGGTGATAATCTGCAGTATACCTGGCTAGACATTTACCCCGGGACAGGAAACAATCTTTCACTACAGTCCATCCTTCCTGCTGGTATAAGCAGTGCTTTCTCACTCATGGTGTCAAGATATGTTCTTCCTAAATCACATAAGTTCATGCTGAGCATGAAATACATAATTCAGACAAGTTACTGGTTTCTTTCAGATGTACATTGTCTGTAAAACAACACAGCAATGCAGAGCTGTCAGGAAGAGAAGAATAATTCAGGCTTCTTTCTTCATGAAGTTTTTAGATTTCTGATGACGCTACAAGTATCTGACCCAGTGCAATTATGGGGGCAAACTCCTTAAGTTTTTCTTAGCATTTGTTGCAGTTCATCAGTTTGTACCATTTAAGCTGTAGCCGCAGCTCAGTTTATATGCAAGTTTTGTTTGTTGTTTTCAGAACCCCTTAATGTTCCTCACTGACCCTTTTATAAGCTATAACTTTTGCTCACACTCCATAAGTCAGGGAGTCTTAGTAAAAGAGCCTATCAAGAAAAAAATCTGGGATGCTTTCCAGGGAAAGGCATGTATAATAGAGAATTCTGGCAGTTTTTCATCTGGCACTAATTTATTATTTCAAGCTGGCTTGCTCTTTAGACTATAATAAACAGTATTTTACATCTAACAAATCACTTTTAATATCTCTGACCTTGACAATGGGTATCTAGTAGGGGTTTAAAAGAAAAAAACCTCAAACCAGAAATACAGTGGGTCAGAAACTGATGTAATCATGGTGGTTCTTTCAGTTCCAGCATTTCTAAAGAAACTAAAGATATGTGGAAGAATAGGTTGTTTTAATGGAGACATCTACTATCTTCAGCTATGTCATCTAGTCTAAGTTTTGGAGAGTACAGTCTTTATATTTAGACTGAAAGGATTTAAATGACATCATCATAGAAGAAGTTACTGGATTCAGTGAAGTTAAGGCAGCGTTTTGCTGTCTGTGTACCTTTAAGAATTGAAAGAAATAGAATCATAGAATTTTTAGGGTTGGAAGCAACCTTTAAGATCATCTAGTTCCAACCCCCCTGCCATGGGCAGGGACACTTACCACTAGATGAGGTTGCTAAGAGCCCTGTCCAGCCTGGCATTAAAAACTTCCAGGGATGGGGGTTCTACAACCTCTCTGGGGAACCTGTTCCAGTGTCTCACCATCCTCATGGTGAAGAACTTCTTCTGAACATCTTATCTAAATCTACTCTCCTCTAGGTTGAATCCATTCCCCCTAGTCTTGTCACTACCTGACATTAAAAAGTCCCTCCCCAGCTTTCTTGTAGTCCCCCTTCAGATACTGGAAGGCTACAATAAGGTCTCCTTGGAGCCTTCTCCTCTCCAGACTGAAAAACCCCAATTCTCTCAGTCTGTCTTCACAGGAGAGGTGCTCCAGCCCTCTGATCATCCTCGTGGTCCTTCTGTGACACATTCCAGCATGTCCATGTCTTTCTTGTAATAGGGGCTCCAGAACTGGATGCAATACTCCAGGTGGGATCTCACAAGAGCAGAGTAAAGGGGGAAATGTACTTATTTCTTAAGCACATTTAAACTGTGTTTAGATGGAAGTTGCATTAATTCTTAATTTCTTTATCTCAAAGAGGAAAGGATTGTTTTTGCTTCTAATAAAAAGCACACAACTCCCTAAAAGACAACAGTGTCAAAGGGTTCTCTGCATCACTGAGATGTGCTAGTCTTCTCTTTGAAGACGAGTAGTAGCTGGGGAGTTGCTTGTCACGTTTCTGGATGGGAGAAAGGATGAGAAGTTGAAATACATCATGATTGCTTCATGATCCAGTCAGCAGTCTGACCCTTTGACTCTTCTGTTCCTTACTACTAAGTTTACCCCTTGACTACTTCAGATTTATTGAAACATGATGCTGGTCACTAGACAGAGGTTTTACATGTTTTTCCAGTTTATCTCATCTGCATTTTTAAATTCTAAACCAACCAGGGTAAGTGTAACACAGATAAATGCTTTTTGTAATTTACAAGCAGTTGCTACACATGCACACAGCCACACACAGAGTATGTCAGCTTGCACTGCAATTTGGATTGTCTCAATCACTTTATTGACAAAAGCTGTAAGCCCTAGCTAGTTACAACTATTCAAGTCATAAAAAATGGTTTCTTATTTGTGTAATACTATTAGTAAACCTGCTCCCAGGAATGCTAACCCACTGTTTCTCCTAATAGCCTGCACCTGACTTCAAAGCTCATTGAAATTAAGCTTATTAGTTCTACTCATGTTGTTATTATGCAGACACCTGTTCAATGATAATTCTTGTACTCTTCTTTCTTTTTTTTTTTCTTTTCTTCCTTCCCTTCTCCAACCTTTAAGTTGAAACTTGCCTCTGCTATGAACTATATTAATTTCAAAAGTTAGGACTTGATAGTTCTGTTTCCATCCTACACTGCTAGTACTTTTTTTTAGGGCATGAAGATAGGAAGTGGTTCCCAAAATAAATGGTAAATGTTTATTGCAGAATATGAGCTGCCATTTCTGTGACGTTAATGCTCCAGTGATTAGATTAGCATGCTATTGCTTCTCATTCACCTTTGATTCCAACACCTTAAATGTATGTGTGCGTGTGTATTTAAAACATGGGTTTGCAAAGATGCTATTGATACAAAATCTGAAGGCATCCTTGGTTTCTTGTTCTGGAAGATAAACAGAGTAACAGTGTAAATTTAAGGTTGTCTGGATATGCTATTATGAGATTTTAAGAAGACAAGGAAAGAGTAGCTGTGACAACTGATAGTAGCTTTACAAGGACTAACCCTTTTCTACTTACCTGTATAACAGAAGAGAACTAGATGAACTTTAAAGTTTTGATCATGGGGCCCCAAGAGGTTTTCTTGAGCAACTCTGTAGTTGCTACAGAGTGAGTACAAGAGTGAGTACAAGATGAACACACTCAAGCAATTTAAATAGCAATCTACTATGATTTTTTTTAATGGCGATGTTGGATAAGTCCTGTTCATGCACACATTCCTTTGAAGCCAAGAGATTGTTTGTATGAGAAGAAATTGGTTGAATATATACAAAATGTTATGTAAATTTTCAGAGATAAATAGAAGAATTAGAATAATTGTAAAATATGCAGATATCCAGCCATGTTGGGTAGTCCCAGTTTGGTCAATTCAACAAAGAAATTAGCTTTCTGGCTTAGCTGCTGTGCTAAAGTTAGTCAAACACTTGTAGTATGTGAAGGCACAGCAAAAAAGTTAGCTTTTTTAAGAAACAGTTTAGCTAAAAATGTGCCAGATGTTCAGATTAAAATACCAGTTATCCAATTTTCTTGTGAAAAGTTAATCTCCTCTTACATTTAAACCATGCTGTGTTATGTGAGGTTATAATGGAGGACAAAGTAAAGGGATAGAGCATGCCATATTGTCAGCAATACAATGAAATAGCATTTATTTAAATGGAGAAACACATTTTCAGATTTCTTGCCACAAAGATTTTTACATTCTGTGTTTCATTGGGAAAGTCACCCTGATTTCACAAGCCAAGCTGTTGAAGAACAAATTAACATTTACTGGGGCCAATGCCATAATATCTTTCCTCAAAGTACAACCTACATATTAATTAACATTTGTAAAGCACTTCGAGGTGCTGGATGAAAGGCAGCACAGAGTACAAAGTTGTTGCTATGATTAATTAGTTACCGAACAAGACATGTGAAGAGCTATATTAGAGTGTTGCAGACTATTATTTATAAATTGTTACTTTTGCCTGTGGCATTCTTTGTTCCATCCTTTACCTGTTGATTTACTGCCCTTATTAATCACATTCTTTGGACTGGAAGGGACTGCTTTGACCTCTATGGCAAAGGCCATAGACTTTCATGAAGGGATACCTGCAGTAAACTAGTATCTTCTAGTTAGGTACCAAGACATCTGACCTTGATGTACTATACCGTACCTATCCATTCAGTACCATAACCCTAACAGCTTGATTAATCTCTGCACTATTAAAACTATGTTATGTATTTTTGCCCATCTAAAAGTTCTGCTTACTTTATGTCTTGCTCTGTGTTTGTCTGTAGTTCTTCTGTAGCATCCAGCTAAAATATAAGAAGCAAGTTTTTTAGTTTTTTCAACTGGGTCCTCATTCGAATGCAACTGGTCATCAAGGGGGCAATAATCTACTTTGTGTGCATGAGCTTGGATCTCATCTAAGAACAGGGAGCATATTCATTGAAATACAGACCATTCCCATGACCCTTGATCTCCACAATAGAAAACCTCTCAGTAGCTCAGATCAGCATGTTATTTTGTCCTCTCAGAAAACTAGATTATGGGCAGAAAAGCTCAATCTGTGCTCCCATTAGGCCTATAGCTTTTCTGAAATGAGCTTTGGAAAAAACCAAATCCAGAGTATGACTTGGTGTTTTCAGGGATAAGAAGCTAATACGGCTACTTGTTTTGTCCAGTGTCACTGGAAGCTGAAATTGGGCCTTTGCTTTCCTTTCTCTCTTACTTATTTCTGTGGTTTAAACAACAAAAATGGAAAATCTGAATGCACTGCCTAAGATAATGAATAGTAGTAACAAAAAATCAATAAAAAAACCAAAAAATGGGCTTGAAAGGTTTTTTTTTGCTATTCCTCCTCCAAGACAAAATCATATCTACCTAAAACTTTCAGAGACTTCAGGAAAAGGTCTCAAAGGAGTTCTACTGCCCCCAAATCACTCTGTACCACTGCTACTCAGAGAGCAGTCTAATAATGAGCTGTAACATTGCTTGATACCAGTCCAAACAAACAGAAACCTTTTATATACCTGAAAATTCCTTGCCTTGTATTAGGTTTTTCTCTTGTTTGGAGGCAGCTTTAGTTCTTTCAGTTCACCTACACAGATCATGACTTTTAGCTCTCTGACCATGAAGGCTGCTGAATTCCCACCTTGCTCCACATCTTAGCAGAGAGCTCTTGCTAAGGCTACCAGTAGCCCAGGGAGAGGAAGTAACTTCCATGCATAATGACAACCAAGCCAACTATTCTAGTTTCCTTTCCATGAGTGTTTATTTTTGCTCTGTTCATCCTTGTGACCCTCTCTGCATACACATCCCAGTTTCAAATGATACGTTCAACAAGAAGGACTGGAAACGTCAGAGTTTTTAATGTATCTTCCTGACTGCTGGAAGAGCCATTTCTGTTATGGAAGTAGAGTTGGCCTCTTACGTGTTGGCATTGTATAACTGCTTCATAGTTGTTTCGTGGGCCTGGTCCTAATCTTTGTTGCAAACTGATGAACTCCTTATTTATTGCAATGATCTGGTAATTAATCCTGTATCACAAGGCTGAGACTTTTATGACTTCCAGACGCAAGATTTTTAGAGTAGCTATTCTGTAACTTGAAGTAAAACAAAAAAATAAATTATGCCAACTCCCAAAGACTTGTCTGAGACATGAATACCATGATATTTATTATGGTCTGTGTTCCTAGAAATGACTGGAATACATCATTATGATGTTGCCTCATACGTGCCAGGCAATTAATACACTAAACGAGATCGAATGTTTTAAAATATTTTATTTGCAAGTAATTTTTTGTTTGCAAATTAATATGGCCTTTTTTCAATACGTTGCTCTTTGTAGTGGTAAGTTACTTATCTAACTTATTATGCCTGTGCTTTGTGTGTAGAGATCAATAGGAGAGGTCTGTAGAGAATACAGAATTACATAGAGTATCATTAGAGAGTATATGAAATGGGGGGAGTAGTACAGATTTCTACTGGCATCTAGACTTGAGATCATTGGAATTACTCACTCTTCACTGTTTATGAGACTGTGTGGCTCTCCCAAGCTCATACTGATAAAGCAGTCACCATCCCATAGTATCTGGTAATTACTGTGTCTACACCAGGTATTATAAATACAGACAAGAAGAGCAAAAACAATGCGGTGCTAAAAGATTAAACAATGGCATAATTAATTAGTTGCAATTGATGAATTTGACCATGCCTACAAACACCTTTAATTCCTTAAAAGCTGTTACAGACAGATGTAAAAGCTCAACCTGTGGAAATGGACAAAATTCTTGGATTGCCTCACCCTTGCATATATCTTCAAAAGCTATTTCTAATCTTGCACAGGCTGTTAATGTGAAGATAGTAGCAGTTATGAAACCTGGGCTAGATTCCAGATATGTTGTATCAAAGTGTAGAATGAAAAGGAAATCAATAGTCACTCTTCAAGGAAAGTTATGCCAGAATTGTCCAGTATGGTCTAGATTAATCAAAGCCATAACAGCTTTTTTTCATTAGTAGAACATTAACAAGTAAACAACATTCCTGTTTTGTTATTTAGTTGTACTAACCTTTTTCAACAGCTAGGCCCAGTGATAAGTTTGGATTTTCTCTGTTTATAGAAAACTGGTACATCAGCAGATAATGGTACAACTCAATATTTATGGAGTGCTGGCTTTCTGGAAATGGAGGAAACTGGAAGTTATTACTAGGAGAGTTCATTAAAATGTAAACAGGAGTGAGGAGACAGCACTGACAATATTTATTTATTTATGCTATTGTCTGGTTATACAACAATGTCATGGCTGTGGTGTGAAAGTGGGAGTTGTTCTGGGCAGAAGTTTTTCTGCTGACCTTGTGAAAGGAATTGAATGTCAGGAGTGTGTAACACCTCTGATTCAGTGATACATTAGTGTACAGATTCAATGACCCACATCACAGCATCTGCTTTAGCAGGACCTGTCTTCTGGTTGTGATACGTAACTGTGTTAAAATTAGAACTGTTCTGGTTATGTGGTATCTGAAAATCCAAGAATTTTCTCCATTTCCACATAACTTCAAAGAAGCTATGACAAGGAAAGGCTGAACAATGTGGTTTTTAAGTGACTGAGAGAGTTCTTAACGAGTTGAACACTTTAAGGTTGCTTTGATTTAATTGATTAATAGCTTCTGTTTTCTGACTACCAAACAGATAAGTATGTTAGCTGTTATGTAAATCTAACAATACTATATATTAGAAGATAACAAACTATTTCACTCAGAACAGTACAAAAAAAGAGCGATACTTGTTCTACAGAATTTATTATTTGGTTAAGTGAGAAAGATCTTATTCATAATTAGATAGTGAGCCATGTGTATTCAGCAATTGTTCTTAAAATTAGCTTTCTCTTTGATTTGCATTGCTCAGGCCTTTGTGAAAAGGATTTGAACAAGCAGAAGTTGTAAGAACTATACAGATAAGCAAGAAGTTGGAAAATAAACCTGTTCTTAGCATAAGGGGACAGCATGGAAGTGACGTGGCAAAGACTGGAAAAGGTGTGCAACTCATGAAGCTGATTCTGAGGCTTGTGTGTTCTTAAACAAAATTGGAAGACAAAATGTAAATTGTTCTGTATTAAAATACTTTTAAGATATCTCAACTTGCACTTTTCCAAGTAAGACAAATGCAAAAGTTTCAGCTTCCTCGATGTTAAAATAGAGCTCCTCTTTGCTTTATAAAATTTCAAAGGTTCTGTGCTACTTTTACCTTGTGGAAAGGTTTGCCTTGGTGTGAGTGGCCGCGAGCATTTAGTCCTATCTGCTGAATGTTTCCTGGGATAGGGAGCTGTTGCCCCAGGATTTTAGAGCTTGCAGCATTTCTCTGGTATTCTTTGTATATGGCTTTCAAAGTGCTTTTGGATGAAAAGTACTATGCAAATACAAAAGATTAATAATTAAGATTGTGTTAATGTGTAGTAATTGTGCATAATGCAGTGCACCACAGGAATCTCTCTTTTGGGCTGTCTGACTGGTCTGTCATTTTTTAAAGATACAGGTTAATTATAAGATTCATAACCATAACTGTAATTATCACAGGAAAGGCATTCCTATTGACATGCATAAAAATGATTAATGAATCACAACGACTTTTGGCTTATTCAGCCTATCATGAAAACACAAATCCTGTGTTTCATAAGCTTCTCATGGATCACCACAGAAGTTAGATGAATACAGTGTACAGCAAAGGGCCCAAACCATTCCTCAGCTTTGGGCTTGTTACTGATCATGTTAATGATGTGCTGTTAGACAACTCTGTGATATTTTTTCAAGAGAGGGCATTAAAACACTAATGATAAATAACTTTAAAAGTCCTAGTTTTTGACTGATAGTGTAAAAGAAGCAAGAAGTGGTTTAAAGCAATGCATGAGTTATGTGCTTTGTATTCACTGTACTTTGTAACACATCTGACTTGAGTCCTGAAAGCATCATGACCTTTACTTTGCACACAGAAGCTTCACTGTGTGGGAGCTTCTGTGGCAAATGACAAAGATCCACACTCTCATACAGCTGTCCCTCTGAACCACCTGGGCTGCTCCTGGGGTTGGGTCCTCAGCATTTTGCTCTATCCCTTAGTTGAAGTGTTCTTGATTATTCTATGAAGAAATGTACTGTCATACTGTGAGTCATGAGTGGCTCAACATAACCTTGAAGTACTTTTTGGGTAAACTAAAGTGTATTAAAAACCCCACCAAACCATCAAAAGAACTTCTGTAAGTCAGCGTGGCTCAGGATTAAACTGTATTAGAAATATGAGATATGGCTTTTTTATCCACCTTGGGAACTGAAAAAGAGGGCAATAATTGTAATGAAAATCCTGAAGTTAACCAACTAAAGTATTTTTTTAATAATATTTAACTGCAAAGTCTACGAGTGGTTTTACTCTTGCAGTTACTTAGCCTGAATGATTTTGAACTTGCATCTGGATGAAGACTGAGATGAATAAATGAAATGCCTGCATCTGCTTAACTAATTTTGTTTTGTTTTGTAAAAGAGAACTGCATATGTTTATATACAATTGTGAGGGAATAACTGAGCTGTGCTGAAGAACCTGCTTAACCTCAGGGTGTGCTCACAGCTTGAACAGGGCTTGTGCAGATATCTTCAGATCTGGTTCAGGATCAAAGCAAACCCTGGTAACCCCAACACATTCAGACTGACATGAGGGAGGGACAAAAGGGTGCTGCCAAGAGAGAAAATCTAAATTCTGGCAATCATGAATCTTAATGTAGGTGGAAGATGGTAGATAAGAAGAAGGCATGGAAGAAATCAAGTGAGTCCTCCTACTCCTATAATATAGTGGAAAAAATCATGTGTCATGTACTCTGGATACTTATGGTGCCAGAAAGAATAGGGTGGGGTTAGCACTTCCTGTTTGCACCCTAGTTTTTCTTTTTCAGCTTTCTTTATTCTGATTTTCAGATGTTCTTTGCAGCCTTCCCCACTGCTGATGCCCCAGTTCTCCTGAAACTTACTGTCTTACAGCCAAAAGGCCACTGTTTCTATCCTATCTCTTGGATCTGTACAAGAAATAAGTTTTGGATTGATCACTAAACTAAGCAAGAATACTGCTTAATAATAATGGTCATAATAATAAAAATACCTGCAAACTATTAAATTATTTTTCCTTTACCAAACTGAAAAACATATGAATTGTTGCTGTTTGTCAGGTGAAATCCTCCTTTTTGTTCCAAAAATTTCCAACAGATTTTTGTAAGTTTTTTTAATCCAGTTGTCCAGCAGTTAAAGAAGTTGCTCTGGATTACAGATGTTTCATTCCCATTCTCCCTGAGATAATTTGAAGCAACATCATCTTAGAGAGCATGCAGCTGCCTTCACTGGGATGTAGTCTGGGCTCCCTTGAGCATTCTCAAGCTATCCTTTGGTTCCTATTCCACTTAGCAGAAATTCTTAAATACCCACTATTCAGCAACTTCAGCCTTTTCATCTGTCTTGTCAACAACCAGGTAATGGAGTAATTTTCTCCCTTCTCTCCCATCCTTCACACATGCTGAATGAAAGTATTTCATACAGAGTGAAATAGCATTAACGTGAGAGACTGCTGGGTCCCTCCCTCCCTGCTCAGTACACTCCTCTGAATGCCGTAGGGCAAGGCACTTCCAGAAATCTTGGTTCAGATGCCATCAGCTAGAAAATGCAACTGATCCCACACAACCTGTGTGAGCATGCTGACAGCCAAGCTTTTGGCAACAGGGGGTTGATACTACCACTTCTTCAGGCAGTTTTGTGAATCTGCACCCTCTCTGCCTGTTCTCTTCATATGAAGCCTGTTGACCGCTTCACAGTTTCAGGATGACTAAAGCAGCATTTCCAAGTAAATTCACCTTCTACCCTAATGCTGACCTTGCTTCTTTTGTGGCATTTATTTTTTCTTTAGCATGTTTCTCCATCCTTTCTTCCTGCTCTTTCTGCTCCTTTTTCCTGGCTATGCTCTTCCCCATTTGTATGCTCTTTTGAGTTGCTTGCCCACCTCTTCTTTCCCATATGACTGCTCTTATTTGAAGCTCCCAATTCTGTGGCCCAAGACACTAGGACACAGTTCTTGAGAGCTGGGCCAGAATACCCAAGATATTTCCAAATGAACACCTTAAATGATAGGAAACTTTCTGTGTAGGCCATTTAGCAGTTAAATTCGTCTGATAAGAGCCCTTTCCTGTCATGATTGTGCTGTTTTGCATGTAGCTAACATCACATCTGCCTGACTCTGTAGAAATAGTGTAATAATAGTATCCTCACTGGCTCTGAAGTGTTGCATATAGGCAGGGATTCTGTGGGGAAGATTCAACCTGGCATTTAATTCCTTCTATTGTCTTCTCCAGAGTGGTTTCTGGGGATACTGTCAAACAATTTCAGTATATTATTAAGAACAAACAACAGTAACACAAGGTTGTCTTCCTTTTCAGCATTGGATATTCAGGTCCCCTAAACCTATCTCTGCTTCAAGTGTGTTTTAGTGAAAAGTGATCCATGTGCTGTCAAAGTTATGAATCCACTCCCTCCAAGTAACTAGTTCTTAGGTTCAGTTTGAGCAGTGAAACAGCAACCACTGTAGTCTGAGCTCATTCTGGTGCTCAGCTGTTGCATCCCCGGGGTTATCTACAGTCGTCCTGGTGTACACAAACACACTCAGTTCACTGTGACATTGCAGTGAATGAAGGATACACATACTAGGATTAAAGCAGTTTTAAAAGATATGTTCCTTCTTCTCCCTGTTCATTTCCTGTACATAGTGAGGAAGTGCAAGTCAGCATTCACACTGCATTTCAGTGTGTTCAGGTGCTGCACTCACGAGTAATGAAACGCATCAGCTGGCAATACAAAGTTCGAATAGAAATGATACGAGACTTTACAATTCCTTTCTGAATTGTCTTTGAAATGTTTTAAAATTGATGCTAGAGTTGGACTTTGGAGATCAAGGGTAAAACATCTATTTTAAGTGCACAATTATTCTGTGGTTTTGGAAAACAAAACAAAATCAAAGGATCTGCTTGAAAATGTTCTCCTTTAATCTGTGCCAGCAGTAAGGGATCAATACCAAGCTGTAAAAGCAAGAACAACAAATATCTTGCTATTTATGTATAGGCTGATCTTACAGTGATACAGCACATGTTGTAGATGTTAAAGGTGAACAAGCAGACCTCAAGTCTGCTCGAATTATACTATCCATTTCATCAATTAAGTCCTGTAGGCTGGGATTATTTTTCTTTTGTATTTGAACAGATCTCAAAACAATAGAGTCTGTTTCACAATATGTGTTATCAGAGTATAAACATGAATGAATAGCATTAAGAATTTGTTTGACTTTCTTAGCTTTCTAGGTAACCTAACCACCAAGCTATTTTAAAGGAGATTACCAAGCTTGAGGTGAGAATTTGACTGAATAACACAGGCTTCCTTTTTTCCATTTGTGTTAAGTGTGCAGGGTTTCTCAGTCTTACAGATTTAAAGTTCAAATTTTACTGGTTGTCAGAATACTGTTAGATTTAACATATTTTGCACTCTTATAGACTCACTTCTATGTGGCATTCAATCTATATATTAAAATTAATATAGAAATGAGCACTATTTATGGGAAATGCAGATTTTGCATACAGTCTTGTTCTAGCAAAATTATACCTCTCCTCTTTTCACATACACCATGCAAGAATCATAGATTTGTCTTAAACAAGTAAAAAAAGACAGGCTTTAAAACAAGAACAAAATATAAAAAGAACTTTAAACTTCATTTGCTATTTCCCTTATTTGTTGCACAACTAAAATGACTTGAAATTATTTAGCAGTTCACGATTACTACAAACAATGGAAAGAGGTTGTTTATCTGCTTGTTTCTACAATGAAATGTGACTGCTATGCAGCTGACTACTCTGAAGTTAATAGCCATGAAATCACTTCTCCAGTAGTCTGTTCAAGTCATTTACTAAAGGAAATATTTCTAGTTTAAATTGTGAGCTTTTTTTCCCCCCAATTCAAAAATCATAAATCTCTCTGATCAACTCTATGTCCAGTTAATAGCTTCTAATTCAACCAGAACAAAAAATACAGAAGTAACTATGAAGACAGGCTGAGAGTGTTGGGGCTCTTCAGCCTGGAGAAGAGAAGGCTCCAGGGAGAGCTTATAGCAGCCTTCCATGAAGGGGCTCTACAGGAAAGCAGGGGAGGGACTTTTCACCAGAGAGGGCAGTGATAGGACAAGAGGTAATGGTTTTAAATTGAAAGGGGGTAGATTTAAGTTAGATATTAGGAAGAAATTCTTCACCATGAGGGTAGTAAGATACTGGAATGGGTTGTCCAGGGAAGTTATTGATGCTCCCTCTCTGGAGGTGTTCAAGGCCAGGCTGGATGAGACCTTGTGCAGCCTGGTCGAGTGGGAGGTGTCCCTGCCCATGTAGGGGGGCTCGATCTTGATGACCTTTCATGTCTCTTCTGACCCTAACCTTTCTATGATCCTGTGATTTTTAGTGGCTGCTGCTTCCCTGCAGTGCCTCAGCACCTTTGCTCAAATCTCTCTTCCCTGTCTCTGTCCACGTTCAGAAGCAGATGCTGAGGGAAAAGAGAAAATGCTGGCAAAAACCAGATGTTACCCCACAGGTCCTCTTCTGCCTCCAGCTCTTTGTAGCTTAGCAGCTTCCACCATTTTCCCCTTGGGAATTTTCCTGCAGAAGTAATGCTGCACACTGCAATCTCCACCCCTCTCCTTCAAAGCTCAGTCACCTATGAATTGCCACAACTGGGCAATTTTCACATATTAGAGACCCCAAGTCAAACCAGTGTTATTTTAATGAGTTTGAACTGGCTCATACTCAGGGAATTACTCCGGGGATATTTCTAGCATTTTGGTTTGTCCTCCTTCATTATGTTAGTTCCACTTGTCAGTCACAGAAACTGGGGTGGGCATTTCAGTAAATGCATTGTAGGTTTTGCTGCAATAGGAAGGCAGGCAGGTGATGTGTGTGATGCTTCAGAACGGGAGTTACAGTCTGGGCAGAAGGTGCATCAGGGTGAGGGAAGCTCTTCATAAGACTGGCTTTGTTACACCCAAATTTTCACCTCCTCCAGCTGTCAGTGTACATAGAGCTGAGGCACACTGAGGCCCAACCTGCACAGAGACTTGTGAAGTGCAGGTACCATCAGTTCACTGCCATGGGATTTTTTTTTGCAGGGAAGCTTACAAAGTAGCAGAGGGTGGCTTCCTCCCATCTTGCTCTAAGTGTGTGCTGCCAAGGGAAGAATTGAGGACAAGCATTCCTCTTAAACCCAGAGATTATGTCCTGGATATCTGCATTTAATCAAAGTCCAATATTGCTTGAAATGGAAAAAACCCCTTTGTTCCAGGGAGATGGTGTCATATCTCTAGTGCGTATCTAAACCTACTGCTGGGTCCCTTGGTTTTTGTTTCAAATTGTTAATGAAATCAAAGTGTATCCTGGGCCTATCCAGGGAGTGGCTTAGTTTGTGAGCTGAAGAACAATCACAAGACAGTTTTCTAAAAACAATAAGAGATGAAAGAGGAAGTTTAAACCACTTCCCAGTTGAGAAAACACAATTCTGCTGATTCACATCTGTGTAGAATGAGAGGTTTTTTTCTTCTGTCCAGTTCTCAGATTGCCAAGATTATATTAATAAGAGGGTGCAATAGAACTCTCCCAGATGTAAAGTACAGTAATGAAATACAAATTCTTGAACTATATTATCCCTTCAAATTTCATCTTAGGTTTCACTTTTTAGCTTCCCTTCCTGCCATGTTCTTTACAGAAACATTCTAGTGTTATTTAAGGATGCTTGGTCAGAAAAGCCACATTTACTGATGCACCACAGATTCTGACAGGATTGATCAATAATAGCACAGATATCATTCATAGTTCAGAAATTCACCCCTTGCCGAAAGTGAATGCTTAACTGAAATATCCTATTAGCTGGGGAAATTGAACACAGCCACTGCAAACAAGCAGAGGAATATAACGGCCTTTACAAGTTAGCCCTTGAGTCTGTTGTAAAAGCAACTGCTGGCCAGCCCTTCCCCTTTTAATCTCAGGACAAAAAAAGGGAGTTCAAGATGTAATGAAAGCAGCACTTTCTGTACAAGATATACCCTCCAAAAAAGCAGAACTTGAGATTTTTCACTGTTCAGTTTCATAATACTGAAGATGAGAAATTTCAAATACATTTGACCTATGTAAGCTTTTAAGTAATGTTAATGATGACCAAGGATTCCGTGTGTATCATTTGGAAGGAAAGTCAGTCATGGACATTATGACTGGCCATTGTTGAGCTCAAAAGTGAAAATCCTGTTCACTCTTTGGGGCACTGTTAATTAGTTTGAATGAAGTGCTTGCTCAGCTTCTGCTATGCCTGGTGCAATACTGAGAAACAAGGGAGAACCGAAACACACACTACATGCCCTGTTTGCCAGGACTGGCAAGAGTCTGACAAGGAGACCTGAGGAACAGCCAAGTTGCTTTGCTAATCGTGGTAGTCTCCAAGCAGAAGAAATTACCTCTTGGATTTTCTCTGAGTACGTAAGAGAGTATCTTCTTGTATAGACACTCTCTTGATCATCTTCCATGCTCTGCACACTCATTTAAATAGGAAATAAGCCACTCTTTCATAGCTGACAGAGCATAAGTTCATAATAATGACTGTTATTTTGCACAGATCTTGTAAACAGTCTGGCATTAGTGGCATGATGCAGTTTCCTGAGTCACTGGATGGTCCTTAGACTTTTCCACAACTATTTTGTGAGAATCGCCATAGACCTTGATCCTGTCCCTACATGTGTCCTCCCTGTCTCTTATGTCCTTTCACAGTAGGACAGGTGCATTTGACTTTCTGTCAGCACAGTGGGAATGTGGGAAGGCAGGATTCAGGAGAGACTCACTGTGGTGCTCAGGAGGACATTAGGGGGATCTACTTCCAATCAAAAAGACCAGAAAAACTAGGCTTCTGTCCAAACAGGCCAAATACATAAAGTTTCCAAGTGATTACTGGCTTTTTCTAACATTCTAGCTTTAGATAGATTCACCATTTTCCACTGAAAGTCAAGATTATTTTCACAAATGGATCATGGTGGTAATAATTTGTTAAAAAACAGTTGCTTAGACTTATCATTCATGAGAGTTCAAGTTCTTAAAAGATGCAGTTCTTGAGAATTTTTCTGGTTTTATTAACCCCCAAAAATTATCAGCTAAGCCAGAAAAAGTCTTACATATTAATTCATCTGCCTCTTCATTATTCTGAAAAAAAATCAGGTTTTATAGCTTACTACTCTACTACTTCTATAGCTGTTAGCTTTTAAATAGTTCCAAATGCAGTGTACTTGACTTGCACCTACTTGCATGTGCTAGCTATCTGCATGGGTGCTAGCTAGAAGAAATACAGGCTGTGGCATATCTATTAAGACCTTTACCTGGGTCTATATGCCACTGCTGTTTTTTTAAAAGATTGTTGCAAATTAGTTGAACTGGGTTAAAAACTAAAATGTCTTCCTGTGAAAATGGATCTGAACTTTTCCATCTCTTACTTTGTTTTCTTTTCCCATTATACCATGACTATGGAGATGTGCCATCAAAGGGGAGTAGGATATCTCACAAATTAAGCGACGGAATAGCTGAGAATATCAAAGTGATTGGTTGGCTTTAAATTGTAACTAATTTGATTGTCACCAAAATACTGTATTTAAACTATGTAAATTATCTGATCATTTGTTGTCTTTCGTTGACAAGTTCTTACTGGTGTGTATACAGCATTTTAAAAGGAGTGTTTCAACATAGCATAATTATCAAGTTTGAAACCTATTTGGATAGCATCATCGAATGTCAGTACATCTCAGCAGTTACTGAAAATCTACAGAACTGGAAGAATGGACTGGCATATTCCTTTCTAAGAAAAAGAATTGAAAGGCATTGTATTGGTTTCCATGGGGGTTAGCAACAAAAATATTGGCAATGAACCTATCGGGGAACTTTGTGGCAAACACTTGGTATAATGGACATGACTTCCTTTCTATTTTTTTTTTTTTTAAATAAAATTGCAAAAGCCAACAACAAAAATACACATTTCATGAGTGAAAAATAAACAAAGCAGTCTGGATTTATTTCAAGTTACGTTATTTGACTAGAAGAGTTCAACAGCCACCACAGGAACTTGAGAGTTTGTGAAGCTGCTACTTTTTGTAGGCGTTTCTTAATATAGCTGTCACAGCTAATATTAATGTTTAGGGTAAACATGAGTCTGATTATGCAGCAGAGCATAAAAATCTTCACTAGCTTGCAACATTTCATTGAGAAGGATTTTTTTTTCTGCTATCAATAGGAATTACAGGCCTCCAAGATGTGCAATTATCTTATAAATTCTTATACCAAATACTCAGAATAAAAGACTGATTGTATTGTTAGTTATTACTGTGTACTCACTACAAACTATCTGTGTTTAAATGCTGCCAGATTGTACAGTATTGTGACATAAAAAGGGCCAAGTTTGAGGTACAGCTTTTACAAAACTGAGATTTGGGAATATTTAATTCTCCAGAAGTTCTGGAGAAGTTCAAGGAACCAAAATAATTTCTGGCAACTTAGATTTATCCTTACATAAAAATGATGTCATTAGCTTAAGTCCTGGGAGAGGTTCTGTGCTCCATGCTCTACTATTCTTGAGATTCCTTTACAGTTATCAGTCATAAAGAGAGCCAGAAAAACAGTTTATAACAATGTGAGTACTCCTTTTGCTTCAAAACACGTGTTTCTCCTGGAATATACATACATGTCACAGATGTTAATCAATATTTTTAATGCAAAAGGCTATTTGCAGGACCCTTTGAAGGTTTTCAGTTATGTCTGTACATTTTCTGGATCTCTGTGCTTGATTATCAGCACATTTATCTTCTTTCCTTGATTGAATTCCTCCATAATGATCAGGGCTACTGCTAGCCATTACTGTCCTTTTTCTCCCTCAAGGCTTATCGAAGCTGAGTCCTGTGTAATCTGAATTGAAAGGTGGGAAATGTTCCAGTGACTCAGACATTCTCCTGATACAGTCAAACTCCATTCAGATACCAGGAGAGAAAATCAACAGTTGTTGATCTCAGGAGACACAAGATTCTGCTTCTCTTCCTAGGTGAGATGGCAGTTCAGTGTGTGATGCTGTGCTACAACAAAGAGAGCGTGTATTTATAACCTATCTCATCTAGTGCTAGTAAAGCTGCCCAGATCTGACCAAACCACTACTTTGTGTAGCATTGGGGTAGAATACTTTGTTTTATGAGAGACTTTCAAGATGGTATCCTGAAAATAATGCCCGAAATGTATGGAATATTGTTAGTGAAATTTTATGTTGTGCTTATTGCAGAAGAAGCTTGGTGGGTTTTTTTTGTTTGGGTTGTTTTTGGTTTTTGTTTTTCCCCTTTTTTTTGGGTCTTTGTTTTTAGCTAAACTGGAAGATGTAACTTTGCCAGTGAAATTCCTTAGGTAGATATGCTGGTTTAAAATAGAATTTTTATTTACTTTTTTAAAAACTGCTTGGATGTGTCTTGGCTCTTAAGAAGGTCTTCCAGATCTGGAGAGCAGGGCAATGCAGCCATCATCCACAACACTGCCCCATCCCATTTGCACCTCATCCGTGTTGGCAAAAGCTGCCAGACAGCAGTCCCGGGTAAGGGACTCATGGACCCATTGAAACCTCTGAATAGTGGCTTCATGAGAGAGATGTTCAGGTGGATCCAAACCTGAGGATCTGCAACTAAGGTTCAGCTATTTCATAAAAATATGATCAACTGTCTGAGCAATTGAACTAGAGTAACCTTAGCTTGCTCAGTGTTTATACAGCACCAGCACCCCTGGAGACAACTCTGTGTATCTATGAATATCTACTTCTAATAGTAATATAAAGTCCAAAGCTTTTGAGTTTGGATAAGAGGATTGTTTTTCTTACCCAGCTGATGAGATACAGTAGAGGATGATCTCTCCTATTATGGCATGGATTCTCATGCTTGCTCTAAAATTCTTTGGCAGCACTGCTTTTAAAATGCCCTGTCTACCTCACTGGAGTGTCTGAGCTGCAGGGCAGTTGGCTCCTCAGTAGAAGAAAAGAAACTCTTGCACTAGTCAGTTCCAGTGTAGAGGAGGTTGAATTTTCCATAGATTTGTCTCTGATATGTCTCTGATATGTCTCTGTTTTTAAAAATGTCTCCATGTTTGAATGATTTTTTTTTTTTTTTTTAGAAAAAGCAGATATGGAGGACTTAAAGTCTGGGCTTTCATCCTAATGGTTTCTTGTTTGGGAAAAAGTCACTTGTCCTTTGTGCATTTCATTGTGCGTTTGTTCTTCTGCCTTATTTTCTCTTTTATAAGTAGTGCATGTTTATCTCCAAAGGATATTGTTTAAAGTGTGAGGAAACTTCAGTTTCTCAGATGAAAGATCCCATGCAAACCAAAAAAATTGCATTTAGCAGTAAATAAATCCCATAGTTAGACAGGAAAACAACAAACTTCTTTAGGTGCATTTTCATACAGGTATTGTAAGCCCTACAAAGGGAACTTTTTAGTTAGTTCCCCACAGATTTTGTCTGAATCTGATCAAATCTCAAACAGAAAGTGAGCTATGAACACCTACAGCTTCGTTCTTTTCCTTTGTTGCATCTCATATTTCCAAACTTCTGTGATCTGAAAATTGAATCTGTAATTCTCTAAATATAAGTGCTTTGTTTTCCCTTGTGGTCTGGGAACTATGTGAAAACCATGAAATATTTCATCCTTTTTGCAAAGACACTTGGTAAAAACACTCAAAACCCTAGTAAAATTTCTTCTTTTGACCCACTCTCTGTATCCATCTCAGCCTTATGCCTTGAACTCTCAGCTCAGGCTGTAAGTTGGGCTCTCTTTGTTTTTACTCTGTCCAGGCCAAAAAATTCCTGCTTACAGTGATTGTTCTTTTGCTTGCAGAAGGCTGAGGGACCAAGTGCCAAAGCCATGAGAGAGACCTGGTTTGCAATGGCATTTTTATGGATCCTGGTGCTTTGAGATAGCAGGCCATACTGCTTGGGCTCTGCAGAGGTATATTCTGTATCCCACAGCTGTATTTCAATTTAACAAAGATTGCAGCAAGTTTAGCAGTGAGATTGCTGTAATTGCTCAGGTGATATGCTATATCTCTCTCTGCACACCCGAGTTCTTTGGGAAGCATATATTTGCCTTGATTGAGGTTCTAGGACTAGGGAAAAAAAGAATAAAAAAACCCCAAATACCTGAGTCCTGGTTTAGATCAGTGCGACGTGCATTAACTTTCCTGTCTAATCCAGAAGAGGGAGCTAACTTTCTAAGCCATCACAACTGGCACAGTGTGCCGCAGGAGGTTTTTTCACAGCTGATATCCCATGTCTGACTGATTATTCACATATGCTGTCCCCGAAGGAGAGTCATCTTGGGGAGTGCAAAACCACCCTCTCAAAACATTGGTTACCTCTCTCAGTGCAGTAAATATAATTACATGACATGTTCTTGACAGGGGAGTATTTATTGTCAATGTACTTTACTATAATTTCAGTACTCTTACATATTGTTTGCTCTCTTCCCCTACTCTTCTGTCTTTCGCCTATTAAGGAATATTAAAATGGTCTGAATTCAATAGTTTCTCCGCTGCAGTGCATGCTGCTCTGTGTTGCACTGCAGAGAAGCTCTGCAGCGTGGCACAGGGTGTGTTTGCAAGCTCCTATGCTTGTAGCTTGCTGAAGCCTTGGTTAGCGGCCCATGTGCAGGAAGCAAAGTGTGCTCAAACCAGTCCCCTTCCAGTGAAGGAGCTGGAAAGCAGCTTGTGGAGTCCAGCTAAAAGAGTGTCTGCACTGCTAGGCTCTCCTGCCCTTCATCTCTTCTTTAACTCCTCTCTGCTAAGCTTCTGCCTTGGTCAGAAGCACCCAGACTGGGCTGACACAGGATTAAAAAAAAAAAAAAAAATCCCTTTTTGTTAAAATAAGCTAATGAGTTAGGAGCACATAACAAAGAAGGGAGATGGACCGGGGTGTTTTATGGGCCCACAGAGGGGAAATGTGCAGGCAATTGTGCAGAACATCTGCCCGTGGTCTGTCCTGGGGAGTCGTTGGCTCCAGGCTTATGCCTTGTGCTCATACACCTCCCACAGCCACATGTCCCCAAAAAATGGGAAAGCATGAGGCTGACCTTGCTGCCCGGGTGCATTGGGGCACTCTGCCAGGCTCTGGCTCATGCACCCAGCCCTGGCCTTGGCACCACAGTCCCCTCCTGGGCGAGGAATACCATCTGAGTCAGCAATCCCATGGTTGTCTCTCTCCCTCTCTCCGACTTTCCCTATTGCACACTCTTCTCTCTCTCTCTCTTTTTTTTCCCCCCCTCTTTTTTTTTTTCTCTTCCCTGTCTTCTCTCTCACACAGAAGTTTTAAGCTGTAATTGTTAAGCAGAAAACTTTGAAAACTTGTAATAGAACAGTTCAGACCCTAAAAAGAAAATGGGAAAACTAAAGCACTGGGGTTTCTTAATGTCTTGTTTACTTAGTGAGTTTGATTAATAATTATTAGTTTTAATTTAACGTTGTGATTTTGGGTGCTTGGGTTTGACAAATTTGGACTGGGAGGAGTAGCTCTGGAGCACTCTATTTGTTCTCTGCACAGAGCCCAGCATCTCTGAAGGCATAAACAACTGGGCACAATGCAGCTGGAATCATTTTTCTGTGTCAGCTATTTTAATACAAAAGAAAATGGTCAAATTAATATGGAAAACTAAAAAAAATCAATTTACCACATATTTAAAATTAACAGAACATGAAAGTTCAAGAGAGAACTTTTTAAGCCTTTGAACATTTTTCATGTTTGTTTCACAATAGGCTGATGTTAGTAAACAAGTAAAACCAAAGGCAAGAGAAATTCTCTGTATCATGTTATCTAGCAAGAATTTTTGATCCAGTTTAACAAGAAGTAGTAAACACTGTGGGCTGTAGAGCAGGATGATAAATAAGTACAGAGGTGTGTGTAAATTAGGTTGATAACATAACCTTGAGCTGTCTGTGGTGACAAAACGTGTGAAGCCATTAGTGCTCTTGAAGTCTTGAGATGGTCTGACTTGTGATAGTAGTCAGCTCAAACACGGCCCACGTCACTGGAAAATACACGGTAATACTTTAATAGCCCTCTTGAAAACTGTATCCATGAAGAATGGCCCTTTAAAGCTTAGTGGAGTTAGTTGCAGCAAACAGTTTATTGAGCTAATTAGGCCACTTTTTCTGGTTATTATCCATGAAGATTGAGCATTTTGCCGAATTATTTATTTGGAATTATTTGATGAATAGGGCGTGCAAATGTATTTCAATTTCAAGAAATATCTGCCATGGCTATTACTTTAGAATTCTCTGTTCACACTGTAATTAGCTAGATAAGTCATGTGGGTTTGTTTTGCTGTGATTGGACGTCTCCCAAATTTTTCAAGAAAGCTGAGCATATACTGAAGTGAGTACATATTGCCTGAGTTATCATCCAGCCTCCAGGGAGTAACACAAATTCAAGTTAGAAAAGCAGAACAAAGAAGCAAGATTAAAATGTTTACTGTCATAATGTTTTATGCACAGGTATAGATAGGGGGTGTCTGCTGACCGCTGTTGCAGGTATCCTTTGTGGTGCAGACCAGGACTATTCCTCACCTGATCAGAATGTTGTAATTTGCAATTATATTACCAAATGAAATTGTTCTGTGAAGCCAACACTGTTACTCTATTGTTTGTCACATTATGTTGGAGTTTGTGTTAGATGTCCTTTGCTGTTGAGTTTTTTTCCAAGTGAGGAAATAAAAAACTGTTTGTTAAGAGAATGTGACTGTAAGAACTGCCTCATACTGGAAATCCATGACCACGATGCCGTTGCAAGACTGCTGCAGCTGTGTCATATTGCTTGGTTTGAGCAAGGTAGCAGAATCTAGCCCAGGTTTGTTAATCTGTGCTGTCACCCCCCGTGGGGCACTGTGGCTGTGCTTCTGTAGCTGTTTTGGAAATCTGGGCCTTGGTGCTTAGCAGTGGGTACTGCTAAGAATTTACGAGATTTCACTGGCAGTGTCACTACCTCAGTATTCTGCCCACTGCATCACAACTCTGAGGCTGAATGGATACTTTCTCAATTATTCAGTCACATAGCTGCCCCTTTAAATTAGGCAATAGGATTCCAGACACCGGTTATGGCAAAAACGCACAATGTTCATCTCCATTATCTCTGTTATTTAAGGCTTTCAGAAACCACTAACCTTAACTCCTACACTCAAACAAGCACACACTAGCACACAGAGTTAAGCCAACTTTTTAACTCCCAGTCATTAAGGATGTCAAAACATTCTGATATATGATATAAACTCATTATGACTGGATTTTGTTTTTATTAATGTAAGGGTTAGGTTGTGAAGAACAGAAGATTTTTTTTTAAGCCTCTTACTCCTCAGAGACAATGTGATTTGGTGGTTTAGCATTTTAACATTTTAAAGGGCTTGTTAAGCCCTAATCAGAGCACATTAAGCGCTAACATTTTTAAAGTGCATAATAAGACCTAAACGTTTTAATAGCATATTAACTTGTAACATAAACCAAATGCAGTCACAGTGTTGTCTTTTTCCTAGTGTTTTTCCTATAACAAGTTCAAACAAGTAACTGATACTTTTAACAACTATTAGAAAGTTGAGGTTTTCTGGTTGTTCTTCCTGTTTAAAGAAAAAAAAAAAAGGCAGGAGACTACTGTATTAAAAAATTGTGAAATTTTAAAGCTAATGCAGAAAAATTTGCTTTGAGATTTCACATTGCTAAATGTATGCTGCTAGAGAAAAGGATTCCTTTTCAGTGAAATAATATTTTGTACTGGAAAAATGGTTTTGCTTGAGAAATTTTATTCAGATCTGATAATTTTGTAGTCATCTGTGAACAAGAACTGTGTGATGGGCTCTTGACAGTGATAAGGGTTCATGGAAAATCTTTGGGGATTTCTCCTCCCCAGTACCATCTCCTACGTGTGATTCTGGAGAAAAGGTTCAAGTTCATTGGTACCATGGCCCAACAATTTCCTTTGAGGAAAAAAAAAAAAAAAGTGAAGTACAACATAGCCTGTGAGCGTCTTCTTAATTAGTTTGGAACCTCTTGATGAGTGATTCCAGACGCACCTTCCCTTCAGGGAGCTGAGTGCACCACCTCTGCAACTATCCCAGCCCCTCCCAGATTATGGCAAGTCATAATTTGAGCCACCTTTTGGACCTTCATCTTCCCCATGGTATTGTGAGGGGAAGTTGTGGCTCAGTCATTTAGCTCAGGTTTGATTGCAGCTGGTACTGCTTTCCTATAGTGGCTGTGAGCCTAATACCTTCCACACTGGTGGCAGGAGTATAATAGTGCCTTTGCAAAGCAGTTTATAAAATGAGTTTGGAGACATCTGGATGAAGCTTACTCAGAGCTTTCCACATAGTACTCAACCAGCAGTGGGATACAGCCTCTCTTGATATGTACAGTCACAATGATGTGGAAATACACTTGTGGATTTGGTCCATGAGCTGCTGTACCCATGTGATTGCCTCTGCATTATTTCCTGTTACCATGAGAGGACAGGGTGCCCTAACTCAGTGGCCTGCAGATGAACACCTCTTCAGAGCTGTACACTGCTCCTCCTGTCACTTCAGCACAAGCAGTGCCTCTCTGTGACTCCCTGTCTGGCAGACAGCGAGCAGGCTGCCTCAGGTGTCTCTCACTGGGACGTGCCAAAGCTATGCTGAGGTTTCTGTAAGTGCAGATAAGTCTGGATAGGTCAAGAGTCCCACAGTAGCTCCAGTTTGAGAATGGGCGTGTTTGCTCTTTATAGAAAATTCTCCCTTTATTTTAACTTTTACAGTGCAGCTTCTAGAGCAAGACATTTTGTGGTGTGAGGAGGGCTGCTGCAGGGATAACAAGACCCTCCAAAGTGAGTGCAGGGCCTCACACATGTGCACAGCAGGGCTTTAACTCCTGAGGAATTTTTATTCCAGCACCTGGGGAAATGTCCTGCAATGCAAAAGCAGGCAGGGGGTCATCTGTAGGGGGTCATCTACAGGGGATCACAATAATCCCCTATCTTTACTCTAAAATAAGAGTGACTGCAGGGAGGTAGAAGTAATTCTAATATATCTGGAGAGGTTTAACTATACCAGTGTAGTTGTACCAAGTAACTGTGAAAGTGTTTCTGTGGAGACAAACTCCAGTCAGACATAATGCTAAAATGCTGTAGACCTCAGAATTATACAGTTGTAAAATGGTTTTGGTTGGAAGGGGCCTTAAAGATCATATAGGTCCAACCCCCTCTGCATCTTCCACTAGTCCAGGTTGCTCAAGGCCCCATCCAGCCTCACCTTGAGGACTTCCAGGGTTGAGGCATCCACAGCTTCCCTGGACAACCTGGAGTGCCTTTCACCAGAGAAATAACTCCGTAATCTCAGACTAATGGTTCTTTATTTTTAGTAAATAACCTGAGTTAATAAAAGGAAAGGGCTTTATGCTTCATGAACTGTATTCTGCCATTAGCACGACTGACATACTGCAAAATGCAGGACATCTGAGGGAGATGAGCCAGGACTGAGGATGTGTTGCTGTACTGATTTTCTCCTAGCCCCTGATATAAGTAATGATGCAGAGGATGTTCTTCAGGCCTTTAGCTCTTTGACAAATAGAAGAATGGAGGGGAAGCTTGGTGCAGAAAGTCTGCCTAGAGCAGGAGCTCCAGTTGCACCCTGGACTACATCTAAAAAGGTCTGGCTTTCCATTCTGATTCTCCCCCAATCTTTTTCTCAAATCTGTCAGTTTTGCCTGTATCTGTTTAAAAAAAAAAATAAAAAAATTTGAATCTTAGTTTGCTTATGCCTCCCTTGTGAGATTCAGATATCATGGGTCATTGGGAACAGAGTAATTAAGTTAGGATGAGGCTGTACTCGATGATCTTGAGGATCTTTTCCAGCCTGAGCAGTTCTATGGTTCTATAACTTAGACTAATCTGGCTGGGAACTACCTGTATAAGGGTTCCTAGCTGCAAAGTAGATCTTCGTTGGGATAGATCAACCTACATATCTGTTCTGCTCTTCTTGCTGTCTTGTCAGAGGAGGTGGTGTGCTATAAAGAACATTGCTCTGCTCTGACTCTTGTTTGGCAGAGTATCACCTGTGTTAGTGACACCACAGCAAAGTGTCAGACAGACAGCTTGAGTCATGAAGGATCAGCACTGACTGATGGCTAAAGGGAACTGATAAAACACTGATGAGGGAGTGGCATGCAGATTGCCCAAGTGCCACTTCTAAAATGTGATAAAATTGGCACTGTGTGTTCATCCTTATGATTTGTCATTTGTGCTCTGAAGTAGTGTTACCGTGGAGTAGTGGAGCCATTTCATTCCAGGATCATAGAATAGTTGCAGTAGGACCTGCAAGTCTCCTTATACAAATCCTCTGCTCAAGCACTGTCATCTCGAATAGGTTTTCCAGAACCAGATATCTTTTTACTATCTCCAAGAATGGTGCTTCCATAATCTCTATGGGCAGCTTTTTACTTTTTTTGGAAAACCCCTGAGCACTCCCTGTCCTGTGACAACAGCTTAGTGCACAGTATGGTGTTATACCAGCAGCTACAGTGTTTCTAATTGCTGTGGGCTTGTGGCTGTAAGGATGGCACTCTTTGTATCAGCATTAAACAATGGCAGCACTACATTGCTACTGCTCAGCTTTCCCCATGTGAGCAGTTTCTAAAAGAAGGTGTGCTGTTCCTAATTATTTTAAAAAATATATTATCATTATTATTTAAGGGGAATATCTGACCTATGTTAGGATGGCATTTGTAGACTCATTCTAGAGATACTCAAATACTTGTCCATCATCTCTGTGTGGATGTAGGCCTGCACTGGTGACTTAGTCTGTAGTCAAAACCTTAAAGGATGAAGTACACTGGTTCTAGATTCTCTGGCATCTTCATTTTGTATGTCACACACGTAAATGCAAAAGCAATTTACCACGCTTCGTGGTTCATGAGAAAGTGCGTTTTCAGTTTAGAAGATGTCTTGGGATAAACACTGCAAACCTATGGACTTTGTGAAATGTATTTCTCTGAAAGGTGGAAGGTATGGCTGCCTGAGACTGGGGGAGACTCAGCTGTGAAGAAGTATTTGTGAATTCCTGGGAAAGTAGGCTTAAAAACGGAGAGTGTGAAAGATTAGGAGAACCCGTTTCAAAAAGCAGCTGCTTTCCATATGGTGTATGCCACACTGAGATCATAAAATTTCTAAGCTGGTAAATTGAGTGGAGTACCTGGAGCACCTTCAAAGCTTGTAAAAGCCAACTAAGAAAATGCTTTAAGTGAACTCTGTAAGAACTGCAGAATATTACTGCACATGTTGCGCTGTACCTGGATTAACTGTACTCTTGAGAATGAGCCAATCTTACATGCTCATAGCCCTTCTTATTTCAATAGAAATATTTGTGGATGCTGAATACTCAGTCTGTGTTTTGACAGGTATTGCTTCTATCTCATTGCATAGTTGCCTGCAGGTTACAGATACTGTTTTTGCAGAATGCAATGGATATGTCTACCAGAGAAGAAAGGCTCACACACTCTTCTACTTGTATGCTGAGCTGATGGGATGCGAGTACAAACACAAGTACTAAGCCCAGGCAAATATACTTGCCTTGTTAGTAAGGCTTATCAACTCAGTTTCAGGACTGTGCTGAAGAAGTTACATGGCTTCTAAAGTTCAGATAATGTCTGTCCAGACAAGAGAACCAGCAGAAAATTCTCATGCATACTAATCTATGAAGACATCTCCAGTGGACAAAACACATTAGAAGACTGGAGTAGTTTTATTGAGACAACATTTGTAAAGGTTTTTTTTTGTTTACACTCTCTCTTATTTAAAATACAAGAATATGTTTTAGGGCATTTGATCAACAACAAGAACTGATGCAAAAGAAAAAGATGTGGAGGGGTAAGGCATAAAACCAAAAGATTGCTAGATATTTGTAAACTCAACATTTTGAAAAGACCTATATTATTGTTTGGCATGAATATCTTCAGGAACCAATAGTTTTACCTAGGTTGGCACAGACTTGAAAACTTTCACTGGTGGAAATGAAATTGAGATATGATTTCTTTTAATCAATGTGTATGCTTTCAATTAATTAAGAGAGACAAAGTTTTCTCTTGGATAGTTATTAAATTTAGCAAATGAATCTAAATTCTCCAGGCACTATTTACAGACGTGAAAGCATGTGGTCCAGGATAGAAGTGCAGAACGTGTGATGTGATATTAAGTACTGAAACTTCTATACTAAATTAGAAGCACATTTCATACCAGGTTAAAAGGGCAGGTTTGAACCTCTTCCAGTACACATAAATATATAAAGAATTTTGACAGAAAAAGTTGATGGGTAGAGGTGGAAGAGCATCATAGCTCCTAATTTGTGTCAATAGGTTTCTTCTTTTATAAAATGTGAGGAGTTTAGGTGAAGTACACTCCTTTTCAGGCAGTGTATAGAATTGTAGCAGCTTTTAAATAGAGTGCAAGTTCCCTTTTTTTTTTTTTGTTTCTTGGAACAAAAATGTTGATGTGCAATTCAAAAATCCTTTCAGATGCCTGCTGGGCTGGCAGGATGTCAAGTAGCTTGGCTTCACTGTCTCTCTTTCACTCCCTTCACATTGTTTACAGACAACATACTCAGTTCCAACTGACTGTATTTAAATATCAACTAATTATGTGCAAGAAGATTTGGAAAAGAGCACCACAATAAAGAGGTTCCGTATCTTCAACTGGTCAGGAAAAGACCTTGCTGCAGGCAAATCAGAAAGTACTGTCCTAAGGAAAGTTTATGGGACAGACAGAAAGGAGGTAGGAAGAGAAAAAAAATGCTTTCAGCCAGTGCTTCCTGGTGTCTGATTAGAACTGACTCAGGTTGTGTACACTGAGGTGAAATGTGTGGACACCTCCAACTAGACCAGGTCGCTATAAACCCAATCCAGCCTGGCCTTGAACACTTCTTCAGAGGGGGCATCCACACCTTCCCTGGGCAATCTGTGTCAGTCTCTTGCTTTCACTTGCAGTGAATAATTTCTTTCTAGTGTCTAATGTAATTCTACCCTCTTCCAGTTTTAAAGCCATTGCCCCTTGTCATATCACTACATGCCATTATAAAAAGTCCCTTCCCTGCTTTCTTGTGGGCCTCCTTCAGATACTGGAAGGCCATTAAAAGGTCTCCCTTGAGCCTTCTCCATATCCTTGTTTTGTTGAGGGCTCCAGAACTGCACATAGTACTCCAGCTGGAGTCTCAGGAGAGTGGAGTAAAGGGGGAGAATCCCTTGACCTGCTGGCCATGCTGCTTTTGATTCAGCCCAGGACACAGTTGGCTTTCTGGACTGCAAGTGCACATTGCTGGCTCACGTTGAGTTTTTCATCAACCAACACCTCCAAGTCCTTTTCCTCAGGCCTGTTCTAAATCCATTCTCCACCCAACCTGTAATTGTGCATGGGATTGCCCCAACCCAAGTTCAAGACTTTGCACTTGGTCTTATTGCCTCTTGGCAATTTTGACTTTGCACTTGGCTTCACTTCATGAGGTTGACATGGGCCCACTTCTCAAGCCTGTCAAGGTCCTTCTGGGTGGTCTGCTTTCCCACCAGCACGTTGACCACACCACACAGCTTGGTGTCATCAGCAAATCTGTTGAGGGTGCACTCAGTTCCCCTGTTCATGTCTCCAGTGAAGATGCTAAACAGCACTGGTCTCAGCATAGACCCCTGAGGTACACCGTTCATCACTGATCTCCATTGCACAACAAGATGCTGACTGCAATTCTTTGAGTGTGACCAGCCAGCCAATTCCTTTTGCACTGAGTAGTCCATCCATCAAATCTCTATCTTTCCAATCTAGAGACCACAATGTTGTGTGGGACAGTGTCAAACACTTTGCACAAGTCACACTTGTCTAGGAAGCAGCCCTGAAGCATCTCAGCCCTAAGTGCTATAAGATGTGATCTCAGACACAGGTAACTGAAACTGAAAGGTAAAGGGTAAAGTATGTCTGACTTTAGAGAAGAGGGGCTTATATCTAGGCTAAGTAGTGTTGTTCTCATAAATACCTAGGTCAGCCATGGAAATGATGGTGTATGGAAGCTTTGTTTTGCTGTCAGCCAAAGAGGTCTCAATATGCCTGAATTTTTAAAATAAACAAAACTTTCTTTTATTTACATCGTTCTCTTTCCTTTGGTTATATACCCTTTCTTGTCAAATTAGGTTGAAATAAATTATGTGATACATAGGGGAAATAACTGGGAGTCTGTTAGGCTTTTATCTCCTCTTTTCTTTGTGATGTGGAGTGCTGCACACACAAAGATGATTAGTGACCAAGTGTGACCTGGGCTTTAATTCTTTATCCAGAAAATTCACTCAGCTTTGCACAGGCTCCTATCAGATTCTCTAATTGTTTGAAAACTCCAACAATAAAAAACTCAATGTCCAATAATTCATCTCCTTAAAAAAATTACGTGACGGGGAGGGAAAAGCTGGATCCTGTTCTGACTAAGGAAATTTCTTTGCGGAGCTTCATCTACCAAATGTGCTTATCAGTGCTCAGGAATTACAGTGTGGTTAGTTTACAGTCTATTATGAAAGCTTCATGCAATGTGTTAATGATATTGGTAATTTAGTAACTATGTTCTGCACTAATTAGTGAATCTGAGTATCATATTGCTCATCCTGGATCACTTTCAGTGCTTCTGCATATTTTTTCAGTATTAGCTCTAGTCATTAAAGCATGTATGTACAAGCCAACATACCTGTGAACTTTGGAAAGAAACTCACAGAGCCCAGTGTTTTATTATGTCTGTCACATTAAGCAAGAAAACAATCTGGTTGTTTGATAAAGAGATTATTGTGGAAGGACAGCTTCTGTGATTTAGGGAATAGAACTGACTAGAACCCTTTTCCATCACCTGTGTTAAATTTAGGCTAAAGGGCAATGCTCTGTATTGAGAATATAGCTGAGAGAGAAGGTTTTGACCCAGTGAATCTAATCATACCCTCACAATTAAATATTTTGGTTGTAGACAGATAAAATTAAAGGTTACATACTGCAAGATCTCTCATGTTTATTTCTGTTAATTTTTTTGTGTGTGTTATCGTCTGCAGCACTTTTAAAAATGAAGCATAAGTGTCTTCTGCGAAGTGACTGAATGGGAAAGCATGGAAAAGAGTTAGCATTAAAATAAGAAAAAGCAGATATTTGGAAAGGGTCTTCCCTCAATATTAGATATAATAACTAGTAACAAATCTGTGATGTGCTGCGTTCTCTCAAGATCACTGTGAAATGCAGATGTGTTAGCAGTTAAAAATCTTTTGGGAGATGGATGGATGCTTCACTTAAAGAGCTAAGAAAAGACCTGTTGCCTGTTCCAACAGCTTGAATATTAATCTAGACTCCCCTGCCTTTTATAAAGTACATAGAAACAATCTAATGTAAGGATAGAACAGCCCTGTGGGAGAAACCCTAGAAGCTGTGAGAAGACTTGAATTGACATTTCAGATTAACAAACTAAACTGAATCACACAAAGACTTTGAAATGCTTACAATATCTGATGGCTGCCAGATCTTCATGTGATGTATACTGTACTACAGCACACCAGCAGAGTCTTTTTGACCTCAGCATGTAGGGATATGCACAGCAAAACCACATCAGCTTCATTAGTTCTGAACTAGTTACTAGCACTCAGACAGAGATTTGAAGGTTTTATGAATGAATTCTGTAACATATTGGCTTCAGAATTCAAAACCAGTTAAAAAAAGTAAAATATTCAAAATTAGTGGAGAAGAATAGAGAACACCTGAGCAAATACTGTTGTGTCTCTGTGTAAGTCCTCCCTGCACCTTCATTTTGCACACTGCAGCATTCGCTGGCATCTCGGGAAGGACAGAAGAGCTGCAGGCAACCAAAGACACAGAGTGATTTCCATGCACAGGAGAACCAAGGTGGTTAGGAATCAGCAGCAAACAAATTAGGTTAGGAATTAGCAGCAAAGGGTTTAGCACAATATGAAATGCACCGATATGAATTGTGGCAAAAGCCAAAAGATGACAGATTTAAAAAGTGTGAGAGAAAGTTATGGAAGGAAAATCCATCGAAGATTATGAAGCAGAAGGATTAGGAAGCTGGAACAGTTACTACTTACTGGGAGGCTGTACTGAGGAAGCATCACTGTGTGTTATCACTGCTGGAGCCTGGATACAGGATCTTGGTTTGATCCAGTAATGTTTTCCTTATGTCTCTAGTTAAATGCCCAGCTCCAGATCTGCCTTCATATTGCTGGTCCTGAACCAGCTGATGGGACTCTCTAAGTAGGGAATATACTGATACTGTATTGATATCTAAGCTGGATGGAAACAGTTACTGCTTTAAAAAAATCCTATAGAAAGTAAACACCTTTGCTGTTGTCCAGTCAGCAGGCTAGCAGACATGCATTTTTACAAATGCAAATGTCAGGTGTCAAATTGATACATTTAAAAAGGGGAAAAAAAAAAAAGACTGCAGCCAAACAGGAAAATTCCTTGGTCAGGAAAAGTTGATATGCTGGCTGGAAGCACTGACTGATAGGATAGTCTGTATTTTTCAGTATTTGGGGGGTAATCAGTTGTATCCAAATATCATTGTATTAGAGATTACTTTTTAAATTTTTGCCTAACTTTGCCTGATTTGCTTGGCCTCTTCAATGAGATTGTTCATTTCCATACTGTTAAAAGAATTCTTGTCTCTGGAAGGACAGAGATCTTCCATTACATCTGTTATTTTGAGTGAATAAAACCTGAAAATAGGTCCCCCTAAACAATTATTAATGAATACCTGCTGTAGTTTTTACATTCACAAAACTGGTATAGTTCTTGAGAAATCAGTATTATTAGGATCAAATTCAAGTTCCAGTAGAGCCATAAGAATGTGTTTTGCATTTGACCATTTTTTTCCTGAGGACTGTGAAAAATTTACAATTTTAAAATCAAAGATTTCCACTAGTACAAGGGAATTCAGTGTGAAACCATGTCACACAAAATTACTACTGCTGGTGCATGGCCCCAGGTTAAACAGTCATTTAACTTTATCTTGTATAATAAGTTACCAGATAGCATTTAATAATTGAAGAGAATCCTGTATGTCATAGCAAAAGACTTCTATATTAAAAAATAAAAAAGAAAAAGAAGGAAAAACCAGAAATTTTCTGGGAAAATTAGTGCATCTTTTTCTTTGACCTGTGAATACATAAAATGTTGAGCTTTTGATCCCATATGTATAAACTGTATGAAGCAGTTAAGAGACCCATCAGAAAGAGGAAATAATGAACAGAATAATGCAATAGAGTATGTTGTGTGTCTGAGCCCTAAGCAAGAGAGTTCACTGGGGACTTCACTGAGGGAAGACTGAGCTGGCCATAGTGAAATCCACGGCAGTTTGTCAGGCAGTTTTGTAATTCCCTCCCCCACAAAACTGGTAAAACTTGGTTATGTTTCACACTTGCTGAGCAGAAAAGCAGGCAGGTTTTTTTGAACCGATTCTGTTTTTCACAGCAGCCTTCTTGGTGAATATTCATGGTACAAAAATATGAGTAGGATTGTATTTAACAGGCTCCAGCTCTGCCCTGAAAATAGTAAGATCCAGCTGTTGTCTGGGGCCCGAGGGCTCTGGGTTGATTCATCAGCTGGAGAACTTGGCACCATCATCAGAAAAGCCTCCAACCTAATTCCTAGTGTCCAGCTCATACTGTCCTTCAAGGATCTGGCACAAAATAGAGGAGATACAGCTTATGCTTCACCCTGCTTTCCATTCCCCATGGATGCTCAAGGGCTCCTGCATATGTACCCTTCTTGCTCCTACACTTTCTTTTCTATGACTGGAGCAGTGCTGGGACAGTGTGTATTCCATTGAAACCTTTGGTATTATCTCTTCCTTTGTTGTCCTACTCTGGCTGCTGCTCAGGATGTCCTGCAGAGCACTCTGAAATGTGCAATGGATATATTTCCCCCTGCTTCACTTGATAAATTCTGTTCCTCTACTGTAGAACAGACATGACTTGTATTTGATAGTGAGGTCCTTCAAAGATGGTAAGCATCATGTTTTTACCAGTTTTCAAACTGGATGAGTAAGTTCAGGTTCTGGGAGATTCTAAACATCTAATTGATTTTTCATATCACAGTTGTCACTGAGTTTTGGACAATTATTATTATTCTCCACACAAATATATCTGTTCCAGTAAAAATGTCATCTGATCCAGGGTGGGGTAAAGCAAGAGGAAGAGCTCCACCCAAGCGTGGTGGTTAGGACACTCATCCGAGATGTGGGAGATCCAGATTCAAGTCCGTGTTTTCCTGGTTCAGCGTGGGGGCTTGAAACTGAGTCTCCCACAGATCGGTGTTTGAGCTTACAGCTGACTTGAGTAGAGGATGCAGGGCTTGGTCTCCCAGGATATTTGAGAGGTTTTGTTTTATGTTGTTATTGTGCTGAAGACAAATTTCAAACACTGAAATAATTTTTGCATGAAATGGAAGAATTCTTTTCCAGCCAGTCCTGATTCCTGACATGGCAAACTCAGCCAGGGCTCTGGGAAGCAAACTTTTGCCATGGCTTCGGAAATGAACATCTGGATGCAGAGCCATAACTGAGCCAATGTACATTAGAAGAACATACTTTGGACTGTGTAGATGGGTGTGCAAGCAAAAGCAGTCAGACATTTGCCTGCTGCACGTGGATATCACACCAAATGTTCCTGGACCAGAGTTTGCCCACAGAACTCTTAAGGCGTGGGTAGATTGAGACCTAGGGCAGCTTTTCTTCACTGCAAATAATATCAAGATACTTTTTCTTATGGCTTTCTGCCCCTCTCTGCTCTCTCTGCATTAAATTAATTCATAGCAGTGCTTTGAGACATAAGCATACTTACATGGCCATATAAGTAGCTTTGCTTGAAGCTTTCAGGCTTGCCAACAAATAATCTAAGGACCTGCTTGAAAGGTTAGCTATGTATGGAAGCTGCATATTGAACAAATACAGATACTACCACTTCCATGAAAATTTGATCTTTGACTAAGTCTGTTTAATGTCAGACAATGTGGTTTGTTCTAGAAAAAAAAAAAAATTAAAAAATCCTGTTTCATCCTGGGCTATTCAGGCATTTTGGTGTATGCAGGCAACTTATCATCACTTCAAACAAGCTTTCACACAACATGTGAATACTGATTTTTTTTTCTTCTTCTTTTTTTTTTCCTTCTTTTTTTTTTTTTGCATAATGAAGGAAAAACTTTATATTACGTTTACTAAAGAAGAAACTTGTATGAGCCTGTAGTTACACCTGGAGTATTTTCTAAAGAAAAACTTTCTGGTTTGGAACTAAATTAGATTTTGCTGGCTAACACTTCACAGCTTAATGTATGTATTTTCAGTACTTGGATAGTATTTAGTAAGAGAAACTGTTTTGGTTTATGAAAAATTATAAGAGATTCTGGGTAAAGAGAAAATAAATTATAATGTGATGAGAGACATTGGGAAAGCACATACAGCTTTATGTTTGTAAAGCTGAACTATAGAAACTGAGTGACTACTTACGTAATAGATCCAGACTCAGCTAGAGAATGGTAATCCCTACCTGTTTATCTTGAAGATCTATCACTTTTAATGAAGGATAATAGCATTCTCAACAGCCACATACACGCCTGGAAAAAGCCCACGTGTGTAGGTGCAAAAATTTGCTTTGCCTCAGGGAAATGCACTTGAAAAATTGAATGCTGTGGTTATAGGTTGGTTTTGGCAGAATCATGAAAAAAACAACAAACCACCAAACAATATAAATATCTTGTCAATTGTAATGTTGTATCCCTTTAGCCCTTTGATTTGTTTTTTCCTAGTTTTTTGTTGTGTACCCTGTTCTTGCAAAGAGATTGGTTTTTTAACTGACTTAATGGCAGTCAAGTCAGTGAAGATCTTGTAGAACTGGCATCCTCGTTGATTCTGGTCACCATAGCTACCCAAAATAAGAGTTGTAACTGACTCTGGGTTTAGCAGGGTGATGCTCTAGCACAGAGTCATTAGGGATCACACTCTGAAGCTGCTGCCAGTTTTGCTGCTGATTTTAATGGAAGCACCTGCCCTCTCAGTGTTCTACATTGACTACTGTTTAATTCTTAATTCAGACCAGAGAGGTCGCTCATATGACAACCAAGGTGCAGTCAGTGTCCATCCTGCTCTGGGTCTGTCTCCCAGTCACTGCAGTGATCTCAAACCATCAGCCCACACGCAGGATGCAGCACACGGGCTGCTCTGCAGGTCACTCAGATGCAGTGACCAGATGCATCTGAGCTACAAGGTGACAGCAGTGAACTCGGCCACTGCACAGCACTGTGGCTGGAGATGAGGCTCCCGGAGTGTGTGCAAGACTCTGTCTTGTCCTGCATCAGTCTCCATGGTCTCATAATGTAGCACAAAAGTCTTGCTGCTGCAGGCCAGAAGACATTTAAGTGCTTAAGATTTGGTTGCCTTGTACATGTCAGTTTTCTATCACAGGGACTTCCTCTGTAGCTAGATTGATGCTCTAATATCCAGAAAGGCTTTTCTTTCCTAAGCTGCCCTGTTTCATACCTATCTGAGAAGCTAGTGGCTAGTGGTTTTTTTTTTTTCCTCCTAATGCAAATAAAGTGCTAAAGCCCCAGATCAAGTCTGAGTATTTTAACAGCAGGAACTGAGAAACATGCTCCATGAGCCTGTCTGCTTCAACAGGACAATGTCCCCAACTGGGCTATTTCATTTCTGATACACTGTGGCAAGGATTTCCTGTGACAAAATTTCTGTCCATGCTGAGAAGACAGACAGAGATATATGGTGAGAAATGCAGCCTGTGCAGATGCTTGCTTACATTTTAGACATGTTTAAAGCAGCTTCCAGATCAAGCTTCTCCTTTCCATTTGAACATACCTTGCTTTTCAATCTTTCTTCCCTCTTTTTTTCCTCCATTACTGTACTTTTCTATAGAGAGACCAAGCAGAGACACCATACCTGTTCTTAAACCCTTTTCGGGACAAAAAGCCCTGTAATTTTCTTAGAATTACTTCTTATTTCCCCTGTTAGAGGTATCTCTGGAAGCATCCATATTTTTCCTTTCAGTAAGGACAGCTCATCTGAGAATCAGTCCTTAATACTGCCTCTGATAATTCCAGGTGAAAGCTGTACACTGAGCAGGTTTTTTTGCATATTTGTATTTAAGACAGCTAATAACTAATTATCTGTGTTTAAGGAAGCTATTAGCTCAAAATTTTTGCAGAAGCATGTGAGAACAAAATAAAACATTTATTTAGTATGTGGCTTTAGAGGGAAGAATTTCTTTTGCGTTTGCTTCTTCTGTAAGCCAGAGCAGTAGAAAGCTTTTCCACTCAAGAGCCTCTGTAAATATATTGTATTTAAGGTTTTGTTTTTGTAAGATGGTTAATTATTTTTATTTTTAAAATACGTAAATAATTTAGCTGAGTTATTTAAAGTCAATTTGCTTTTATTATAGTAGATATTTAGTTCATTGTCATTTACAATGTATTTCTCAAAATTGTTTTCTCCTTTCTATCTCCTTGCCAGCTGGATATTTTTTCTACCATTGCTAGTTGCCTTTTTTTTTTTTTTTTCTGCCAAAATGTGAAACATTTTAAAATTACATTAAAATGTTTTAAAATTAGACTATACAAGTATAATTTGGAAAATGTGTTATACTGACTCAGCCTAGTGAGTCAGGCCTATTTTTCAGATACATTTGGTATATTGTAGTATTTTGTCGGAATGTCAGTAACTCAATAAAGTAAAGGCAGATGAAAACAAATGCTTCAGCAGGGCAGAAAAAAATCAGGATAGTGTAAGTATGGGCACAATTAGAAACTGATTCTGCATTATTTTTTCACCTAAATTTCCCTTTATTTTGCAAAGAGTTTCTAGATATGACCTTACCTAGGTAACATTCTCTTTTCGAGCTGAAGAAACATAAGTTTATTCGTTAGAATTTCACCTCAGAGTGGAGATTTCCAGTCCTTTACACACTAAGGAGCTATGGTCATGTATTGAGAACTGTTTACAGAAATGGACTAGTAAGAGAAAACAGCTTTATCATTGTGGTTTTCCTTGTGGTTGGCATCTGCACAAGAGAAGGAAGGGTATGAGGGAAGGGTAGTCACATTTCAACAAAAAGACAACAGAGCAAATCCTGCTCTGTTAAGTGGGTGTAAGGCTGTAGCTAACTGCTGATTTTAAATGCATTGTTACAGAATCATCCTGCTATATACAGAGAAGAGGATTTGGTGCTCTATCAATAAAATAATTCCATGGAGGTGGGAAAGAAAGCAATGTATGGCTTGTGCTTAGGGATCTAATCTGCTCTTGCAAGGCAACTCCTAAAGGAAATCTTGTGGATAAATCTTCCTGTGTGACCCTCTTTCAGACCACTGAATCAAGGCTTACATTGCTGTAGCTGACCTAAGGCCTGTGTTCCAATCACCAAGCCCTGAGGTACCTCCTCATTGTTTCCCAGCATCAGTTTATGCACCAGTTTGCCATTACTTGAGTTAATGTTATGAGATGCACATTGCTGTGGATAACCTGAATCGTGACACTTATGTGAATAGTAATGACCTAAAATGAGCTGCTCCTCTGGCCCCTCCTTAAAGGGTCCTTGGGTCAAAAATGAGCAACTAAATGCAAGAGTCAGGAACGAGGCAATTCTGTGGCCCTTGCAATATGAACTGTGCAGGGCTCCACCCATTTCTAGTAAAGGGCACCACAGAAACTCGCTGTCTCAAATGCAGTCCTGCACTAAGCTGAAGTCACCTCTGCTAGCCAAAAAGTCTGGTGGTCCCAGAGATGCTTGTGTGACAGGCATCAATTAGAGAGAGGTCCCTTTGCAAGCTCCTGTGCTTAGGGGGCAGCTAGCAAGTGCTGCTGTCTCACATCACCCGCAGTGGGGTGCACATGTTACAGAAGCAGTACCAGGGCACAGCTGCTCCTTCCTGAGTTTGGTGGCAGCAGATGGCATAGGCTGTGCTCTTCCCTGGTGTGTGCTGTGATGGGCTTGCAATAGAGAAGTATTGATACCTGTGAAATACCTGCAATTGCAAAACATGAAATTGCATTTTAGTAGATCATTTGGGTAAATAATTTGCAGTATTATTTTACCCAAAGGGTCCTGTCCTGGGCTCTTTTACCTAGTTTAGATTCCCACTGACATTGAAATAGGAGTTGAGGCAACTGTGTTTGGATACTTTACAAAGAAAACATATGTATTCAGTTTGCTCAACATGGGTGTCTGAAGAAACCCTAAAAGGTGTCCAAGATGCAAATGTTTGTTTATGAAACACTCAGGAGAATTTCACAATGGCATAAAAGCAACCTAATTTTCCATTTGAACCCTTGTACATCAGATAATATGCGGTGTGGATATCCACTCAGCACCTGTCCTGTCATCTCATCTCCACTGACTGCTGCTTCATGAGGTTAGCGTGACAGCACAGCCTCTTACCCTGCAGCATCAAGGCTGCCGTCTGCTAATCCAGGTGTGGGTTTATCCTGAGAGAGATTTCTCCCTGGCTGCACTGCCCCAGCTGTGTTCAGCACCAGTACTTACAGAGCTGTGTGGAGAGCACAGGCTGGCTGAGAGACTGGGTAGATTTTCATGCAGATTGGTTCCCAGATCCGTCTCCCTGTGCAGTCACACAAGGATTAGTGCTTGCACAAGGGAAGAGAGAACATGGTCACATTTTCCCCTTGCAGCAGTAATCTTCATTTAATGCAGTTTGAAGCTACCATGATGTTGGCTCGGAGTCAGTGCAGGTGGCACTTCAATACACAGAATGGAACCAGGTTTGAGCACTGTGGGTTTGTGAAGGCTTCTCAAGGCAACACTCGAATGATAAGAACTCCTCAGTGTAATTTATTACCAGCTGTCCAAAAGAGGACACGATGCCTTTCTCATTTCATCCCAACTTTTCCCTATTGTTAAGCCTGGAGTGATGACCAAAAGGCAGGGAAACAGCTGACTGCAAACTTCACGTAAATTCCTCTAGTTCTTTGACATATTGTAGGAAACCTATTTCTTAGTTTAACTCGGTTATTTTTTTGAATATGAACCTAATTGCAAAACCATGATACTATACCTCAGCATGTATTGCAGAGTTTCCGGATCACGTGTAGCTGCAAACTTTCACTTCATGCCAATGTACTGCACTCTAATGGGTGAATTTTCTAAATGCAGTGTTCTGAAAGCATGGGAGTATTTTGAAATAAACCCCAGTGGATAAAAATAATCCTCTAGTATTTTACTCCCAGTTAGCCTTCTGATGAGAGAGGATATAGAACTGGACAGTAAAGCTGAAAGTCCAGTCAGTCTCAGTGGGACGATTCATGGAATAGCTCCTTTTCTGTGTTAATGAATCAGAATCTTCCCCTGAGTAAATAATCTCTAAGTTCAACATCCGTGAACAGTGAATATACAGAAAAGAGCCATAAATATTGCACAGTCATAGGTCAGGTCAAGGCAAGTGGACATTTTGTGGTGGTGCACTTCATAATTATTGAACTGTGGCTAAAGTCCTAAGATTGTGGATGCAGCTGAGACAGGAGTTGATATATTATGTAGGCCACTTCCTTTTTTTAGGCTGAGAAATAGTCTCTTTACCTGTCCCATCACCTCTTTCTCACTCAGTCACTGTTTAATGATTTAATGTAAAGTTGAACAATGTCTCCCTACAGAGCTGAGAAAAGCCTTCCTCCAGCCCCTGTGCAGTAGTGGGTATGTTCCACAAATACACAAGGGAATTAAACCTATTTCCTTTCCTCACTCTCATTCTGGGTGAGTGCTCCAGCCACCGAGCTGTTGGCAAAGATGGGGGGTGAAGGCAAAGACCTTGTAAGAGAAAGTTGAACGTGTTTTGTGGAGAGTCAGCTCTGTATTCAGGAAGCACTCAGTTTGCCATGTAGCATAGCAAGATGCCAGCAGTTCCTGTGGGTCTGAAGCACAAAGACTGAGTCTTGCCTGTGCCCACACCAGGCACACATTAGCAGAGGGTATTTAGACTAAAAGCAGCTGGGACTCTAGGTACTTATGGCCTTTTGTGTCTCCAGGTATCAAGTTCCATTAAACATATAGAGTAAGTAAGATCTGCTGCATCAGGCAGAGAATTTTCTGACCCTAGTAAAATAAAAAGAATGAAATCATATTAAATTCCGTCCTGATTCAGCTCCAAATTGAATGTTACCACCAGCTTACTGTGCAAATGTGTAGCTCGGAAGCAAAACTGTGTGGACATTTGAGGAACTGGTACAAGTGGTGGAATTTCAGTTCTAGATCCCCTTGCAGGCAGAAGGTTATACTCTCTTTTTTTTTTTTACCTGATTGATATTTGCTAATGATAGCTTAGAGGTTTGGTGGTATTACAGTATCATTTGAAAATACTTCTGTAGTCTTCTATATGAGATCTCAATGACTGTTCTAGGGATGTTCACATCTGAAGGCTCATATCCCATATCCTGAGCTGGAATGTATTTGCAGGTAAATCTGTAAAGTTTTTTTCTCAATCAATTTGCTGCCCCTGCTATTTGAATCATTAATCTTCCTGTCAAGTCTTCTGTTTGGTGGGGAAGACAGGTTCATGGAAGTGATTTGCTAGGCTCCTATCTTCTGTAGCTGTCCTGGTGTTGATATGACACCTTATGTACCAAGGCAGCATAACAGTTAAGATCAGAATTCATTAGCAGATAATACCAGTACAGATTTTATTTTCTATGCTAATCAGATATAGCAATGCTGATATCTGATGACAATTGCTGTCTCTTTAATAATTCCCACTGTGGAAAGCCTTGAATACTCAGTTACAGTTGCATTCCTGGAATCATTTATTCTCTGCATAGAGATGCAGTAAGATGTTTGTTTCAGTTAAGCCAAGTCTGAACTGTGCCCCAGGGAGTCAACCAGCCAGCTACTGAATCCTCATCAAACTGACACTGACAGAGCTCATCCCTGGTAGGGAGATGGAATACCACTCAGAATCCATGATAGCCTTTCAGCATCAGAGTGTAAACTGGAGCATGCATTGGCTTGCTGGCTGGGAGGGAAGCCTGCAGCCCATTACCTCTGCCCCCACCAGCTGTGGCAGTGAAACTGTGCTGCAGGTTCCAGGGAGTGTGGGGATGTATTTGGACAGCTGCAGAACATGAGTAAAGGGAAGAAAAAGGGCTGTCTCCAGGCAAACATGTCCTGATTTATAAGGAAACTATATTTATGTTAGTTGTAACCACATTATTCAATGTAATTGGGGTCAAGAATTGAACAAGTCTAAAAGAATGCAAAAAATAGTTTCAAAATTTCTATTATAAATAAAGACCTGGTTTAGAGGTTTTGTGAGAACTCCAGAAGTTAAAGGGTAGCAAAACCCCAGTGTTTTCCAAAAGACAATGCCAGAAAAACCACATGAAAATTCCTCTCAGTGGAGTCTGAGTGCTTTCTTTTTTTTTATTATTTTTTTTATTTTTTGGATATGTGTGTGCTTGTCAGTGTCTTGTGCTGCCCTCACTGTCATTTTGTTTCATGCTGTTTCTCTGCAGGCTGACCAGTTTGTATTGGTGCATTGTAATATCAGCATAGAGCAGGGACTTGCTGTTCACAGCTACCAGGAGTGAATTTCCCACCCCTCATCATGCCCCAAGTTATTAGCAGTTCTCAGTCACACAAAGCAGTGGAAGTACCCTGAAGTCTTATTCTTAGTCTGTTAGATTTTCAGCTGGTAAATGTATGTATTTCCCCCTGGCTACATTTTGGAAGGCTGGCCCCCAGGCTGAGGCACTATGTTCTGCTCTCCTTTACATTTATGTGCTACCCGAGGGCAACATTTATCTAAAGGGTTCCTACTATTTGCCAAATTTTTTTGCATTTTCCTTCTTTGTTTATACTCTGCCTGATAGGATAATACTGAGCCCACAGTGAAAGCTGTGCTAGGGCACTATTTTTGAGACATGAATTTTATTGTGTTTAGCTCTGTCTAAAAGGATGATTTTCCCATCAAAGAGAGCTCTCCTGGCTATTGCTTCTCTTCATAGTTTTCAAGTGCATATAAAGTCTCCTCGCTTCCCCAGTTCTTATCTTTCTACTCGCCACTGTCTTCTTCCATGGTACTCTGAAGAAACATTGATAAATAGATTTCTGCCATTGAATTTTTATGGCTCCGTTGATACAAAGAAGTTGTCTTCATTTTGACAAAAAATTATATCAGAATACACTTTTAAGCTATAGCAATGCTGACATTTTCTATTACAGTTAACCTTTGCTCTTCAGTTAAAGCTGTATCTCAGACCTAAGCCAAGGGTCATAGATAAAGCATCCCTAGGGGTTTTTTTCCACCTCTTAAACTGAGTTGCATCAGTGAACCATTAACTTAGTAGATTATTTACTGTTACCTTTATGGAAGAAATGCATACTGTAGTTTTCCTGCAATGTTCAGGCTTGATTTATGCATGGTCTCTGTTCTATAGGTTCCTCACTGAGGCAGGGCCTTCATACCATAGCAAAGTAAACAGGCAGCTGAAACTTGCCTGAACAGTAGTCAAAACTTCCAGTAATTCAAATAGTCTTGTCCTTGTATCTTTCCCAGTTAACTTGGAGCATCAACAGCCCTTGTTTGCACTGGAGAAAAACTAATTACAGCAATGTTAGACTCAGATAAGTTTTAGCCTCAAGTTAAACTCCAAAGGCTGGGATCTGAGCTGTACCCAGATCCTATGGGAAGCTGTAGCCAATTAATGATAGCTCCCTGATCTGAGGACAGGTTACAAACTGGCCCCAGCACTGACTAGAGCAATATTATAGAAGAAATTACAGCATCGTGGGGGATGCTTTAATCAGAACCAGCTGCTGGTTGTCACTGGGGCCTGCCAGAACACAGCTTGTGTCAGACAACACCCCTCTGGTCTCTTGTTATGGCCATGCAGGAGGCTGCAGGAACCAGTTACACCAACTCTCCAGCAGGATAAAATATCCAGGTTGAAAATGAGCGAGTTCTGTCAAAGGAGGCAGCATATAGAAAGGAGGAGGCCATGTATTGACTAAACCTTCATCCTCCCATTGGGCAGCTCAACAGGAAGAGATAACAAAACAGGAGACATCTGCTGGTGGTGAGCAGCTTTTCTGCTCTCTAACTAGCAAAGGGAGCCTTCCTGGCATGATGATTTTCCACTTCCTCCCAGTCTCTCCAGCCTATCTTTGAGAGTCAGATTTTACAGTAATTTTTGGGAGGTGGACTTCCCTATTTCTTCTCCTTCAGGCTCCTTTTTGCTGTTGCCAAACATTATCTCCCCTCCCAGCATGCTGGAGCTCCCCAAAGCAAAGGGAGTGGAGTGTGAGGAAATCAAGGGATTTGTCTGACTCAGCTTCATTTGGTCTCTCAATCAATTGAGAAACAAATGTGGTATCCCCCTCCACTCCCTACTGACTGGGCCTGTGTGTGTAGGTCAGGAATCTGGAGCTGAATTTTCCAATCATTGGGAAAGAGCCTCATGCTTAAGAAGAGATTTGCAGGGAGGTGTGGAATCAAAGGGATAGGTTCTTGATGCCCTTATAGTAAGTGCCAGGAGACAGATCATTCACTCAGATCTGCTAGTAGCCTGCTGCAGATGCCTTTTAAAGGAGGCCAGAGCTCATAGAGAAGGGCAGTACAAGCCAGCTGTGGATCCTTTTATGCTACTTACTTTGACTTCTGGACAAAGCATGGCTTACTGCTGCTTTTATTCTGCATTGTGGAGAATGATAGGCTTAATCTATTTTGAAAAGCAAGTTTAGTTGTGCACAGGGTTGCTTCTTTGCTAATGGGGAGAGATGGCTCTGTCAGTGGCATTAGGAGTGCGAAGCAGGAGCTTTACTTTGCTGCTCTGTATCACATGGTCTGATGATGCTGCAGAGTCTCTTCATGCTCTGAGCATCCCCAAGGGGCTCCAGTCCTGACTGCTTTCAGAGGGAGAATTCCCTGTGGCAGTGTACGAGTCTGGGGACAGCACTCCCAGCTGCTATCTTGCTACATCTGGCATGCCAAAAGTGGCACAATTTCTGCGAGCAGAGGGGAAAGAGAGGACAAATGGAGAAAATATTTGGATCTCAGTGTTTTTCTCCCATGCACAGCTGCCTGAAGCACATGGCTTCTGTGCATTGTGCAGCACTGTTCAGCCTAAGCCTGGGGTGTCCAACTTTGCCAGGGCTTCTACTGCTCTGTCTTTAAGCACCAGATTATACCACAGAGACCAGAGGCTGGCAGCAAGCTAAACTTGCTGCCAAGAGTACACCACCCTCTTGGACACAGATCCAACGCTTTTTTAACATCTCTCAGCTGTGATGTTTTCTTACCCTCTGGCCTTTGAGTTAGATGGTGCTGCCCAGGTGACTCAGCAGCTGGGTAGTGGCTCGTGCCCTCCAAACATCCCAGTGCCCCCTGAGTGCTCAGGACACACAGTATGCCCCATGCAGAGCCCATCTCCCTGTTGTAGTAATTGAGGGAGAGAAAGCTGGCTGGGAATGGAAACAAAAGCTCTTCAAGTGCTATTCAATATAGCTTGTTCCTAGTGGAACCCAAAAGTTCAATTTGTTGAATGGATGTAACACCCTTCTCTTTTCTCTTTTCTCTTTCCAGCTTAAATACACTTCACTCAATTTAAAACAGCCCATAACAGTGAATCTTAATCTACTTGGGTGCCACAGTAAATTATGTTAGGTGAATTTTAAGTAGTCCTAAAAGCACTAGCTAATTCATCTTTAAACTAATTTTTATTAGATCAGTGTCTTTGTGAACAGTGATGTATTTGGTCCCAGCTGTGCTGTGGTTCTGTGCTTCAGCCCTAATCTTGCTCTAACTTTGAGCAAGTGTTTGTTCATCCCTTTTTAAAGGCTCCTCTAGATGTAGCACCATGGCTTATGGAGAGGTTGCAGTTCAGTCCTGTCCTCCATGCTCACGATGTTGGTCATAATCAGTGTCAAGATAACAATCTGCTAGTGTTTTTCCAAAGGAAAGACACTCTAATTTTCCTCCACATGACTCCTCTGAAGAGGAGCTTGTTTTGCCCCTTATTACAATAGATGATTGCAGCATTGAGCAAGATGATGAAAACTTTCAGGTTAAGTAAGGTCAGAAAGAGAAAGCCCATGTGGCCTTAAGTGCACTTAACAGGTGAATTTTAAGTACCTTTTTTCTTCTCTGGAAGACACAAAGAATTCAAGTCTGCTTTTCCTTTGGCCTTAAACTTTTCATGGTTTTCATTATTATTGTTTTATATTTTCCTCTATTCTGTGCTTCAGCGGGTGCATTATTTTTAGCTGCTGGTTGCTCTCTCTTGAAAGTGTGCAATGGCAGATAAAAGTCTTCAGCTGTAGGACAGGACTGAGAGATGCAGTGAAAGTAACATCTGCATTGCTAGCCCTGTTCATGGTGCTACTGTCCTCTGGCAATCCAGTTCTCTAGGCTGCCTTTGTAAGAAGTCCTTGAGATTCCAGAGTGTCTCTTGGGAGAAAGGCAAACTAGATTTTACGCTATTTTTCCTGGACAGGATTCATGGCATGGCATAGATTTTTGTTTCAGAATTTTTCTTCCAGGGTTTTATGAAGGAAGAACAAAGTTTTTCAGGAAATTAGATGTTTCATATTGACCTGTGCCTCTCACAGGGTTCATCATATTAATTTATCAGACTCTGCAAACTCTGAGTGTGGATGTAGATCTGTATTGAAAATGCAGAGACACCATTTTTCTCCTCTGTGTTCAGATCTACTCTCACACGTAATCTGGCAATTCCAGTGATGCCTGTAGATTTTAGCCTACAGGAAAAAACATGGAGATTCATGATTTGCAAAGTATTCAGACCTTCATAGTTTTTGCAAATCCAGGAGCAGTGCACATCTCCCTTCAAACACCTGCTCTCCTAAAACAAATGCCACTCTTCCTCTTATAGGCCAATGGGTACCAGTGGTTCTAAGCTTTCCTCCTCTTCTGCATTTTCTGTACGTTTTCCTCTGTGAAAATGTAATCATTTCTAAACTCACTATTTTGCTGTTCTTTGTCACCTGTCTTTAAAAATAGTTTCACTTACACATTGCTCAATCAATGCTATTCTTATATTTTTTGATTTTTGGAGCTGGAATTTTAGAACTGCAAGATGGCTCTGAGCAATGGCCATTGCCAAGAAACAGTGAGTTCCAGGATCCTCAGAAATGGAGAGTGATTGGAGTGACTCTTGTCAAAAACTGGCACACAGGAGATTTAACCTGAGTACAAGAAAATACTTCTTTACTCTGAGGATAACAGAGCACAGGAACAAATTGCCCAGGGCACATGTGGAGTCTTCATCCCTGGAGACATTCAACATCCACCTGGATATGTGGCTGTGTAATCTGCTCTAGAAATCCTGCTCTAGCCAGGGGGGTTGGACTAGGTGCTCTCCAGAGATGCCCTCCAGCCCCTACCATTCTGTGCTTCTGTGTGATTCTGTGTTAGCTCTGCCTACCAGACCTTGCAATGGGTGAGCTTACTTGTGTCACAAAACCGGGCTTAAGTCATGTGTTAAAGGCTGAACACCAGCACTGGGAGCCATAGCACCTGAAAATATTGGCCTGGGTTTTTCAAGCAGACTGTTGGTGTGAAGGACACCTCCTTGTCTGTGCCTGCTGTGGGAGGACTGTGTGCATTGAAGACGTGAAAGGAAAAATCCTTTTGTGTTCATGTGTAATGTCTGGTTAGTGTGCAGGATGGACAGGAATGAAGTGCATGCACTTGTATGTATGTCTACTGGTGCTCCTAGTCCCAGGGGTCATGTCACTTAAAGTTTAAAATGGTTAATATTGTTTTGTATATTCTTTCGGTATAAATAAGGAAGTGCAGTGTGCAGCCATCTTTACAGTCAGCCATTTTCATTTCCCCTTTTTTTTCGGATCCACCCTTGGACACGAGAACTCCTGTGGGTGCATGTAGCTCAGAAGCACTCCATGGTCACTTCAGAAGTCATATGAGTCATTTAGCTGACCAGATTTTACTGGAAGATGTTGTTCTGATTTCAGTAACAGAAGTATGCAAATAATGACAATAATACAGGTTTGAAACGTTTGCTTTGAAATTTCATTAACATCCATTTTTTAATCTCACTTTCACACAGTGCTTTGCATTAATTTTCACATTCTACTGCAAATTTCTTGCTGCAGCTCTGATATGATTACATTCAAAATCTGCATGCTAGACAATGGTAGGATTACATCAAATATAGGAGAGAAAGTCATGACTCCAGATGCAGTGATTAAGAGTAGAATAGGAAATAGTGCTGTAAGATGGGCTGCACAACAGCTGGTGCAGCAAGACAACTGCTCAGTTACAGAACAGTTGAAAATAATGGTTTGGAAAGATACATCCAGTGACTGAATCCCTGTCACTGCTTGTGTGATTTTTAGACGTAAAGCAACGGACCCATCTGTGGAATGCTTTTGCACAGGGTAGGTTGTCCCTCATTTTAGCAAGATTCAAATAACAGGTGTTTATCCTGCACTGCTGATTCTGAAGAGCAACCTGCCTTTAGGATACACGCCAATGGCTCTTCATTTAAAGTCAAAGGTCCCAGGCAAGAGAAGGGGAGGTGAGGTCGTTAAAAATGACCAATGTTTGACTGTAATTCGGGTAAATTCAGCTGCATTAGCATAATGCTTTCTTTGAGGGAAAGTATGTAACAACTTGGCAAAAGTTTGGATTTTCCAGTGGCATCCACAAGCTGAGGATCTACTGCTTACATCCTGGTAGTGTTACTGCTAACAGCATGACTTCTTCAGTTCTTTTACTAGAGGGTCAGATTTTTTAAGCCAAAAATTCAAACCCAGTAAATAAACCACCTGGGATTTCCTTGGGAGACTGCATGAATAATCAGTGATGTTAATCATGTGAACAGATGTTGAAGGGTAAGATTTTTTTAGCTCTGTTAATATAAAGATTCATTATTAAATTAGCAAAATGGTTTTATAATGCCTTTATCGGCTCTCATAATGCTGTGATATGTTCCTGACTTCCACGGTGAGCACACCTGCCTACAGGCGCTGCCTCAGTATTGGGCCTATTGAGCATCCCATTGACTTTTGCCTGTTAAAGTAAGTTTATGGTAGCTGTGGTGTTTCTTAGCTTCTGGTAACTCTGGGCTGAATTAATGAGAGTTGAGCTAAATGTAGCCCTGGCTTTATTTCTTTCTGTATGTGTCTCTTTCTCCTCCCTTTGCCTGTCACGTCTCCTCGCAGTCTGTGAGTGCTGTCCTTAGTTGCTCTGCAGCCCATTTATTGCAGTTTTGCAACTTGCTGACAGGCTGGGTGCAGACTGAGAAAAAGTCACAAAACTCAAAAGAGGGAAACCAGTTTGATCTGATGAGTTTATTCAATAAATTTAAGATCAAATATAGTTAAAGAAGTTCAAACTATTGGCTGGGCAATGCATGTAGAAGATACTTATAATCAAAATAATTTGTTCTGGTCATTCTTGGTAATAAAACCAAATCTATCAGCTTCTACATAAACTGGCAATAATAAGCCAATAACGTGGGCTGAATGTGGCTACATGGTGTCTTCTGTGAGGATGGAAAGCACAGGTTTTCTTAAAAATATTTTTATTTTGTTTTAATATTTTATATGCATTTTCTTCATTAATATGTGTCTAGAATTATCTGTTAAGAGGGCCAAATGACTGGTGCATCTGAAAAAGGCACTTCTTGAGGGTGTAATAGTATCCTCAGAGGAGTAGCCAGTGACACGTGGGATCTATGCAAATGAAGTATAGACCAGTATTTAACTGCACTGGTTAGATTTCTATTGAATATGCAGCCTGTTCAAAACTATAGATCTGTGTTCATTTGCAATTGCTGTCTCAAGTCAACCAACCACAGTAGCCTGAACTTTGGGTGCCAGAAGTCAAACCACAGTCAGACTTGTGAACAGAAAGTACAATACATCGAGAGCGATTTTGAAATGCTGTTTTAGTGAACTTTTCATAGCAGTGAAAATGATGTAACCATTTAAGGAGTTTGAGGTACAGTATGTCAGTTGCTGAAATGCTTAAAAATAAACCACAGCACACTCGTTTTCACAGACTGGGAAATCAAAGTGCAGAAAAGTGAAATGACTTGGCTGGGAAGCACAGTAGCCTCTAGCAGGTCAGGACCATATCCCAGTTGTCCAAGGCCCCAGTGCTGGTGTTAATCAGTAAGGCCTGCTGTTTTCTGTGCAGCATTATGTCTTGTATAATAATTGCAGTCTATTGCCATTTTTCTGCTTTTTCTCAACTGTAAGAAATATCTGTTTTGCTCACTAGGTGACAGTTTTCCTTACTTCTCACTGGGAGAGATGACTTACCAGAAGTGCCCTACAGAGAGAGCCGTGCTTGTTGCTGGGAAGTTACACTTTCAAGTGTCCTAGCCCAAACCCACAAAGTGCTATTTGCTTGAGACAGTCATGTGATAGCAACATGTTTTTTCTGTTGTCAGCTGTTAAAAATAAAACGAGGGTGCAGAAAATAAATGTTAGAACAGAAGGAGCATCCTGACTTTACACATAGCTAAAACATCAGGGCGGCAGCCCTACAAGCTGAAAAAAACTATAATTCAGGGAATTACTTCTTTTTGCTAAGACTTACAGATTTTTTTCTACATTTTTAAAGTACAATTTCTCTACATTTTTAAAATTAAGTTTCTTATGAGTGTCACATTAAATGCTGACATGTGACTAAGAAGCAGCTATGCAAAACTGTATGGCTCATATCTCCTGTTCACTTCCTAACTTGATCAAGTTGAAAACTGAACTTACTGTGGCCTCTGTATCATTTGGCTTGGTCTGTAGGTTCTTCAGGGCAGGAGTACTGATTTTGTTGCAATTTAAGTGATACAGGGTTGGTAAGGACAACTGATGATGAGCCAAGTTTTTGTCTGTATTATGTCAAGCTTTCTGTGGCAGTTGCGCTCCTTGGACAGTTACATATTAAAAGCACTGATTTCTTTGAATAAATTTTGATGACCTACGCAGCTGCTGTGGAAGTTTTCTGCCATCTGTGTGCTGGAAATCAGGGAGGAGAGGTGGTCAGTGGCAAGGAACATAAAAGGTACACTCTCCCCCAGCATTAAAACATCTCCTCTTTGGATATTGTAAAAATGAATCTTGTCTAGTGCTGGTTCCCAATAACGATGTAATAGAATGAATTGTTGTCAGTAATTTGAAATAGGAATGATTGTCACTAATTAACTCCTGCATCAGCAAAGAACATGTCTTCCTTAGGATAACAGCTGTGCATTGTAGGTAGTGTCTGTTTTGCATACATTTCCAGAAATGTGAAAGTTAACTCCTCCTTGGGCGGTGGGTGGATGCATTACATGAACACTTTTCCAAGACAAGTGATTGAAACGCATCTAGATCCAAAGCAGGTTCTTAAAGGGTCTTACATGGTTTGACCAGATAGAAACCACCATTGCCACCACTTCTGCTCCGTGGCATGGAGTGTTGATCCTCACAGGGAGAGAAATTACTATCTCTTATTACCATAACTTACATGTGACCAAAAGAGCGGATGCTGCAGCCCAGCAGGTGCAAAAGCTTCCACAATGTGTTATCTTTAGCCACGGACTGTCCTGCTTCCAGGAACACTCTACTGATGGAGGAGATAAAAGTTTTCCAGTAACTTCTCTTACGTGAAGGAGTCAGCAAAAGTGTCTTCATCAAAACGGCTTTGTAATTGCATTAGTTTCTAAGAAGAACAGAAGGAAATACACATACAGCTATGTGTCACATCCTACTTTTTTAATAACATATTCTTGTTGGGTGATTGTACCACACTTGCCATGTAGCTGATGTACCATGAAATGGTAAACAAATAAATCCGTCTTGTAAATGCAAATAAGCAAACCCACTAAATCCAGCAAGATACCAACAGTTGTAAAGCTGGTGACATTTTCTCAGGGCTGAAAGGATCAGCTGCCAACATTTCAATTTGTGCATGGTTTGTTTTTTTTTAAAACAAACAGAATGGATGGAAGGCACCTTGCAGTGTCTAGCAATTATTGTGGACTAGAAATTCGCACATAATCCAACCCAAACCAGAACAAAAATGTTCAGAAAAATCAATGTATACATTATTCTTATAAATAACTGGAAATAAGGAAATTTTTCAGAATTTCTGTCCTCAATTAAAAGCTCCTCTTTTTTGGGGATAGCTCTAGATCTCTGGCATCTTTCTATACAGGAACTGAAAGAACACTTTGGGGTTTTGCAATCAGGCAAGGGGTAAGGGCTGTATCCACGTTTTTTCCAATTGGCCTGGGACATTTCCAGTAGGCCAAACCAGCTAAGGCCACTGTACCACCCTGCAATGCTCAGGCAATGCTGAGGTCTTGCAGCATGTAACTAAGTGGGTTCAAAACTGGGCATAAAACTGAAGAAACACAGTTTGCAAATGAACTGGGATCAGTGCAAGGGAACAGAAGGTTGTTGTTTCTAGACCACATTCCCCAGCTTCTTCACAGCAGGCTATGTCTGAAGTTTCTGGAATTCTGTAATGAATGAGTTGGATGATGCGCTGGTTTGTGAGGACAGGTAACCGTGGGCAGGAAATTGTAGAACTCTCAGAAAAACTCTAACAGGAGATTAGTACTGTAAATTGGTGTTTAATTACCTCAACTTTATTGTTGGGTATCACTCCTTATGGCCCTCTTCCTCTCCTAGATTTATCTTCTGGTGTTCTTTCTGGAGCACACCTCCTACAGACAGAGTCTGTCCCTCTCTTTGGCAGTGGTTGGATTTGGAATTTGCTATCCCCATCTGTGCTTGACTTTAACACTGTAAGTCAGGCTATGCACTGCTTCTGCTGCACCCGAAAGCAGAAATTCGTCTTGATCCTGGAAATATTGCACTCGTGGGCCAGGTCTTGCGGAGGATTCTTGCTGACCCCTGGAGTAATGGTAAGGACTGGAGAAATAGTCAGAGATCTGAAACACAGTGCTGTGAGACTTGCCACAAAGTCTGACTGCTCTGGAGGGGCAGGGTAGTCCAGCCTTTCAATGGCTGACAAGATCCCAAATGCCCAGATATTCACCCTATCCCAGAACTAGTGTAGGAGACCCTACAACATCTGTGGCCCTGACAGTCAGCTGGTTCTGGGGAAGACAGCCACAACCTTCAGACCCTGTTCAGGCTGCATACAAAAGCTTTGTGTGTTGCAACACACAGAGATCACCCTTGGGAGCCCTTGATGGACAGCTTCCTGGCCTCCTGGCCCCATAGCATCACCCCGAACTCATAAATTTTGCTGGGCCAGAGGCCTTCCATGAGCTATCCTGAAACACGAATGCTTGTTTTCCTCCTGCACTGAATAAGAGACTGACAATATCTAATTGTCAATACCCCTCCCTTGAGAGACATGCAACTGCATTGTTCCTCAGGGCATATCCCCCATTGCTGTATTTAGAACAGTTTGAAAAGACCAAAATTAAATAATAATAATCTTTCCAAAAACTCCCCACCCACCAGCAGTCCTCTGCCAAATTTCAGTTTGAAGAAAATGAGAAAGGACAAGTTTATACAGTCTGATGAACAGGAGTTCAAAATGGAAACTGAACATCAAAACTCTTGCAAATATATGCTGATAATGGAAAGCAGTGGTGCTGATGGCATTGTGCCAGAGGGGCTCTTTGTTGTGGATGCTTGTGGTGTTGTTTCTTTTTGCAGTTTATATTAGAGGTGAAAATGTCTCTTTTCTTCAGTCTTTAAGACTACTTTCCTCCCTCTTAGCTTATCAGTGGAAATTTAAAATAAAGCTACACCTCAGTAAATCTGCAATATTAGTAATGCATATCACTTGCACGGCGGTTTTAGTTATATTTCTGTTCATGAAACTGACTTTCTGTAGATGTTACTTCTTAGGGTTATTTGTGAACATTTGCGACAAAAGACCAAATGTACAGTTGTCAGACTTTTGCTGCTTCTATTAAGTATTTGTAAAGGGTCACCTAGACAGGTGGCATCATCCTTGTTCCCAGATTTAATAGACAGTATTTTCCCTGTGTATGTAGACTATGTCTAAAGTGAATGATAATATTAAATAATTTTACTGGATTACAAACACCTGTTTTAGAAAACTCAAAGGAGGCTGAAACGTGATTGAAAGTTTCTCCCAAACTCACATGAATGGAAGTCTTCTCTGCAAGTTGCCTCAAATGTGAGATGTAGGAGGCTTGGAACTGAGTGGAATAAGAATGCCTCTGAATTTGTAAATACATTGGGGATGTTGGGTTGCACAGTACTTGCACTCACTATATTTATTGGTGTGAATTTTGCAGACTGGAATCAGTAGTCTTTGTTCAAACTCTGCTGTGGTACCGTAATGCTTCTTCAGCTCAGGTGCAGACAGTCACTGCTGCAGTTGTAGAGCGTGCTTATGCCACCACGATTTGACATCAAGTAGTAGGTATTTTGCCTAATCTTATGGCAAAATCATTATTGTAGATGAATTCTGTCCTCACTGAATCCTCAGTGATACCCGTGATAGCCATGTAATTACAGGCAGAATGTAATCTTTAGATTTTCAAATGCTATAAAGATTACCTTTTACCCATGCACATGAAATACTACATCAGGCAAATCTATAATTAGTTAAAACTGAAACAAAGTGCATTTCTATTATTAACAATATTGCATAAAAGTCTCAGTGCCATAGCTGAAAAATCAAAGCCAAGCAACAGTTCAGAGACAGTTGCTGCTATAAAACTTTTGACCTTAGTTACCGAACATACATACAAACAAATAAACTAACCAGACAGAGATAGTCCCCTAGGAGCAATAAAGTTTTACAAAATTTTGGGGGGCTTTTAGCCAACCTGTAAAGTTGATGGAATAAAAAGTTTGCTTGTGTATGCCAGGTCATTAATCAGTGCCCTTTTTCACTAGCTGAAAGGTTGGTCTGTAGATTTGCTTCTACCCAAGGCATCCATTTTTGCATCCCCTCCAGTAAATATTGCTGACTTGAAGGTTCCTGGAGTCGGGGAGTGTTTTACTGTAACATCATGGACAGCATTTCATATCTTTTGGTGATAGCTCTGTGGAAGGCTGTAGGTCCAGTCTTGCCAGTTGTATTCTTTACATACAGCTATCCTCTTGGATACCTATTGCTTCATGTTGAGTTAAAATATTGCTGTGCTACACCGTCGAATCCGGAACCCCTTGGATAATTGGTACCAAAAAAATTTCTTCAGTAATGTTAGAGATCTTTGATGGTAAACTTTGCTTGTTCAATGAGTCTCAAGTATGCTAAGTTAGTTCTTAATATTCCTGTGTCAATACTTCTGCTTGTTGTTAGCCTCAGGCCTTGGGACATCTTAGTCCAAGTTTTGAGAATTATCTTTCTTGGTGTCTGTATTAGTCTCCACCTTTCAAGTCTTCTTGCAGTCAGCTGCAATCATGCTCCAGAGATCAGAAATAGTCGTTATTGAAGCTTACATGGATTTTTACATCTTCAGCATAAATTTTATTTTTACAGCAAGTTCATTCCCAAAGCCCATCCTTTGAAACACCTATTAGAGGCTTAAGCTTATTCCTTACTGGGCTGTAGAACAGTATAAACCAGGGCAGAGTTTTAGAAAGTGGCAACTCCTTAGTGTCTACAAGGCGACATATAACGTATTAAGTTTGTTTTCCAGAGCTTTGTTCTCAGCTAGTATTGCCTACCAACTTTTTGAAAACAGGACTGTGTGTCTCTTAGCTTGATCCCCTAACCTGGGGCAGAATCATAAATACGATCCTCAGATATCTGCTGTGCAGCACCTCTGTGGTGCAGCTGAAATCAGAGCTGCTGTTCCCCTGACACCTCTTCAGAACGCCTGTCGGATTATGTGTTCGAACAGCTACATAACATGCTGATCTTATCCCATTTCAACATACACCTACTCAAAGAATATTGCAATTGGCTTACATAAGAACAAGACAAAGCATTGCCACTTAAAACTCATTCACATTGTTAAAGCACGAAGAAAAATATCCCTTTATTCTCATTTTGCTTCAGATGCTGTGTCACAGGGAGGCCCAGGCAGTAAAATGGACAAGTGGGTGTTAGGAAACGAGCTCAGCAAAAAACTTATTTAAAAATCTAAAGAAGCTCTTTCCATGTTCAGGTGCATGGAGGACAGTATGAGGATAGAGAGTGAGATGGTCTCCGGCTTTAGACCCTAATCGCTGGGAATGCATGGGAGGAAACAGTAAGAAACTGGGGAGCTGTGGATACCCACTGAGAGACACAGGCACTGGGATGTAGCTGTAACCCTAAGTGAGGTGCCATCAGCAGGGAGGTAACACAACAGATGAAAGCATGCTACAGTTTATTTATTTGTTTGTTTGGCTGGTTTTGTTTATTTCAGTGCAAAGGCAAGGCACTATTTCTCTGTGGTTTGGGGAAAATCCTACTATTCCCTTTTTGCCCAACCCGTGGGACTACTCCTGGAAGAATATTTCCTAAGTGCTAATCTGAATTAAAGCTTTTCACATGTTATTATTTAGTCAAATCTCCTCACCAAGATTAGATATGAGGTAATTTGGAACAGCAGATTCCCATAACAAAAGGTTAAAGTGTTACACATAAAAATTACCCTTTCCACACCAAGCAACCTATATTTTGTCCACCTAACAAGATACATATGAAGCTTAGATCAATAATCATAAGTCTTTAATCATGTGTGTGTCTTCACTAGCTGTGCTGCGACTTGTTTGGGCTGTGTAAACTCTTTACAGCCCTGTCCTTGTATATTTGTGTGAAATGTCTTGCACACCTACAGAACCGTATACAAAAAATAAATCCTAATCCTCATCAATAATCAAAGAAGGGAGCAGCTGCAGGCTGTACTTTGGCTGACCCTGGACTAAGCTGAAGAGAAGGAAATAAAACTCCAGTGTATGGTACTGTGCAGCAGTGGACAAGTGTCTCAGCTCCTGTCTGAAATGATCTGCATACCTACAATGCTGCAAAACCACAGAGGATTTTTCTTTTCATGAGTAACAGGGTGTTGCACAAAATGCCTCCCTGGTGCTGCAGGTCCTTGCAGCCTGCAGAGCTGGTGAAGGGCTGCGTGGGTAGATCTGAGGACAGGGACTGGAACTGTCTCTGACCCAGGAGGGAAAGAGGCAGGGTGACTACAGGTGTGTACCCATAGCAAGACACAGCTCAAAAGGTGTGAGCATTGCTTCTTTCATACAGGGATTACTTTGTTGAAGCCAAACTTCCCATACAGCCATGTCCACATGCCTCTCTGTGTGGTGCTGGAGTTCTCAGAATGACAGAAGGTGTGGATTTGCTCTACTTTGTCTTTCCTGCCTGCCAATCTTTGGCTGTTTTTAGTTCTCAGAGGGATAGTGGATATGCACAATTTCACATGTTCCACCACAGCTGAATTTTCCATACAAATCCCCACTTTACAGCTCTCATGTGCTCTCAAAGACGAGAAACTATGTTCTTGCCAGTTTAGCCCATGTAAACTTCATCATAATCTGACTTTGGGAGAGAATTAATAAATCCCAGTGCATGTTTCTTGGGAAGGAATTCTAGTCTGTTTTCAAGGTGGTGATGCAATCTTGCTGATGGGGTGAGAATAGCTTTTACTTCAGTCTACACCTTGGATTGAACATCAGTTATGCAGAACAAGTGAAGTATTCCCAAGAACACCAACAGAAGGCCAGTAATTTTCTTTTTCTCCTTTTCCCACCATTCTTAAATATTCACTGTCCTCCCTTTCAGGTTTTAAAACAGCATGTGCTCAAAAAAAAACCCAAACAACAAAAACCAACACAAAATCCAAATCCTTCCATCAGACTTCTTCTGGCTACATGCCTCTCTTCCTTCCGCACTAAAAATAATACAGTGATCATGCCAGCAATCTGTTGATGGGTGACCAGCTAACAGGACTGGCTGAATCAGCAATGTGGGAAGCACAAACTAGCACCATTACAAGATTACTAGGTATTATTTTCCCCTCTATTTATGATATCTTTCTCAGTGCCCTCATTTTCCTTTTTGCCTAGTTAGCAGGTATTTCAGCATTTGGCTCTTAAACTTGAAAAAAAAAAAGGAAATATTTATTCTGCTGGAGCTGCTTCTCAGTGTCTTTAGGCAGTGGTTATGTGAGAAGGTAGATAACTTTCAGTCACTTTGGGTAGAGAAGCAGTTCAACAGTAGCATTTTGTATTATTTTGCTGGGGTTTTCCGATGGTCTGGACATGCTTGTTAGACTTTGTATTGACTGCATCAGTGCTGTTAATGATCTATTCAAGTTGGAAAGCTGTTTCATAAATGCATATGCACTATGTGACCTCAATTCCAGTCTGATGTGGGTTGTTATTAGTGACTTTGTTGCCTGTTTTTTTTTCTTTTTACTGTTTCCTAGACTGGCTCTCACTTTAGGATAAATCTGAATCACAGTTGCAGAATATGGAATTAAATTATGTGTCCTATTTGTTTGGCTTATTTCTGCACTGTGAAGCGATGTGTAGCACATTACACTCACACTGTAAATGTACTTTATTAATAACTATTTGAATTATATACAGTTTAGCTACTTTGAGATCAATATTCACCCACTGGTCTGTCCTTGCCACCATGTAGTCTTCAAATACTGTTCACTAATGATAACTCCATTGGGTCTTATTTGCTCTTTTGCTTTCTTTATACAAGGTCCTTGGGATGCAGGTGGTCAGTGAAGGACAGCATAAAGCCAAACCTAGCAGACTTCTTTGGCCCCAAGATGATCTTCAAATCTTCCCTGTCATTCATCTAGAGTGGTGATGGCCATATGGTCCATTTCTAATATAGGTTTTAGAGAGGCAAGGATATAGACTCCTGTTACATAGAGCTCCCTTGTTCTAGGAAATACTGTGATTTTGTGAAAATAAGTGGAAATAAAATTCAGTTGAAACTGATTTGAAAATGAAACATAATTTTATTTTTAATTTTGTTTATAAGGCTGTCTACAGCAGCAGACTTTGAAGCAGACTGTTCTGAGGCTAGCCTAAATCAGCTTACAGGCCTAAACAGATTGGGCCTTAGCTAAAGCAAAAATTCCTCTTCTAAACTGCAGTTTTCACTGTTTAACTGACCCGATACAGGTTTGTGTGTAGATGAACATGATGTAAAACTACAGGATAGGATGTCTACTACTGCTGTACCTATGCCATCACTGGTAGTTTAGATTGTATGAGAACAGATTTTTAAAAACATGGATGATTTTTACTTTCAGCCCTCAGATATGTTGCTTTTTCCTTTTACTTGTCTATCTAAGCCAATAAACTTAAAAGAAAAAAGAAAATGCCTTTGTTTAAAGTAACGAAGCTGGATAGCCAGGATGCCTTGGAATGGCCACTGAAGTGCACCCCACTAGAGTTAAAATAAGGAAAAATCAATTGAAATTAAATACATCCCAAAATGCTGAGAAAGATGGATTTATTTAGTCTGAGTTATGTGTGCATCTTCATCTGGTGGGTGAGTGCTACCAATAGAAATGCTTACAGTGTATAGCTCTACTTGGGAGAAATTAATGTTGTTTGTGCCCTTTCTGTCACTGCATTGTGTGATTAGGCTGGTGAATAGGTGTGTTTTCTTGGCACTACAGCTCATGAAAACCACAACTGAATGTTTGGTGAGTTGCAAGAAGTAGGTTTCAAAATCAGTAAAATTAAAATTAGGGTGGCAATGGGGCTATCTTGCTTTGATGGGTCCATAAGAAGGTATAATGCAAAATGCATTAGTAATAGGTGAGCACTAAATAATCAAATTGATTTGCCCAACCTCTAAAAGCTGAAATCTGCAAATCTAATTTCCTGTAGAGGTTTTTACTATTGTTTACAGCTGTACTGAATAGCACGTATGGACAGGGAGTCATCAGGAGAGTCATCTGGCCTTAAATGCAGTTGATTGTTTGGCTCAGGAGTGTAATAAAACTGCCAGCCAAATTCTGCCATAGAACACTGAGCTATCTATACTTGACAAGAGCTTGTCAGTGATTTCCAGTAAAAACTCCTGGAGGCCTAATAATTGTAAAAATGCTGAAAGAGATTTTTCACCCTCATTAAGACTCAAAAGTGAGTTGTATATTAGTAGACTTCAGTCAAACTACGTGTGCTGAAGCTGTGCAGAAGTGCCCCTCTGATGTGCACACTTCTTGCCTTGCCTTCCCATCCCATCCCATCCCATCCCATCCCATCCCTCTGTAGGGCATAGTCCTCCTGTGGCACATCCATCCAGCTGCTGTTTCAGCCAGCAGGGTGTGTTGGGAGCTGTAAGTATCTTTTAGCCGACAGAGGTGAGAGCTGGAAAAAAGTCCCCCAGTATTGCTCTGATACCTGGCACAAGCACAATAATGCTTATTAAGAAACTCTCAGCTGAAAAGACACCCAGAGGAAAGGGGAAGACAGACCTGGCTGTGCTGGCTCTTGCAGTATCTGTCCTGAAGCAAATGCAACACTACACACTCAAGACTGCCAGCTTTGCTCCTGAGCTCACATCAGGCTCTCCCAGGGTCCCCCAGTTACCTGGCAAGTGGGTGGTGGGTGCAATTACAGGGACAACTGCCTTCAGGCAGAGAGAGGAAGTGACTCCAGCTTCCCACATCTCAGACAAGTGCTGCAGCTCCTGAGATGGAAAACGGATGCTGCCCCTGGCAGGTTTGGGAGAAAGGGCTCTTGTCATTATAGTTCAAACCTGCAGGCAAGGATATGCGTAGTGGGCACCATTTCTTTTCAGTTCAGAGGAAAACATGCAACATGATTAGAGTAAAGGATTAGTTTTTCTTCTCAGTGTTTACTATAGGTTAATTTAGATGATTCATTTCCCTGCACACGTGTCCTTGCTTGGTGTCTGTGTCTCTAGAGGTGTTGTACAGGGAACTGTACTCAGGGCTGCAGGTTCTGCTGGATGGTCGAGCTCTTAGAAGTCAGCATCACAATGGTCTTTTGTGGATCTAATCTTTGGAAGTGTGGGTCTTGTTTGCAAAAGTGATTTAAATTGTCAAGTGCCTAAGAGTGCTCCAAACCAGCAGAAGAATGCTTCTTGCCCTGAGCCCTTATGAGTACTCGTAGCAAATTTTCATCAGGAGAGTATTCCCTGTGCCATAGAGCTTAGTCCCAGCAAGGCAGACAATAGGTAATCAAGAGATCAGAGAGGAGACTATGAATTTATTTTATTTATTTGTATTTCTTTTCTTTTTGTCTACATCTGAGTGCCTCTCAAAAATTAAGGGCATTATTTAGAAAGATATAAATGGATAGAAGTACCAGTACTGTAACAGTCGTTGTTTTCAAGTGTTTCTCGGGTTACCCTGAAGACTCCCTTAGTACTATTAATTCAGCCCCTGAAAATAAGATTTTAAACTTGACCCAAAGTGCTTACAGAGGAAGCAAATCCCTTCAAAAGAAGCTGAGCCCTGGAAGTGTCAGCTGTGATTCATTAGTGTCAGAGAGACAATTGGTATGATGGGGATAGGGAAGGTTTCCATAAGAATAACAGTACTAAAATGAGATGAGAAGAGTGGTTATCATTGTCTGAAACAGACACAACCCCTAAGCAGGTCACTATTATTTTCTAGACTCAGTGCACTGCTTGAGGCATTGAGCGACTCACACAAAGCCTCTCAACTACCTCTTTCCCTTCAATTCCTCCACCAGTGTGGAACTTAAATAGCTTGTTCTTCTCAGACAATAGATTTGTCCTTCTTCCACCAATACTGTATTTTTTGTAATTGACATTTCTGCTTAAACAGAAGAGTCTTGATTCAAAAAGGACAGCAATCAAGCTTTCTTTACCAAACAAAGTAGAATCTCTTTTAAAGAATTAAACTGAGTAGGCTTTAGGTATTTTCATAACAGCAAGACTTGCATTCATACGGAGAAAATTCTGTATTTTCAGGAACAAGAGAGTTTAAATTGAATTGCTGCACATCTATCTGTCTATCTATTTATTTTATTACAAAGGATTTATGAGTAACATTGGCACAAGTTTAGTCTGGGCTGATAAAGGTGATACTTCTCAATCTGGAAGTGTTAATCTTACTTGAGATACACTATTGAGTCTGCTGGGAGCTACTCAAAGTTTTTTTTTTTTTAAGTGCTAATTGCATATATTCTCTTTATGTTGTTTCCAGCAAGGAAACAGTTGGGAACCTTTTGTTGAGTTGGGTGTTATGTTGAATTGAATTGAAGATAGTGTTTTGATACCTGTTCTTATTGTTGCCAAATGAAGAGGGATGGAGAACTGGCAGTATATGCTTACAGCCAGCAGTCTGTGGTTTACATCCCATAAGCTGTCGATCACATTTCTCTTTGAGGCAAGCCCCAGCAAACTCAGGCTTGCAGGAGTTCTTTGCATGGTTTGCAGTTCCAACCTGCTGAGTCCTGCTTGGGTGTTCAGACTCATGTGAACTAGGAAGTGTCCAGCTGATGTCAAATGGAAACAAAATAATTAATTTGGAATCCCATCCAAAGTTTACTGAAGTCAGTGGTGGTGCCTCATGACTTCAGACTTGGTCAGATGTGTCTTCTGTAATGTAACCAATTATGTTTGTCTTCCCTAAGTGCCTCTCTGAATGTACTTGGCTAATCTAGGACAAGTAGAAAAGATCTTCCCAAAGCAATTTCCTGAGTTGTGAAGGACTGCAGAAGAGTTTCCCTTTTCTGTTAGTTTTCTGGTGACCAGCATCCTAGAGGACCACACCAGACACAACCGGTTAAAACACAGGCTGAGAAGACTATGGAGGGTACCTGGACACAGTGCTGGCTGGAGAGTCAGCTGAGATCAAGGCACCAAGGTCTGCAGGACTGGTAGCACAATGCTACTACCTAGGCACAGGGCAAACATAACAGGAACTGCTACTTGCACTGGCAAGAATAGAGTGGAGGTGCTGGCTTGAGCTCGGCAATTGTTGTGCATGACAATATGGAGGAGCATTGGAAGAGGGGCTTAACTCTGCTCCAAGGTAGCAGGAGTGAAGGTGACAAGGTACTAGTCCTCATTTCTCATTGCTTGTTGGTGTCTAGTCTGAGTTCACTCCTGGTAGGTTAGTTTTGCAGAGTTAGTTTTGTATCTGTCCCACCTCCCCCCTCCAACAGTGCAGCTCTGCACCAGCGTGCTGCAGGCCTGTGGTTAAATGCTGCAATCTGGTCCTGTATGAAATACTCTACTCTTTAGGTTTGTGGTACAGTAACTTGAGCAATCCCAGCTATGTGCGTCTTGTCATATGCCACTATAAAATGGGAACACAATTTCCTACAGTTATTCATTTTGTCCTGCAACATAAAAATATGCTAGATTTGCCACTCGACTTCAGTGTTTTCAGGCTCCCTGATGCTGAGGAGCAATTCTTGAAGGACAAATGCATTAGATGGTGAACAGCTTTTTGTCTCCAGCGATATTTCACAGACATTTTTCATGAATTTAAAGTGCTGCTGGGATTCTGAGGTACACCTGTAATAAGTAGGAGTCTTCTGTAGAAATCAGAATTTTTCTCTACCACCTTCTTTAGTTTATCTAGACAAAACTATTATTTTTGTATCTGCACATCTACTTTTGAGAGACTGATCATACTGCACTGGAGGAGAAATCTGAGTGAATCTTTGTATATTGATTTTCTCTTTGGTGTTTAAAATTACAGGCTAATTCAATTGAATATGATTAAAAGAGAGGAGCTAATATTTCTGTATAATCTTTGTCAGTTGAATATGAAGCGTTAATGTTTGTTGGCTTGTGTCTCTCTGATCTGCAAAGAAGGAGGTTAGGAAATATCTTTGGTCTCATCTTTCCTGTTATGATAAATAACTGATCTGTGGTCAGAGCTGTAAAGTTCATAACCTACCCAGAAAAAACTTAGGAACAAACCACTGCTGCTGCAACATTATGTAAAGTGGAAAACCTATTTTCCTGGGGAGGGGTGCTGCTTAAAGATGATTTCAGAAAAGAGGAAGCCCTTGCTGTTTATCCTGCTTGATCCAAATGTGCAACATTTCCTGTGGCCAGATCTGCAGTAAAATCAAAGGGGGTAGCCATTTTCTGTGGTCTATTGCTTCCTATAGCATACCCATATGAGAGAGGAAGAAAATTACCATTTGTTATAAAACTATTCCTAACCTTCCTTATCTAATCAATCAATTAAAAACAGTGATGCATTGGTAATACCACCACAATGTCCAGTTGATAATCTGTTTTTCTCATCTGTCTGGCAGAACTACTGCGTGCTTTAAGGTGACAGAAGCAGTTTTAGGTATTCTGCAAGCTGGAATTTATCCTTAAGGCTGTGCAAACATGGAGAGTAGACAGCTGATAAAATCTTTGCTTTCAGGAGGTCATCAAGTGTTTGATTGTGCAAAATAGCTAAATCATGGGTTTTAGAAAATCAACATGACTATTTAAAGTAATCTAGAAATTAAAGCCCTTGTTAATAATCAACATGTATGACCAAGTCTTGATACCCTGACTCGTGCACAATCATTACTGAACATGGGAATTTTGCATGTTCAAGGACTGTATTATCTTAATTTCCATGTATTTCATTTATTCTGGAAGGTGCTTAGAAGACTCTCTGATAGGCATCTTTATAGAAAGACACCATGCTGGATCTCAGGCCTTCCTTCAAGTACAGACATAGACAAAATTGTGTCACTGAGGACAAAGGTTAGTGCTTTGACTAATACTGAGAACATTTGGAGGCCTGAGAGTACACACATTCCTCATACAGACTACTGGAGGGACTTTATTTAGCTGTATACAAATATTTGCAGATTACTTACAGAAAGCCTGTGGCAGATGAAGAAGGCTGCACAGTCTTTCAGGAATGCATTTAGTGCTACCACATACACACAACATTATATTAAGAGAAAATTGTTTAGGTTACCAGGTCAAACACAGACCAGATAGCAAATGCCATAATTAAGATTATTTATACAACTTTGTTTCAAGTCTCCCATGTATCTGAATAAAATTACAGTCTTTAATTGCACCCTATGCATTTTATCTGTGCTTGCTCTTAGCTGATATAAGCAGTATTAGGGAAGTCTGGAAAATGCTGAGTGTTCTCTAAATGGACTTACTGGAATAACTCCACAGATCTTCCCAAGGAAACAAGCCATGCCCCATGCAGTAGAGAGATGGCTTTCTGCTTTGTTTTGGACTGAAATTGTAGTCTGTTGAGTAGGAGTTTCTTTGAAAAGTCTACGTGTGTGCACAGTTACCCACAGCCATGCACAGGGAATGCAGTTCTTCCCGTTTTCTTAAGCACTGAGTTAACAGTGCCTCCTGCATCCTGCAGCCTTGTGACAGGCACCCTGTAAATACTGAAATGATTGATGAAATCGGTTGCCAGCTAGAGTCTTGGGTGGGTGATGCAGGAGGCAGAGGCAAGTTTCCTGGATTCCACTTGCATCTGACTCAGTGTGTGATCTTCAACAGCAAATGTCAGGGCATGCTCTGATCTGCCACAGAAGGCAGTTATGGGATTAATGAATGTTTGCCAAAGCTAGTTTGGTCAATACTGCAAAATACAGGCACAAGTATTGGGTGTTGGGTTCCATTTTATCAGGGTCAGGCTGACAGAACTAACAAGGATGTGGCAGAGCAAAGCAATGCTATTTTTAATTTGTTGACAATATATGTTCCTTGTCAGACCATGGCTTGCGATCCTGTTTTCTGCTCTCCTGGTCACTTAATTAACCACTGCCATTCATAGTTGCCTGAATTAATTCACTGAACCCACACACCATTTCAGCTGCATCCTTCAGAGCTCTCATCCCTTTGCAATGGCTCTGCATCCCTGATGCACTTCTCACACAGCAAAGGACAAACCCAAATAATCTAAGGACAGAAATACATCCACATGCACCAGCTACTTTGCACTAAGTCCAATTCTTTTGCAAAGGGTCGGTTTTACTTTTCATGTTCCGAACAGCTCACAGGACTCACACCACATTTTTAATGTTTCCCTGAGGCATCAGACTGACTGCCTCTGTGCAGAACAATGGGGTAATCAATGCAGACACAGTGGGGTTTTCTAATTGTCCTGGAATTGGGACAAAATCCATGGGAAAAATTGGGCCAAAATGCACATTCCCAGAGCGAGTGTATACAACATGCGTCAGTCTGATTCTCTGGGAGAGCAGCAAGCTTGCAAAGCAGCCCAGCACGGGGAGCTGCCTCAGAGCTTCTCCATCAGTGGTCCCAGAGCAGCCAGAGGAAGGCAGCAGGGCTAGCAGGGCTGTTTTCCTCCTTGGATCCTCAACAGTTCCAAAAAAGAAAAATAGAAGAAAATGTTCTTTATAGAGTATCTCAGTGATGCTGAAAAGAATCTGAAATTTAGTAACAAAATGAGCGTACAGAACATCCCCCAGTTGGCCTGTGGGTGTCATTGGCTCTTAAAATCCAGGTGATAACTTCCTGACCAGAAATCAGTGATCTCATTCTGAAAATATCAAAATGCTGAAAGTAAGTGTCCCAAGATCTGAGACAATGTAGGTGTGTTCTGCAAACTATCAAAGAAAAAAACCATTTGGATTTCATATAGATATTGACCCTTTATTTTAAACTATTTCTTAGGTAAGGTGTTTTTTTTCCCTTGCTAGAATGTTTTAAAATTAAAATGGAACATTTAATTACAAAATGTTCACATGGAAGTTTTTAAATACTAAAACATTGAACTATTTTAGAAGCAATAGAAAATGACGTAAAATATTCCTACAATCAAAACTATTAATACACTATCCATATATCAAAAAAACTATCCATATAAAACTAATAACTAATAATAACTATAATAAATAATATAAAATTATATATATCTAAAACTATCCATATAAATCACAGTAGAACTGAGTTGTTCCAGTATTCTGTTCCTCTGTCATTCTTACTTCTTTTGCTGAAAAGAAGCTTATCAAGATGATTTTGTGTTACCTATTTTACAATAGTTAACTCATCAGTTGGAAGTTAGTCAGAGATTAGGAAACATTTTGAAGTTATCAAAAAACTGGCATGTTAGGATGAAATCAGTTAATCTTTAGCCTCACAGGATAGAAAGAGGAAATGTAATTGCAACACTGAGCTGTGTTTTACAGTCATTATCACTTAGAAAGCTCTTCAGATAATTCTATAATTAGCATGGGACATGTAACGGAGGGAAAAATACCTGATACAAGAGGAACTTAGTGAATGTTTTTATTCACAAGTGGGATTTAGCTGCCAGTAGAATCTGCTGAAACAAAGCTGCTTTGAGTAAGGAGTCACAGTTTATGGTATCTTAGGGCAGCAGACACCTGGACCTTAATTAAGTGGCACGGCTCAAACAGCTGCTTGTGCTCATCACTAACTAGCACATGCCATGGGACAGGAGCAAACTGTAGTCACCAAATGGTAAGAGAGACTTATTCCAGTCAGGCAACTGACTGCAATTGTCTGATTCTCAAAATACCTTTCAGCACAATTACTGTTTCAGTCAGATCACTGAATTAAAACCAACTCAGTTTATCACACATGTTGATGTTTATATAGTACCTGTCATCACTCACTTAAATGGATAAGAATATGGATAGAGATTAATTCCTTCTCTGTGTTTTGTCTTGAAATATAAACAGTGTTTTAACTACTAATTCCTGAAGTGTGACACTTTGTAAAAGATCTACCTAAATCTTAACAATAGTTACTGGTGCTTAGCTCAGGATTTATTTGCTCCAGTGTTATTTATACAGTGAACAGAGTGTGTCAGTGATTTCATCTCTGCTGAGGAAACTTTTCAAACTGCTGAGGAAGTTTTCAAGTTCAAAATCCAGGTTCTAGAGCTGAACTGTGTAAATAAAAGATGGCAAAAGAAAATATGTTTTCATAATTCTTCTAGCAAGGTAAGAAAACTACAGTGGGTTTCTCCTGTCATTTCAGATCAGTTCTTCAGAAATTGCCTACCTATTTTTTCTTGAGTGAAGAACTGCAGTTTATTTAAACTGTTATTGGGAAATGTCTTCCTTGTAGAAAATGTGTTCTTTATTGGGAAAAATAAACACTTAAAAAGTAGTTAGTTTGTCTAAAGGATGATAAAAAATAGTTTTTGATATTACAGCTTATAATATGGTCTTGGGCTTAAGGACATTCTCATAGCTATAGGTTGAAGACCGAGTAACTCTGGGAAGAGGACAGATAAGTAGCACTGCTACTAGCAGTGGATGATACATGGAGTTGTATCATTCAGACATAGGGACCCATATTTCCAGTAAGATACTTTAGCAAAGGCTTCTGATCCTTGGGCGGTAAAGAATGTGTGTAAATGCTGAAACAAACAAACAAAACCTCCAGATCATCACAACAAACTCACAGATCTGGGATTCAGAGCTTCAGCTGTAGTCAGGCAGCCACAGAACCATGCTTCTGAGCTGGGTCTGGGTGATGTCTCTGTTCTCCATCACCTGTAGGGTGTAATGGTGGGAAAACTTCAAGTCTAGTTTTCAGCTTCTGTAAGCAACTATATAATCTAACCCTACTTCTCTTCTGAGATGAGCTTTTTCTTCACTCTTCCCTACAGTCCTGTTCTGATGCTCATCCCTTCATGAACAGAACCTTTCCTTTAGTTTCTAGCCCAAATACATTAGTGGGTGTTTTATACCTGTTTTTCTTTAGTTGTCTTCTAGTTTCAATGGTCCTGTAGTATGACCCCCCCAGAGTAACTTCAGGGAGCAGCACCTTTAATTTAACTAGGGAAAAAGACAAAAAAGAAGCAAAACTCTGGTTAGAAAAGAGAATATAACTAAAAACCAGGCCATTTTCTTCTCAACCATTTTGCAAAGTGCCATCAGCTACATCTGCTCTCTGGCAGAAATGAGTATCCAGGTTGGCTGAGGAGGTGGTATTTCCTTCTTGAGAAACATTCCAGTGGGAGGGGGTAGTGTCACATAGCTTCTCTTTGACATGTTATATCAATAAATTCCAGTGAGAAAATGCCAACTGCATACCATTGTGACCAGAACTGATGCTTCAGAGGCTGCCAGAGCTATCAATGGAAAGTCAGTGCTCTCCACTACTGCATCAGCCATCCTTCCAGAGCTGTTCACCAGCAGATCCTCATTCAAACACTGAGGAGGAGTGTTTCAAACATAACAGAAACCAGATGTTTTGTATTCATTGTATAATTGCACAGATGAAAAGAGGTTACAAAGTGGCCAGATAGCATTAAGCAGTAACCACGGGAAAGTACTCTGTGAAATCTCTTGTGGACCAGGTTGGATGTAGCCACGCAGTGCCATGGATTTAGATATATGGGAGAGGTTAACCCGCATTTTGACTCAGCTGCAAATCCCTGGAGTGATCTGTAGAGTATGCCCCTACGAGACACAACCTGACTCTCAGGTTAGCTGCAAAGGCCCCACACCTATTTGCTCAACTGACCATGGCTGGCACAGTGCTTGCCTGGCACGGGAGCATCCGTGCTGTGCTGAGCACACATTGCATGGCACGTAAAGCTATGAGCTTTAGGCATTAGTAAGGCTGCAGAACAAAGCCCTCCAAGTGTTCTGGTCACATCTAGCATTTTTATTTGTGTTTTCAATTCACGTGTTCATGTGTGTATTCAGTGGGCCAAATTTTGTAGACAAATGGTTGCAGCACTTATATCAGATCTGCATTTGGATGTGAGCGACTGCATTGCCAAAATAATAGTTTGTCACCATTAGAAATTGCTGACAGTATCATTAGTAATCTAACATTACTGGGTAAACAGGATTTTTGATTGCAAGATTTTTATTCTCCCAAAGATTAGAATTTCAAGAATAGAAATAGTTATTCAGCATTTGATACCCAGCCAGACCAGTTGAATTTTCACTAAAAGAAGTAAATCCAGCTAACACTAAGCAGGGATACTTTATAAACTCAGCCAGATAGCTCAAAACCTTGACCAGTCCCAAAGTGCAGATAATTTATGATTTGAAACCTCATGTTATCACCACAGGACCCAGGGATACAACATATTTCTTGTTAGAAGCAGTATAAAATGACTTTCCACTGATGACGTTCTGATTTTTGTTACCCATCCAGACAATTCCATGAAATCTTTGCTTGAACTTGTTGACAAAGTTGCTTCAATATCTTCCTGTAATACTAGTTGGAAAAAGTCAGGGCTTATGTTAGTGAATGGTCTTTGTTCACTGCTAGTAATTAACTATTTAATTCTTAAATGGAAGCCTGAGGGTTTTGTACCCTCAAGGTATATAGGTATATGCTCAGTGCAACTGCTAAATTTAAAGGTTTGAATTGCCAGAATTATCAGGGAAGTGTCAGCAGATTGATTTCCTTTAAATTTATCTTGGTGGGGGCGACTGGCAACTAATAAGATTATGATTGTTCCAAAAAACAATTACGTATTGAACATGCTGCCAGTTGCTATAAATCGTGGAACTTTTCAAGAGATGGCTCCATTATTAGCAATGTTTTTGTGGAAAAATGAGAACCACAACATTGGCATTAGGAAAATCCTGGAAATTGATAAAAGCAAGCTTTTGTTTGGAGCCAGAGTTTCGTTTTGGTTCTCACCTCCTGAAACTGAAAGAGGCCCTGTGTGGTTTTTTTACCCAGAGGAAGCTCAAGCCCAGCCTTGTTTATTAAATTCGAGCTACAATGTTATCTCCCCTGAAGAATCAGGTTCCACACTGGCATGATTCACCCCAGCTGGAGCCAAAGGGCTTGCTGCTGGCCTGATTGGGTGTAACTCGTTTCTGATGACATAGGCAGGGAGTGAATCTGCCCCAGTACTCCAGAATTTCACATTCATGAGGACATAACGTGTGTAAAATAGGTCCTGACCACAGTGCAGTTTTAGCTGCCAGCAGCAGCTCTGGAAGCAAACCTGAATCTCAGGAGTGTCTCTTGGGTACAAAGAGGAGGGGCAGAGCAAAGGGCAGAGTCTTACTTTGGGTCTTGCATCTCCCTCCCCCTGCTCTTCTGCTGTGGTGAAACCTCTCTTCATACCTGTGGTAGCTGCAGAAATGCTTTCTAGAAAGGTATTTGGGGGACCTGCAGTAATAGTAATTAGAGAAAAATGGATTGCACTCCAAGGCCGCGTGAACTAACTGCACTCCCAGTCCCAGAAAGTTCCTGTGCTGCTACAGAGTCTTCAAAGTTGACGAGCCAAGAGAATTCTCTGCAGTATACTGCATTTTCCCATTATGCACATTAATGCTTCTGAGCATGTCCTCTCACAGCTGAGAATTAGCTTTTACTTCCATGTGTATGAGAATGCTCAAAACACAAGAAAATTAAAGGCAAAAAATATACTAAAAAGCAGTAGTTATTCTATAACATTTCTGGCATCTCTGCAATGACCTTATGGGTTTTTTTTGTTCTGCAATGACCTACATCACTTGATTCTGGTTGTGTCTCTAAAGGTAACATGGTTTTCTCAAAACCAGACGCAGAGAAGAGAAAAATCCTGACTCCATTGAAATGAATGAGAATTTTGTTACACACAGAATTTATCCCCAGATTTTCAAACATCAGGAGATGAAAATTTGGCTCTTAAATCTCCCTGGGGATTCTCGAATTAGTGGTTCAACTTCCAAAAATTCTGACACCCACTGATTTCAATAGGAGCTGCTGGAGCTCTGTGAAAAAAGGTTGTTCATTTCCAACAACTAAATATGGATGGTGGAATCTTAAAATTAGGCTCCTATTTTTGAAAATCTTGGCCCAAACCTTTATTAATACCACACTGCCATGTGTCCTGCATCTATTAGCAAACATAATTAGTATTCAGATTCACATCTGCTGTATTCTCTAAACGTGGGAAACAAAGATGGTCTTTTAATAAGATTTAGACGAAAAGTTCTCCCTGAAATAATAAGAGCCAGTTATGGATAGTTTATAGCTTGCTATTAGTTAAAATATTCCCAAACATCGCAGAGGACAAGTCGTATGTTATATACTGTTCCCAGAGAGCTCTGCTAATTGGAGTAATTTCAGCAATTTCCAATTTTAGAGGAAGTAACTGATCCCAAGTTGTTACCTAAAGTAGTTCTTACTGACAGTATTATAGGCTTGAAACATTTTCTGCTATGCCAACACCACAAACTGGCTGTGCAATTACAAATGTATTTGTCACTTCTGTATTTATGTTATTAACACTGCTAGTTAAAAAAAAAAAATTACTTAGGACAATCTCTGCCTCTGTCCAAAAAAAAAAAAGAAAAGCAAACAGGGTTTGATATGTTATTAAAATGAGCATTAGTCAGATCTTCTCTGATATAATCTTGCCAGAATTAACCAGTTACATAGGGCTGGCTCTGATCTAAATTTGAATAGGAAACCTCTTGGTGTAATGTAAATGCTGGGGGAAGTGGTATTACTAGTTCTGTAGGTGGCTTGAGTGAATAGCCCTACATTGCTTTTATATTGCATTGGGCTGTGGAGGGCACTGACTGTGTTTCTAATAAAAATTCTATGGGGCATTTTGCAGAAGAATTAGTCCAGATGTTTCAGCTGGATTTCAATTTGGCTATCCTCTGCTTATCTCTCTAGAAACAACAAGAGTTAGGGTTGCAAAATATTTTCCATTACAAAAATATTTTCCTTGCTTTTAGCAGGCTCCTAGTTTTCTGAACTGTGTACTTCTGTGTGCTGAAACTTCTTCAGTTTGGCTTCTGTTGTGCAGTGGGGTGCAGCACTCTGTGCTATAGTTGAGCAAGACCTCTTCAGCTGCTTCTGTGTGTGGGAGAGGAACTTTTTGCATGTTACCCTGTGTAAACTGAACAACCTTGTTGTCAACAGAGCTCTGCTAAAAATCTCCCTGCCCCCAAAGTGGCTGAAGTGTGAATTTTAAAATGTAGCAAAAGTAAGACAATTGTGGCTAAATGATGATTAGAGACAGGTTTTCATACCTCTCCCTTTACATATGTGTCAACAACAACCTTGTGGACATTGCAGGACCAGTTGGTAATACAGGGTACTGCTGGATGTGGCTGGGCTATTCAGACCTGGCTCTGGTCAAAGGAGGCAGGAATTACTTCAGTTTCTCTTGCCTTGAAAACAGGTCCCCTTGTTGGTAGATTGCAAAGTAGTAGCAGGGCTCTGTCTCCTACCTCCCCTAGGAAGCAAGAGACAGGGGTAGTGAGAAGGAAACCACACAAAAGCCTTGTTGCATTGCTACATCAGCTTTCTGCATTTTATTACTGGAGGCAGGGACTGACTCCTCATCTGCTTTTCATCAAAGCTGAACCCTGTGGTACCCTTGTATATTCAGGCCATTTGAGGCTACCATAATAAAAACAATAATAAATAACAAATAAGCAACTGGAGTCTAAAACCATAAGATGAACTCCTTCCAGGTCATAATGGAGTGAGTAATAAAATCCTGGTGCACCAGGAGAGCCCTGATTTCTAGTCCAGAAGGTGAGAGGTGTCTGCAGAACTCCGTAGTAGAATGCACTAAAACACACCACACTGCTGTGTGGTTCATGCTCCGCAACAGTGACTCAAAGCAGGATCAGACCATTGCTCAAAGCCAGCTGCCCCACCACATTGTGTTTTCCCACTTCCTACCCATAGCTTTGGCCCACACATTTCAGATCTTATGTCCTTGAGTTTTCCTTTGTAGGACTCCAACCTTTTTCATCTCCTACCTTGTTCCTGGCTTACAGGGAAGTCCCAGTGTTGCTGAGGGCATCCCTTTGTATAAGTAATGTACATCCCTCAGTAGCTCCTAAATATTTCCAACATTTTATTGTTGTGGTGTGATGCAGAGAGGAAGCATTTACAGCTCAACCTGTATGTCATTTCAAGGCACTGAATTTCCCCGTTTTGTAGTGAAATGCATTTCAGACCACAGTGTGACACTGTTTTAAAGTTGACTGTGACAACATTGAGGTGTTGGATTAGCCTTTCTTTTGGGACTGAAGATCACTTCACCCCGATGGTTATTTTCACAAGCCCTGTTAGCAGGGAGCACACAGGCATGGTCCAGTTCTTGCCCTGGTGCTGTGTTAGCCTGTCAAGCTGTGCTAGCCAAAGCTACAAGTGACCCACATGAGAACAAGACCTGAAGGGAAGGTACTTGACAGGCTCAGCAATGGTCAGCAGTGTGAAGCCTTCAAGATACTTGACAGGCTGGAAAACTGAAAAACAGAGGCCACACCTTTAATGCCAGTTTAGAAACATGTATAAAGCATCTGGTTACCCTTGTCTGGGAAACTAATCCACAGAGAACTGAAAGCATCTGGCAAAGAAACACATTTTGCCTTGGGCTTGATTTGGGGAGGGAAAAGAAAAGTAATATTTCCAGTTTTTTAATTGGTCTTTGGCAGCCATGGAGCACTGCCTTACACTATTACTATGATTATAGGCTACAGCATGCACTGCAAATGAGGACTTTTGAATACCTGCTCAGTGCCTGGTTGATGTGGAGCTGGTGAGGATGAGCACTGTGCTGGGATTGGGCAGAAGTGAGGGCTACATTGTCTCTCGTTTTTTTTTTTTTTCAGTTGTAAAAGACAGGCACACTCACATTACATTAGCATGTCCCATAGTAAAGTGCTATCCATTATGTGACATATGTGTTAGATCTTTTTACCAGATTTCTTATTGGTAATAGCAAGAGTGAATGAAGATGAGGGATTTTTAGTAGGTAAATAGACCTCAACCACTAACTTTTGAAAGTAGCTTGCTGTCGACATCACCCAAGCTGTTCCAGCTGTACAATTCCTGCAGAGAAATCTTGGAGGCTGGGCAAGCATTGTCACAGGGCTCTGAACTGAGTTCCTTGATGAAAACAAATTGTGTACCCAGTTGGGTGCCACCGAACACGATCCCTTTAATGTGCACTCAGTGAACCATCCACGGTTACGAAGGACACGTTTTTCTGCTGCCTGCATCCTCATCTCCCAGAGACTCCCAAGAGGAACTTGTGCAGGGAAAGGTGTAAGTGAGTAAGATGAGTCTGACATGTAATACCAGAAAAGGTTATGAAATATAGTTTAAGGCCTCTGAAAGGTTTCCTCACAGAGAAACACAAAAGCAGCTCAGCACGGTAGCGTAATCGTAACAGTTGATTGGCCGTAAGCCACAGCTTGTGCTGTTGCAATGTGTATTTTCTGCTGTTGAGACATGCCATGGTAGGAAGCTCTGACATGGCCACCAAGTAACAGCAGCAGACCCATATCAGGGTCCTTCCTATCTTTGAAGATATGGGGTAAAAATGTCTGGAAACAGAACTGATAAATGGAATTGCCATAAAATACAGAAAAACAGGGGCCTAGGGTGAGAGGGACCATGGCTCAGCAGAAGTCTTCCTACGGAGAGGAATAATTCTGGATTATGAGTAAGACTCGCCTCGGAGACACTCACTGATGAAGCACACATTCGTGTGCCACATGCTCAATTCATCATTATTTCAAAGCCATTTCACCATTGTTTCTATTATAGTCCATTGTAATAGGCTTAGATGAGAGTTATGTATAGTGTATTTATTCTTAAAATGACCTGGGGAAAGGAGAACTTTGACATGTTGTGGGGAGAGTACAAAGTGTGCTACAGACTCCACGTGAGGCAGAGGGAAGTATGGGTGGTTCTTGCAATTGCTAAGCCAAGCACAGGTAGAAGCAGTGTCAAAATCTTTAGTTGTTGTTTTTGTGTTTGTTTTTTTTTCTGGGACAATAATTACTAAAGTTAGCATCCAGCTGAGGTAGCATCCAGCATTTCACTTTTTGAGCAACCCATTCTGCTTGTGTGTGTTAGCACTTGGAAATTATGCAGCCTACAAATAGCAGGGAGTAATATCATGTGTTGATGGTTGCACCCAGCCTTCGATTAAGGTGTCAAAATGTTTTTAAAGATATAGTTAATGTCTGTCTCTCCCCCATTCTTATTCTACTTCATGCAAAAGCCCAATTAAATATCATTAGCTTATATTAGAAAAGATGAGAACTCAAATTTGCAGTCTACACTTCACCAGACTTCCATTTTGTGGTCATCCCAAATTCTAGATCCAAAAGGCTTTGTACTAGAATGGAGATGAGTGTCAGTAAAGTTGGTGTATATATGCAGAAATTAATAATCCCATATCTAGAAATAAGGACTGAATCATCTTTAGGAATAATGCCTCTGTGTGCCTTCTACATATCTGATGAACACTAGGCTACCAGACTGTTAAAAAGGGATGGTTCTGGAGCAATTGATTTACTTAAAGCATCATGACACTTACTAATGCAAAGCAGATTTCTTTTAAGACATGTGATGTTTTCCAGAGCTGTTGAGCTGCTGTAATTTCTCGACGAAATCAGACAGATGCAGAGACCTAGCATTAATTTCCAACATTATATAGATGTATCTTAATGCAGGGTTTAAATAATCAAATTAATCACCAACTACTTTGTTTTGTTATTAACCCACATATATTACATTTTGAGAGTCCGGTGGGAAGTGTTCTACTTTGTTTCTTGGCAATACTATTCATTCGGGTTTTATTGTCTGTGATAAAAACAAGCCAGCCTCATTGTTATCCCAGGATTTGGGTGACAGAAGGGAATGCATAAGAGCAAAGCTAAAGCCTAGCTGAGAGCAATTTTACTATTACAGGCACAATTACTGTCCATTACAAATTCCAGGAATGAGCACAACCATAACTTTAATAGGTGACTATGTTGCAGCAGAAAAAAAAAAAAAAAAAAGGCATCCTTCCCTCAGCCCAGAAGAACAAAGAAATAAATAAAAGGCTTTTGGTTGCATGCTCTGTATTAAACCCAGGCTGTCCTGAAGGCATTTTGTCTCTTCGGTGGAAAGCAGCCCTGGCTCCTCCATCTGTTGCAGTTTCACTTGATGCAGAAGACTACTAAAGGCCCTTGTCCTGCACAGTTGGAAAGAGGCACCTGTGCAGAATGCTCTTGGCTCCAGTGGGTCTATCTGGGATCTCTGGGGCCTGTTCCAGGGTCATGTCTGACCCTTTGCAGCCACTCCTCTTGTCCCAGAGACAGCATTTGTGTGAAGACTTGGACAGTTCCAGGGTCAGAGTATACCTGAAGTTGAAAGGGATTATCTTTCTTTGCTGTTTAAAAAGAAGCAACTGAAGTCTGACTGAATTCGTTTACATTTACTTTCTTTTCACAATTCAATTATTACTGCCTTTAAGAAAGCATTTTGCACTAGAAGTGAAACTTGTACAAAGACTCCATTTCAGGAAAGCACTTCCCTGTCCAGATAGCACTGAATAAATTCCTGATTTTAAGCAACCACCCAAATACTGTTGACTTCCCATCTCTTCAGATAATTGATTAGGCAAGTGGATGAAACAGCTCAGAAACAAATATGAAGCTGGAAGAAAAAAAATAAATAAATCAATCTATATTGCCTGTAACCCCAGAATAGCACAAATACTAGGGTAAAGGGCAAGTCTGAAGGTTAAACTGATATTTGGGTTTTTTTCAGCAAGACCCTTTAATTTAAATAATCTCAAAATTACAATTAGTACAAGTATGGTCACAATACTGTTCATGTTCCTTTAATAAGATCTCCTATCACATTCATCTGCATGAAGAGTACTGAGGGTGAGTTATTCAGTGAAGCCTCTTTAATACCTTACTTGACATATGTTCTTATTTTCTTGCAACTTCAGTAATTAATTCAGCTATTGTATGGAAAGGGAAACTGTCTATACAGGTTCTAGACAATATGATTTCCATGCCTACATTTTGTAACTTTAATTAATTTGTGTTCTTGAAGTAACAATATTAACATAATTTGTTGCAGAGATTTAATTACATATGACACTTCAGCTACTCAGACATTTGTATTTGAATAACTGTCTAAGGTTATTCAGTGAAGGATCTCCATGTATAACAGGCTGTTTTTCCTTCCCAGATGTGTCCTCCCAACCTTGAGTAGCCTTTTGTGATTGTTCAGCCATGTGTTGAATATATGGAATTATGACAGTATGAAATCCAGCAGCATTTCTGAAGAAATAACGAAGAAATTATCTTCTGTTCCTGAATTTTCAATAGGGGTCCAGCAGCTCCAACATGCCTTTTTTTCCCTAAAGGGTTGTGGCTGTGGGTGATGCTCAGGAGGGGTTTGTGTAGGCACCCTGGATGGGCTCAGACAAGTGGTTATGCCAGGGCATGGCATGGTCACCAGCACTTCATGCTTCACACAAAGCTGTGCCCCATGCAGATGTTTTTGCAGACCTCTGGACTTAAAAACCAAGTCTGTGGCCACCAAACACCATCCATGGACAATATAAGAGCAGGGAGCTGATGGCTGAGACTCCTTACCACTGCTGCTGACTTAGGCATGGCTCTGGCTGGGCAAGGTGTCTGTCTGTGCACAACTCCCTTTAACAAGTGGGTAACTGCAGCCCAGTGTTTTACTGAGCTGGGTTCAGGTACGGTGCTGTGCTAACATTAGAGAACATGGTGTTTAACACAATCAGAAAAACCTGACCAGCTGCCTAATGCCATTACAATAGGCTTGCTCTGAGTAAATGGCATAGACACAGAAGTGGTGAATTTTTATTTGTTTTCAATTTAAAGTACACCTATCTGACAAATTCTGTACAAATGCAGTTTTAGGCACTCTGGCTGTTGCCAGCACTTACATCTGCAGTTGTGAAGATTCAAGGCACAGGTCAATGGTGTTAATTCGTATTTCACTTCATGGGAAAAAGGAAAAGAACAAGGAGTCAAATGCTTCTTTTTTTTTTTTTTTTTTTTTTTTTTTTCTGTGTCAATAATCCAACCAGTTTAAATGTATATTTATTCTATGTTCGAAATAATGCAAACTATTCAGAATGCTATGAGAACTATGAAAAACACAGGGCTTGGAAAACTGGCAGTTTTTGTGGTTTTGGGGTTTTGAGTCAAGTTTCACAACCAATCAGCCCAGAATAATGTCCAGTAAAGGCATTTCTGCTTGTTAGTCTATTTATTTATTTACTTTGGCATTGTGAGTCAAGACAAGTCACATAATTGGAGGAAGGTCAGTAAAAATACTCCAGATCTGGCAAAGGGTCTGATCCTGCAAATTGCTGAGGATCTGTGGTCATGTGGAGGTGCTCAGCACCCCTGAGAGGTGGTGGTGCTCACTCAGGATCAGGCTGGAGCACATCCTGCTTGCTCAGACAGCACAGGTGCTCACAGCTCCTGAGGAACTGGCACAGAAAATATAATCAATACTGCATCCATTTGATGCTTTACTTTGGCAGCCACTGGTTTCTGTGTGTCTCCTTCTCTGCTGGTGGCCCTGCTCTCATCTGCCTCACTGGAGATCTACCCTTTGCTTGATACTCTGTGTCTTCCAGCAGCCTTCCCACCCCAGTGCCCAGCCTGCCCCAGTGGCTACGCCTGAACTATTATTACCAGAGCACTGGCAGAGACTTGGAAAGGAGTGAATGCCGCCTGTGCTTCTTGTTCCCCTTTCCCCAAAATGAGCTAACATGTGTCATACAATATTTTGCCCTTGGGTTTAGGTCCCCGGGATATTCAGGAGGGGAGATCTCCCTGAGGGAAAGTTTGCTCAATGGTTTGCTCAGCTCATTCTGGGAATTTCCAGCAGGAGAGGCTCCTCCTGCTCAGCCTGCTGAGGGGCTGCCCAGGAAGGGCTGGAGGGTGGTTCCAGGAGGACTTAGGTCTTCCCTGGGGAGCCCAAACAGTCATGAGGCTCAGGGTTAGTTGTCCCACTGTGCTTCACCTCCCTTGTCCATGGAGACCAAGGCCCCAGCACTGCAGGGATCTGAACATCTGTGCCACCAGCAGAGCCCACCCAGAGCCTCCCACACAGGCTGTGCTTTGGCGTGCTGGGACAGGGGACCTTGTGTCCAAGGTCCAACTCAGGGGTGCTTTGCTCTGCAGCTTTTCTTTGTGTCCCTGGCATGCTGCAAATATCTACCACCAGGAGGTCTCTGAGTTTTGTTCTCCATCCTGCCCAGGCCCTCAGTCCCTGCCCCACTGGTTGGGTCCCCACGCAGGTTTCTGTAGCTGTAGGCCTAGGGAATAGTTGCATTCCAGTGAAGATTTGTGGTGTCTTTGTGCCAGCCTTGCCAGATTGTCATGTGGCACACCCATGCACCAAAGGGGACCTGTAGGCATAGGGACCTGGCCAAGTCGTGGCCATGATATGGCTGTGCCATGCCAAGATGGCAATCTCCAGCAGCCACCTTGTCTGGAAGATCCCGGCGGAGAAGCTGTGGCAATTTTCTGAGAGCGCTGCCACCTTGTGTCCGTACGGACCACACTGTGGTAATGCCATGTCCTGGCAGGGATGGGCACATGTGCTGTCTACAGGAGATCAAGGGATCATTTCATGGCCCGAGGTAGCTCTTTGGCACTGCTAACTCTCCTCCTTAGTGATGTGCTCTTGTAACTGCAGGAGCAGAGCCTGCCTGAGCAGCACTGTGCACAACACTCCCATGTGTGAACTGAGGCAGACAAGGAGAAGCCACCATTTCCCCTGAGATCCTGAATGTCCATAGGACAGGTTGGATGTCTGCAACAAAAGGAGCCTGAAATACCATCAACAGCCCCACTTAATAGCTGGTTGCTCAGTACAATATAGGGGGAGTGAGGCAAGAGGAATATTTTCTAGGTTTGTTTGGTTTTTTTAACCTGAAAGGTCAATTCTAGTTCTTCCTATCCTTTCCTCTGTGCCCAAACAGATTGTTCAGAGCTGCATGCTTCCATCACACACATTCTGCACTACATTAGTTTAATGGCACTGTCACTACGAATTGCAAACTTTCTCAGCTCCCCCCTGTGCTGGTGAAACATGGCAACATAAGGAACATCTGTTCTCTTACCCTTTGCTGGAAATGGGAAACATCATATTGCATTTTTGTTATTAGCCTTATTTGGATGCCAGTGGTTTTGCTTCTAAACACATCAAGGCAGCTGAATAACCTTAATTGAGTACTACAGAAAAAGCATGGTTTCATGCAAATACAGCTGCCAGCATAATTATTAGGACAATACTGAACTTCTATTCCTGTGATCAGTTCCAGTTCCTTGGTTTTTATATTGCTCCCTTGCTGCTGAATTTCATTATAAACATCTCCACACAAACCAACCTATAGTTAAGCAGTAAACAAGTAAAGTCCTTAATTTTTAAGATTAAAAAGCCAAACAAACCTAATCATTACAATGGGCATTTGAGCCTTTATTTATGCACAAAATTATTTACCTAATCTTCACTAGGAATGCCTACCACAGGGAAATCTCTGTCTTACATGACTTCAAACAGTCCCCAAGATTTCTAGTGCAGTTCCATTAAAGACAAGAGATTCCTGCAGCTCCTATGGAAGATGATGGTATGTGTAAATGGAAACAATTAATAATTCCCAGATTTAATTATAATGGATTCATTGTTATTGCATGATAGACCACAGCATGCAATGGGCAATTAAGCAGAGCACATATATGCAATTCACTAGAACACCCATTATATAGAATCACTTCATTATTAAACCTGAGGGCAAGTCAGAAACAAAGAGCACAGCAAGGGCACAAAAAGTGGCAAAATCTAGTCCAATAATTTCATTGGTGTCTTTCTGAGCTGCAAGATACACACATTCTTCATGATAGGCACATTTTTAATGAGCCTTCATGAAAATATTTCACTTTTATCTCCTTTACCAGCTTACTGAAGATTCCAGAAAATTGTTAGACAGTTGTGGCTCATTCCATTTTTGGTAGGTTTGTCTAGATTTGTAGAGGTCTTTGGTGAAGCCTGAGAATTCATTCCCTGGTGGGAATGATGGGGTTTTTTTGCCCTGCAGATTTAATTGGGTTTATTTTTTTTCAGACCCTCAGCAGAATTCAAGGCTGCTTTGGATCTCCCATGAATTATGCTTGGTCTAATTCCTAGGAGAGATGTGCTCATTGTCACAGAACAATTGGATCTAGTGTAACAGTTTCTCTTTAAGAAAAGCAGACTACGAGACCAGCAGAGGTTTTGCAGGTCAGGATTGTGTTGTATCAGCAGAAATTTTGTGGGGAAGCTTGCACAGCACGTGCCTGCCCTGTCTGGCTCAGTCCCTCATCTTCACAACTAATAACATTTGCTCCAAATTTAAAGAGGCGCAAAGGTCAGCAAGCCAAATTTAGTCTGGTGGTATCTTTACTGAAGTCAGTAGAGCTGATAACTCTGACTGATACTTGCTGTTGGAAGAATGAACATGAGAACAATTCTTCAAGCCTTTATTTTCATTTTTACAATTGCAGAACAAGGCAATTTGCAGCAAAATGATGCATGCAACTCTGCTCTCAGAGCATAAGTCACAAAGGATGCCAGACTCAGTTCTTGGTTTAACTAATAGTAGATGTTTCTACCAGCTTTGTGCTCATTTCTGACTACCTCAGTACCTCCTCTCTGAGAAACACACTACCTGAATACTCTAACTGATCTGGTCATTTAATGTGGGAAATCCATATGATGGCATGTACCATGGTGATGGTGGTAAATACTTAGGTACTGCTTTGTAAAACTCAGATTCCCCCACAGCTTTATCATATCCCCTGGTCTCCTTGCACAGCTATCCCAGTTAGTGTAGTGTAACTCTCAGCTAATCAATTAAACACACCCTTGGACCCCAAAGCGGTCTTTCCTATGCCTCTTGCAACTAAAGCAAAGGCAAGACTGCCTGTGATTTTTTTTTGATGGGTTGATATTAACCCAAATAAAGGTTGTACGTGCAACTGAAAAGAGCCAAAGACTGGGAAAATGGATAATGAGCACCATCCCATTGAGGGAAGATTGGTATGGCAGAATTTGTTCAGTGCTTTGCTTGACTTATTCTATTTTAGTAAATCTCTATTAGTAATTTTGCACTGTTTTTTAGTTTGAGTACAGTGTGTGCTATGATGTAGTTGTGATTTGTTATTAGTAAACAGTCCTGAATGCACTATTCTTGGAGTTTGAGCTGAACATTCGTTTTCCATGGAGTTCAGCATGGTATGTTCCCCATTGTCACATTTGGAGCTCTGATTAAGAGAGCACAGACTCAAGTCCTCTTGGAGCTGAAGTCTGTAGCCACCTGTTTTATGAACCAAAGAGGAAACTTTAGTGCAAACAAGGCATCCCAGTGTCCTGGAGACAACAAATTTTTTGAGAATCCCCATTTCTTAAATCTTTCCAAGCAGATTCCTGACTTTGGGCTGGATCTGAGATTCCTCCTCTCCTCTGACCAAGCCAGTTCCTGGGAGTTTTCCTGGGCTGTGACTCATGTGCTTCCAAGCCAGTGTCACCACTTGCTGTACGTGGCACCCAGGGCACCCCTGACTTCTCCAAGCCAAGCAGGGATGAAGGGACTGTCAGAGATCAGCTCCCCACACTGTGACAGGGCAGGACCCTGGTGTAGCTCCCTTCCCCTTTGCAGCCCAGAGCAGGGGTGCAGACAGACAGACAGACACTGAGTGCCCTGGCCAGGGCAGCTGGCACAGCCAGCACGGGTTGCTCCATTGCAGAGAGGGGAAAGAACAGGAAACAAGCAGTGACTCAGCCTGAGCTCTTCCCACTTTGCTTCTGAGGCTGTAGAGCCACAGACAGCCCCACATTTGGGGCAGGCTGCTTAGGCACAGGCTAGTCCTTGGTGAAATTCATTACATCTGGTGCTATTTGTTTCCTTTCAGTTTTTATCTAGTCCTTCTGGGCTTCCTGTTAGCACCCAATGCCAGCCGGGAGAACACAGTGCCTGCTGCCTGCTGTGAGTTTGCGGTGCAGAAACCAGGAGGAGCCAGTGGTTAGAGCACAGGGCTGGGATCCAGCTAGAATGGGTTTTGGTGTATCCTTCCAGCACTTTTCCATGTTCTTGCTCTCCCAGGAGGTGCAGTGCTGGGCATGAAGAAGACCTAGTGCACTGAGGGACGTCAGTTAAATCTGTGAAATGGGTCCTGTGTTTCAAACAGCAAGGGCTATGGGAAGCAAGCAGCAAAGACAAAAAGTCATCTGTAAAATGTGGATTCCCACTTTGTTTATATTTTATTTGTGTTGATCATTCACTTGTATATTTTCAACTTTTCTCAGGCCTGTGAACTTTTGTTTTTATAAGGTAAGCTTGTTTGCCAGGCAGGTTTTCCTCAAACTCTCCCAGTGCCAGTAATTAAGGGATTATTGTAATCACCCCACTGGTGCAGATATTGAGTATTAGCACTGAGGCTGAATGTGCCCACTTTGGTTTCCCTACAGTGACGCTAGGGAGGCTGTGGCTGAACTCTGCTCTAAATGAGTACAGTGTCATTAATGACAGCACTCTTACAATGGGCACTTCTGTGCCTAAGAAGCTTTCTATACCTTAATCCAACCTGATGCAAGCTACACATGCAAATGCATTACAGGTACAATTTATTTCATAGCGTTAACAGAACACAAAAAGAGATTCAGACTGTGTGTGCTGTGAAGTGTTTAATGTGCTGTGGGTCAGATCCTTGGAGGTGACCAAACCCCATCGGCTGCAAGTCAGGGTGTAAAGCTTTCCTTTCCATGTCCTGTGCATGGCACTAGGCTAAGTTCTCTGCCCCTCCCAGACTTGAGAGTTGTTATTTATACTGTCCCTCAGGGGTCACAAGGAGTTGAAAAGTATTGCAGACTCCTTGTGGGTTCCTTTTCTCCACGCAGTGCAGCAGAGATGGCATGGCATAGTGCTGACTGACTGCCACTGCTCTGTGCTCCAGGTGCCTGCATTGGTGCCTGCTCCAGGCTACAGCCAAAGCACATGGATCTGCCATTCCAAGTGGACACAACAGCAGCAAACACTGCTGTGAATCCTGAGCCTGACCTCAGACTGATTGCTGAGAGAGAGTGAAGCAGCTCTGCTGAAACTGCTGCTCCTGTGGATCCAGCACACCCGCCTCTCCGGGCCCGTTTTCAGGGACTGCTGTGCCTTTCCACATCTGGCTCTCTCATGTTTGGCCTGGAATGGCCTTACTCCTCATGGCAGCTTTTCCATTGCATGCAGGCTCCTGAGGTGATGATAACGCTGTGTTTCCCCGCAAGCTGTGGATGAGGAGCCATGTCTTGTTATGCATTTCATCTGCTGTAATTAAACTGGTGATGAAACCATTCAGGACCTGAATACTCTTCCACTGTGGTCAATACAAAGCTCTGAAATTCATGGGAATGAAGTTAGATCCTCAAGTTCCTTTGCAGATCATTATTTTTCATTCTGTGCTTTGCCCGGCTCTCTTTCTAAACCAGCTATAAAAGCATTTGTGCTGCAGGACAAACTGTGCCTTGGCTGCACCAGGAGAGTGACCAAGCTCTAAGTGCTTGCTCCTCATTCACAGATGACCAGCTCAAAGCAGTAAAAATCCACATATGAGAAATAATCTCTACAAATTCTACAGCCTTATATTTTTTTTTGCCTTTCCGACATAGGGGCAATGTGTTGTGTATGCCATCTCCACTTGCTTCCTGTTCCCTGCCAGCTGTGGATTGATGATAGCATCTTCAAGTTGTTGGACTTCCTCTTCTTGTCTTTAATCTCTTTTGGTTTCAAAATGGCCCCCCACATTTACAGTTGCCAACCACAGCAGGCAGATAGCAGCAGCTCGCAGCCAAGCAGACAAGACTCAGTACGTTTTAAAAACAAAAAGAGATCTGTTCTTTAGGTTATATAAGAGGATTTAGTGCTAAGATTTAGTGAAACTCAGAGTAATTTCTGAAATGTTTGGCAGTTAATATCTTAAATGGGCTAATTCTTGACATTCTCAAATTCACATTGGTTAGAATTTGACTTGGCACTACCTGCATAAACAACGATAGCCAGTAACACATTTATGCTGCATAGTGTATAAATTCAAAGTGTAGCAACTTAAAGAGAATTTCATACTGCATAAACTTACTTGACTTGTTTGCAATAGACTCCTTCCTATCAGACCATGCATTCCTTGCCCTAAATCTATAGGCTGCAGATCAGAAAAGCATAACATATTCTTTAGTTAACACCTGTGCTCAAAGCCAAGCTCAACTAAGCCTGATGTAACCCAGTTCTTCAGAAGCAAAGCCACAGGTGATTTTGCTTCCTCTTCTTTTCCTTCTTCATTAAAATCTGGTTCCACAGGGCTCAGAGCCTGACTGAGCTGTGGAGCAGATGTTTTGAAGAAAGTCCTGGCCTGAAGCCATTTTCTGTTTCTGGTTGGCTTTGTTTTAAGATAGAGGGGGAAATGTACCTTGTTATATACAGGTGTTTCTTCCAAGAGGTGTGAAAAGTAAGAACAAGTCAGGAAATGCTGAATTTCTTCAGTCAGGTTCTACAGACCTTTCCATCTGGGAGTGTAGCCAATCTACAACTTCCACAGCTGGAGCATCCGCGTGTGTCAAGATCATGAAGAAGAGGAATTGACCAGTTTGCTGGTAGTATACACTATTAATTATGAGCTCTTTCTTGAACTGATTTTTATGTTACAGTCATGTTATTCTGCTAATGCACTTATAATTGTACATCATTAGCATCAGAGTCTTAAACTGGGCTGGTGAATGCAATTTTTCTTTCTGAGATCTCTTCAGCCATTACCTATTAGTATGTCCTCAATACAACATAAGTTCTTACTTTTTCTCACTCCATTGACAATTCCAGATTGCAAGATGTTTTGCTTGTGTTTTAGTGTAATCGTTTTATTGAGGCTGTTGTTATCTGCTCAGTGTTTCATTTGGAGGGAAGTTGTGTTTATGCTTTGGGAATTGTGGCTGCAACCAGGAGATCTATATTCAGTTCATGATGTTTCCCCAGACCTTTTACTGTAGAGGCAATCAGGTAAACACAATCTGGTGCTGCCAGTTAGGAGGAGGAAGGCATGAGCTCCTGTTAAGCCCACCTGTGCCCAATTAGGGCTGGCCCCAACTGTGCATGAGCAGAACTGGGGGACCAATAAAAGGGGCTTAACAGGAGCTCATGCCTTCCTCCTCCTAACTGGCAACACCTGATTGTCTTTACCTGATTGCCTCTACATTTTACCTTAGGCCTCAGCCTTGCATGGTATGAGGTGCCTTGGGCTAAAGCCAGTTGGAGGTTGGTATGATCAGTATCATGGACTGGTGGAGGACAGTAAAGAGTTTATCTTCTAGAATTTGTTCTCTTATCTCTTGCTTCATTTATAAAATGGGGACTGGGTCATAAAAGTTCCCTTATCAGCTTGGTGTTAAGGTTATTTGAGTAGGTTTTGCCCCAACCATCTTCCATGGAAACCCTCACACCTTCTGGGACTGATCCAAAATTCCACAATGACAAATCAGGGAAAACCCTCTCAGGCTTTGGGGAGAGGCTGGGAAAGAGTATTCTGTGCAAATCTGATGGTCAGAATGTCCTCAAACTGCCTTAGAGCTAAATGACAGCTGTAGCTGGACCTCCAGCCCCAGTGTGTTTGCAGAATATAGTCTCCCAGGCTGAGGAAATGAGACTCATCCTGTGCAACTCTCACTATCTCCTCTTTTTTGACTCCAAGAGACAGGGTACAGATTTTGCATCCTACATGACCTTTTACATCTGTGGGTGCCTCTTGTCTAATGCTATGTTCTGATAAAATAGCTCCTGCATCCATTAAGCTGGTTTTGCAGAGCAGCCCAGTCAGAAGGGAGGACTCACAGGGAGGACTCAGTGTGTGTGCTGAGCCCATACAGCTCACCTGAAGCAAGGCAAGCCATGCCAGTGCAGTGCTCCACAATGGCACCCACCTCCCTGGCAGTCTGCTAGGTGGCATTTCCCACTGTGTCCCCCATCCTTAGACCTTTTGTAGACTCTGCATGTCAGAACAGTAATCCAGGAGACAAGAGGCCAGTGCCTGAGCTGCTGTGGTCTGCACTAGCAGTGAGGAGGTTGATGTGGGCTTGTTAGCACAATTATCTCAGCCACTATCCCCATCTGGCTAACCTTTAGTAAACACCCTGTGTGTTACACACTTATTTTCTCCTGGCTTTACAGAATTCCCTGACTGTCCAGGCAGCACTGTAGCTGCCAGCTAGGGCCTTTGAGTACATCTGCGTTTTGTTTTTTAAAGGATTACTTCCCACACACACCCCAAAACTCGGGACAGAGAGATGACAACCAAAGGGGAAGGAGAGGATGAACAGAGAGCTCAGCCTTGTCTCATTGGGCTGATACATCCACTCCCTCTGTCCCCACCTGATCTCTGTGACCCGCTGATGCAGAATCAAATTACCATTGGCAACAACCCATGCTGGCCTGAAAGCCACAGATTAACTTCTGAGAAAGCCTGATGTAACTTTTCATTCTCAATATCAAGTCTAGAGGGAAGACAACCCCCATCACCTCCTCTGTCCCCTTGGATTTCAAGGATCTAAATTTTCCATGTGGTAGGTGGTGGTGGATATGATACATGTATTTGAATGGATGTATTTAGATGTGAGCCAGAGAAGAGCTGGTCTCCTCTCCAGCATGCTTCATCCTTATTTCTCCTTCGAGACTGTGCATATGCACAGCACTGACTTTTCAGAGATGCTGAACCAATGGGAGCTGTAAAACCTCAGCTTGTGTTTCAGCCTATATGCTCTTTGTTTGCCATTGGATATTGCATCAGAAAAATACATAATGGTAGGGAAAGAAAGAATACCCATTCTCTGACATGAGCAACATTCTCAAGAGCTCCAATCTGTTGCCTTTGCTTAAGCTAAATGCTACTGTGTTGTGGTGCTATGTGTTGTGTTACATGATGTTACATGATGTTACATGATGTTACATGATGTTATGTTATGTTATGTTATGTTATGTTATGTTATGTTATGTTATGTTATGTTATGTTATGTTATGTTATGTTATGTTATGTTATGTTATCAAAGGCTGTATTCTGTTTTTTGCTTAACTGGCTTAAGTCCAGCCTTCCTCTGTTGGCTGCAGGGATGGCAATCTGGATTTATCCCATTGATTGAGAGTTTCAAAGCAATCGTGGCTTCACACTTCCAAAACCATTACATTTAATCTTGTCAGTATGAACTGAACACACAAACGATGTAGCAACCCGAACAAATAGGGAAAGTCTGCCCTGAAAGCCCAGCAAGACCTGCCCTTATCAGCTCAGGACAAATCAATCACTTTCTTTTCCAGCTCACTTAGACTTGGCCAGTGGCCTTATGCCTCAGTTTGCTGTTTCCAAAAATGTGTCTAGTTCTTCTCCTGATACATGGCTAAGGCTTTCCTCTATCACTGACTGTCAACTGAGTAGTATCCCAGCCCCTCCTAATTGTGTAATTCTGCCCCATTTTAGCTATATTATTCCCCTTTTTCTTTCAGATGAGTTATCTTAGAAACAGCACTGGCACTGTGCAATCCTTTTCACTTTCTGGTTCCTGTGTGCCTTTCCTAGAGGAGCTCAAACTTTTACTAATTTATATCTCCCTCACACTCCCCATCATCACAGGAGTAGTTAGATGTGTGTGTGCATTGCTGTTAGAGTCCACAAGACACACATACAAGAAGAGCAAAGGAGAGACCCAGTTGCTCTTTAATGTGAAAAACTCAGAGCTCAGTTCATGGGATGTCAACACTGAGAGAAGCTGCAGAGATGCCTGTGGCTCAGCCTCACAGGTTGGTGCATGCTGTGGGTGCAGGGCATTCATGTGCTCCTGCAGCTCATACTCCTGTGTGGCTGAGGTTTGGGATTGAAATGTAGCAGAGGCTCTGCCACTGCTAGCAGATTAGTTCTTTGGTGGCAGATGAGAGCTCAGAGCTGGAGCTCAGATGTGTCTGAAGTACATTGGATGGAAACAGCATGAGGGTGTGCAACCAGAGAAAAGGGTCTGTGACCAGAGGACTTGTGAGATAGGCTGCTGGAATTGACACTGTGAGGACAGCTCGTTTGAGCTAGGCTGGTCTGGGGGTGGGAATGTTTCAGTAAAAACTCTTAAAGGATCTAATTACCATTAAACCAGACAGATTGTTGAAAATTAAATCCATGCACTGTCTAGAGTGATGTTACCTCCATAGGGGAATAACCTATGTCATGCTGAGACTCAGTTCTGCTATGAGTGGGACACAATAATGCTGTCTGCGGTTGTGCATGGGAGGGAGGGCAGAGTGATGCATTGCTCCTGATGTTTATTATTGCATAAGAAGTGTAAGAAGAGGCTTTGATTAGTACTAATGTGTTTTAAATGGGGCCCAGTGTACCTTAGGTGATCAGTGCACATATTTCAGCACAGTGGGCTGCACAGAGTAGATGGCATCATGTAGAGTGCAATTATGCAGATGTGTAGTGTTTCCATAATGTATTGCTGTCCTAGAAGACATTGTATGAATCTCTTGTATGCAAAAATGTCAATTTCTGCTGTCGCTGCCAGCTTGCCAGACTGTATTGTCATCTGCTCAGAGCTTGTTAGGGTTTTGGAGTGCTGTGCAGAAAAATCTCTTGGTGAGATGGGTGTTGTGAATTACAGCCCTGACAACTATCAGAGGGTACATGCTGAGGTGTAGCATTAATATTTATTTGGGAACAGATGTCTTGTGTATCAGACATGGCACAACCTTGTTATGTTCAATGTTGGGGAGGGAAAGTGGTCCCTGGCCCCTAAGAACTCAGTCTCTTTAAAGCAAGTATTAATAATATTAGAGTGTTTTTAAACACAAGGATGATTCAAAGAAATAGGCAGAAGAAAAGTGTGGGTGCAGGATAATGCTGTAGTAACATTTTTCCTGAACAGAGTGAAATATTTCCAACCAATATCTAATTTACATATTTACATTAGTTAGGTTTTAAGTATTCTTTTATTATTTCATCTTTTTTTCACAGGTAAACCTTAGCTATAAAATAATCTTATTTTGTTTATACACTGATAAAGATATTAAGTAAGGATTCTTAAAACATTTTCCTGCTCTGTAGCTACATGGGGATATAGCAACATCATATTTTAAAATATTCTTTCCTCTTCCTGGCAAGATTTCTAATTCCAGTGGAGCGTGACAAAAATCTCCTTCTGCTTTGATAATATTATGCATGAATGTTCCTGTTGTTAGTTGCAGGACAATGACTTCACACCAGATACAAATGGGCAACAACTGTCAAAGCCAAAATAAGACTCATTTTATGCTGGATAATAGCTTTCACTTGTGTTTTCCTGTGTGCCCCTTCTAGAGAAGAAGCCCATTCCATCTTCGTACCAGTGTGTAGCCGATCATCTGCCCGGGATGGCTTTTGAAGTCATGGTGTGCTGTGGGGTTAAAATACATGTGGATCCTCCCAGTGCCATTTGCAGAAGTGGGTGTAGCTGGCAGAATTTTGACACTCCAGCAGCACTGTGATGGCTCCTGTGCCAAGTCCTTGTGATGAGCACCCCAGGTTTAAGCCACACACTGTTCTAGGTGCTCTCTGTGTGTGCAGCAAGATGAGGCTTGCCTCACCATTTGCTTTTCTCAATCTCCCAGCAGAGTACCATTCAGGAGCTCAGAAGAACACTGCTTGAACTGATAGACACTTATTGGCTGTGAAAAGTCAGAGACAGATGGGCAGGCAAACAGGTGCCCTGCAGATATATGGATGTGGTCTCTACACCTGGGTATCAGCACAGGGAAATGTGGAGGTGCTCACAAGAACCCAGCCCAGCATGTACTATTTCTAAGAGCAACATACTTTAACCTTCAAAGTTATAGGGCAGACAAGAAATTAACTCTTTTTAATGAGTATCTGTGAAGCATGCCAATGGGGAAATAATTTGCCCGGAGTCCATGAGGCTCAATCCTTCACACTGATTACTGGTGAGGAAAGAGCGAGAAAAATTGTAAGACCTTCCCTGACTGCCTCCCTTTCCACCAGGAATGAGGGTTGAGAGGAATAATAACCTTACTTTGATTCACCAGGTTTTGTTGATCTACTCCAGAAGAAGGAAAGTGCCATTACAAAGCCTGAAGCACAAGTAAGCCCCAATACTTTACTGCCCAGGCAGAGCAGCAGTGTCCTCTGTGTTCAACATTGATGTCAGTCCAACAGAAACCATGGAGAGCAGGGGCTTGACTCATCACCATGGGTGCAAGTGCTGTACTTTGAAGCTACAGCAATCATGGCAACATCTTTCTTGGAGAGGTGATTCATCACTGGGGAAGTCCAGGATGAAATATGGACACTGCCTTCCCAAAAGGGACATAGTGTGATCTTTTACATGGACCCCTGCTCTGAATGAGTCACATGCTGAAGATTCTGGGGACTTGTCTCCTCACTCTCAGTTTTGAATTATTAAGACTGGCCTACTGCAAGTAGTGTCCCCTCAAAATGGGGTCTTTACCAATAAGGGTTTGCAGGCAGTTCAATGCCAAGGAGCATTAATCTTGCCAGTAAGATTGTGTGAGAATTCCCAGGACTTAAGTCCTGCACACTTTGCAGAAATCTAACGTACATTTAATCCATCTAGATCAGCAGTGTCCCACACCCTCTGGCCTAACCTTGGTTAGGTGACACCACCATAAAATTGGTTCATCACTTCTCATCAATAGTTATGCTACAAATAATAAAAAAAAAAAATTTGAGAAATGGGAAAAAAAAAAAGAGGAAAAATCTGATAATTCACAGATATATTGGGGGGAGAACACCTAAACCTCAGAGAGGGATACCAACCCTGCACAGGGAACTGCAAAAATGAAGAGTCAGATAGAACCAGAGAAGGTTAGGAAACATGGGACAATGTGTGTATCCTGGGACCAAAATTTTGAGAGTTGGTAGCATGGAAGAGTCAGCTTTCAAGTGATAGGCAGTCCCAGTAGGTGAGTTTGAGAGACTGAAGGCAAAATAAATAAAAGGTCAAGGAAAATAAATAAAAGGTCAGGAAAAAAAGCCTTGAGAGAGCCTGGGGATTAGAAGAAGCACAAGGACTGTTGAAGGATGTAACCCAGGGCAGTTAACAGATCTCTAAGTACATAAAAATATACTTAGCTCCAGAAATTTCTAACTGGAGATGGTTGGCGTCTGGGAGAGCTCTCAGGGGAATTACTGTATGTGCTTACCCTGTGCTCATACTTTTCCCCAGGCATTTTGCTTTTGCCCACTGTTGGAGACAGGAGCTAGATGGACCTTTGGCCTGGCCCAGTGTGGCTGCTCTTCTGTTCTTGTGCTCTCGTGTTGTGAAAGAGTTGGAGTCCCTTGTGGTAATTCCTGCGTTCTTTAGTGCAGGCTGCAGGACAAAGCGCGTTTATCACTGCACCATTGCTGAGTCAGGCCCAGCAGGGAGCTCGCTGACATTCCTCATTGCTCTGCAAGTGACATGCTGAGCATATTGTGAGGAGAAGACTGCCATTTCCCATACACAACTGGGCTCCTCCTCTAGGTGACTCTAATGTAGGTACAGTAAAATTGCTGTTAGTGTTCCTGTCCCCTGCAGTTGGGTTACTCCAGACCCAGGCTAAGGAAGGGTGGCAGCAGCAGCTCCCTGTCTAGCAGCTTTTCTTGCTGTTTTGGTGTTGCAGTCAGGCTGTTGGGTTGCTGGGACTGCTTGGAGAGCCTCTCCTGGGCCATTCCCCTCTCCTGCAGCTCCCTGCAGTCAGGTAGCCTCCATGCTGTCACCCACAATGTGCTTGTGAGGCTGCTCTTGTTCTCTGCGGGGATGGAGAGCTTGGTGAATCCCATTGTTCCTCTCTCATTGTTAGCATATCGGTGGCAGGAGAGCTTCCTGAGCCTCCTCTCTTGACCTTTTGCCTGCCTTCTTTGGCTTGGTAGTCCTGATGCTCTTGAGACTGTAATTATCTCCCATGGGTAGTGCTATCCTGTTTTATCTATCAGGGCTGGTATTACCAGGAGGGGTCTCCATTTTTCCAAGAATGCTGTGTCGCTTGTTAAAAATTAATATCTCCCAAGGAGGTGGGTGAAGGTATTGCTAGAATCTCCTGATAGCTGCAGTCACCTTTTTCCTTTCCGCTTTTCCTTTCTTATTCATTCCCACGGTGAGAATGACAACATCTCTATCTATTAGTAGGTAGGAAGATGGGAATGTTCTCCAAGGGTAAATGAGAGGACAAGGAAGGTCAAAGCAATGTTTATACACAGTAATTTCTCAATCCTTGTATGCATACGTATGCACGTGAGCTACATACATCAACTGTATACTTTTTCAGCGTTTTTCTCTGCAAAGCCCAGTTAAGGGAGAAACAAACCTTGCCAATAACTGGATTCAATTTATAAGAAACTAGGTGGAAATAATGATGAGGAAATGAGAAAAATAAGTTTTTGATGAAATAATTAATGACTAGTTGTGACACAATCTCACAGCAGCAATCCAAGGCTCAGGGAGATCAGAGAACCCCATCTGCTGCCAGACAATGCTTACCATGCAAAGCCAAGTAGCCTCCTGTTTGCAATTTAAAATCATAACCATATACATGAACTGCAGTTGGTGGCAGCTTGTTTGTTTTAAGTTCTCTCCTAACAAAGTAACAGCACTCGCTTCGCCTCACATCTGAAGGAGGAATGAGCCAGTGGGTTCCAAGCAGTTCTGCAGCATTTAAGTCAGGTCCAGCTCTAAAGCAGTTAAAGCCAGGAAATGAAAGTTTCAACATCTGTGAATTAATCTATTGCCACCAAACTGAAGAGAGCTCTGCTGCTCACAGATCTGGTCCAAAAGACCAAAACCAATGATTCTTAGCTGGAGATGTCTGGGGAATGGAGGGACTTCTGAAGAGTCTGCAAAAGGCGCAAAAGAAAAGCAAACCTTTTGTCACCAAGCTCGCATTTGCTGTCACTGAGTCCTCACCCCCGTTGGCAATATTTTTATGAACCCACATGTCGAAAAACAGTTGGCCCAAAATATTTTTTTTTGCAGAAGGGTCAATTTTGCCCTCAGTCGATGTTCCTTATATGTACTGCACAGAGCTGGGGATGTCACTTTTGAAGGAAATCTCTGTTGTCCGCGCTCACCCAATTCTGCTCACACTGCAGTGTGATCTCAGCTGCACAAACTGGATGGTTCTGTCTGAAAGCAAACAGGCAGAGGTGCTCCAGAACTGTAACAAATGGGGTCCAGCTATTAGTGGGGGGTGTTCAGTCCACATAGTCAGGCTACAGCTAGCCTGAACACCCTGAAATCTCTGTGATACAGGGACGAGATCGGCCACACCATGTGCTTCACAGCACAAGCTACCTCTTTGCAAGAGATGACCTGCCAGTGCTAGCAGAGCCACTGCCACCTCCTTTGCTCCACTCCCAAGTCAAAAGCAGGCTGATTGCAGTGGTGCAGAGCCACCACATCCCTGCTCTGCTCTGCTCTGCTCTGCTCTGGGGTTAGCTCCTTTCACTGGGCTGCACTGCATGTCTGCCATCCAAAGCAGATTAGTGGGGGAAGGCATGATGGGAGACAGTCCACTCCTAATCACTTCCAGAGGTCCTGTTTCCAGCTTGGTCAAGGCACTGCTGAGTCATTTTCATGCAGAATGAGTTATGGCTGTGTTTAAAACCTCTTTATTGCCCTTTAGTAATCCAGAGCTCAATCTTGCAATTTTAATGTTGCTCTTCTAAAGGGCAGATTTATATGTAAAACACTTTACACTTTGGTTTCCTCCTAAATAATAACTAGCATAGTTCTTCTGAGTGCTTTATGACATTAGCTAACTAGTCCTGACAACACCCTGGTATTCCATATGCACAGCAGAAAGCTTGGACCAGCTTCTTAAGTCTGGTGTTTTCAATTCTCATGATTTTATTGTGAGTCTGGGGTGGGCTTTTTCTTCAAGTCTCAACTCCTGGAAGCACATGATCACGTGACTCTTTTCTTTTCTCTTTTTTCTTTTTTCTTTTTTCTTTTTCCTTTTTTCTTTTTTCTTTTTTCTTTTTTCTTTTTTCTTTTTTCTTTTTTCTTTTTTCTTTTTTCTTTTTTCTTTTTTTTTTTTTTTTTTTTTTCTTTTTTCTTTTTTCTTTTCTTTTCTTTTTTCTTTTTTCTCTTTTCTCTTTTTTCTCTTTTCCTTTTCCTTTTCTTTTCTTTTTCTTTTTCTTTTTCGGTTTCTTTTTACAATAATTTTCTAGTTCTTCCAGTTGCAGGGAAAACCCTGAAAATATCATCCAAATGCACTTCAAGGCTCAGAAACCAAATGCCAAACAACAAGAAGCCAAACTGTGTTGCCATTCTTAAATATCTGAAGTTTTAGTGCAATCTAATTGTGTTCTGGGTCTTCACCCATGTTTTCTGAGTGTGGAGGGGCTTGGCAGTAAATAAAGCTTCATATTACAAAGAGTCAAAGGCAAATAAACTCTTCAGGGATGCTAATATTTTCCTTCCCCTCTGTTTCTTGCTAGTTTCTGATTCTCATGCTGCATGTGCTGTGCTCTCCACATTGTGAGTAGTCACATTCCTCACAGTGAAGGTAAAAAAAAGCACACAAATAAATCTTTGCTGGAACAGAGCAAATTTTAAATCAAATCAAAATTTACAAACAAGTAAGATGAAGGTTTTAAACTCTTCCATCTGTTGCTATGTGCTTACAGAGTGCTATGAGCAGCAGGCCAGGGCATATAGTTCATGATTCTCAAGGCTACTGAAATGCAACAACCATTACAGCCACTGATGCTACTACTACTAAAATAGCATTGTTAATTGTAAAGTTGAATTTGTGATTGTGATCATCTGCTTAGAAAGGTGAAAGAAAACATGCAGTAGGCTTTTCTTGCAATGTGGCACTGCATATTTCCATACTGTAAAAAGAGCCAGACAAAAAAAAGTAATCAATGTATTGATTTTGTGTCACAGATTTTATGTTTCTTCTTCTTCCTTCCTGGTTTTATACTGACCCATTTAATTTCTCCATTATTTCCTGCTGACATGATGGCAGATCAGAGACTGTAGCTGACTGACTATGTGACAGCAGTTTTGATTTGTCTCACTAGGTTTTTAGTCCTGTATAATACTTGCTGCTCTAAAAGTACTATTGCTATTTCACTTAAATATTCTGCGTGGGAATCCAATTCTGTTTTAATTACTCTATGCATGTACTTATCCTTTAGCTATTAGAAAATCTCTGTTAAAGACCAGAGCTTCCCTGAAGGAAATATTTCCCATCCTGCTAGATCTAAGTGATACAAGATCATCTTGATATTTATTGTAAAGCATGCTTTTCTTCATTTTCTCCCATGGCTTCCAGACAAATATTTCTGAGGCTCCCTGAAAAAATCCTTTGTCCCTCCAAGTTGGATAACTGCCTCCCTCTCACTTCTGCACAGCCAAATAATATCTTCTTTTCCTCTCAGCATTTTAGTCATACTTGCTGCTTTTTAAGTAATTCTCCCTGTTTGCTCACATGTTTACATGCTGAGTAGAAAAAAAAACCACCAACAACAACTATTTCAGGTAGACTCAAAAGAAGCAGTGATTTCCATCTTGTGGTTCACAGCTAATGCCTTACTGCACCTTCACATGTCAGAATGCCAGCAGAAGCCACGGAGGAGCTCTCTGTGCCAGCCACATGGAGCTCTGCCATAATCAGTCTGTTTTAAGAGCTGATGGGAGGGCCAATTGCTTGTTTCAAGTGTTGACCACAAACTCATTTAGACTACAGGAACCTAGGGATTCCTGTATTTTGATCTTCCCTGGGACCAAGTCTCTGCCCACTTCCCTTAGAATAAACCTGCATGAGTAAGGTTGCTTTAATTTCGCAAATCTCTATTTTTGTTTCAGTTTGGAGTGTTCAAAGGCAGACCACACACCACCCTGGCTTATGTTTGCTCATGTCAAAGGCAGCCCATGCTATGGGAAGAGCAGAGAGAGACCTACATAGAGTGCTTCTGACAGCCCCCTTCAAAAATACTGACAGAGAGCAACCACAGCATCTGAAGAGAACTTTTCCAACTACAGGAGCAGAGATGTACTGGAGCCTTAATATGTGAGTAAAAATTAATGAATGATTCTAAAATGGCCGCAATGCAATTTTACATTGAGGAAATGTACAGCAGCCAAGACTCCAGCTGAATTTGCTGTTATCAAGCAAGTGTATTTGTAGAGGCAACCAGGTGAACACAATCAGGTGTTGCCAGTTAGGAGGAGGAAGGCATGAGCTCCTGTTAAGCCCACCTGTGCCCAATTAGGGCTGGCCCCAACTGCACATGAGCAGAACTGGGGCACCAATAAAAGGTGAGCTTTGAGAAACGAGGCAGAGGTCACTCCTGATTGGTCTGAGGAAGAGGTTGAACAGTCTTCCATTTTTTTTGGTGACTCTGATATGATTCGAACAGGCAGCCTTCTGATGTATTACTATCCAGCACAAAAGAACTAGCAATGGGTCCTTCCCAGCAGTGACCTGACTCACTGCTAGACCCTTTCCTCTCCAATTCCAGAAGTGACAGGAACAGTTTCCCATCCAAGAGGGAAAGAGCTGCTGTTGAGCTGAGCTGCAGCTAACTGATGGCAGTGTTACAGGGTGCCTTGGCAGTGCTTTTGCAAAGTCAGTCTCCAAGCAGGAAGCAAGCTAGTGTGTGGCTTGGACAGTACAAGGTGAGGAGTAAATTTATTTAGAGATTGTTTAACATCAAAAGTAGGTATCTAATCATAGGCATTTTTTATATGCCTTCTAGCATAGAAGGAAAGATTGGATATGAAGTCAGCAGGTTGTGGTTATATCATATGGGCTGATAACAAATTTATGAACTGAGATGCATGTTGGTATGAATCAGATGCCTGCTCTTTTTTGTATTTGTATGTTCAGTAAGGGGTAGATATATAGAAAGGCCAGTGGATGGAAATATTTTTCTCTGGACCCAGACAAGTATTCAGTCTTTCAAGAAGAAAATACAAAGGGGAAGGCTCAGCTGGAGACAGGGCTAGTGTTTAGCTGCCTGCTTTGGCAGCTTCCTTAGGCCTCAGTTCTCTATATAAAGTGGGGGATAATGGCACATCTTTTGCTCACAGGCTTCTAAAAAAACTATTTTAAGGGGTAGGAGATGCGTGGGCAGTCTAGTAAGAGAAGTGGTTTGTATATACAAGGTAAGCAGCTAAATCAGTAGGGTAATGATTCTAGAAAATACCTTACTAAACAGGCATAAGAAAGGGACATACGGGGCTGATTCAACTGGCTGTGTTCCTCTGTGTCATTCCTTGATAGATTTACCATGTCATTTTTGGTTTATTTTCCCCTCTCCAGTTCATCAGAAAGTGATTCCTGTTGTGATGATTTAACACACACCTTACAATATAGCAACTCAAGACAGTGGATTGAAAGATTTATGTTGCTGATTCTGCAACAAATGCATCAAGTGCCAAATGTGCTTTCAATAACTTCCTGTGTAATGCTGAGATAGTTGGTCGAAGGTGTCTTGCTGAAAGACAAGGACAGCTTGGAGTCATACCTGGGCATGGGGTTGGTCCACTGTGTTTCCTGCACTTTTATTTACTACAGAGGCAGTTGGTATCACTTACAGATTTACTCCTTCAGCAACTATTGAAGCAGTTTAAATAAGCTGCACTCCAGTGTTTGGACATTGACCTGCTTTTTACTTGTTTGTTTAGTGAAACTGCCGCATAACTGACCCAGCAGAATCAGGAGTTATAAACAAACTTTGACTGCAGAGTGTGTGTTTAGTTCAGCTTTCACCTTGACACAAAGCCTTTGCTTTCTGGAAAAGGAGAGACACTCTCCACGGTGCCCTAGGACAGTGTACACCAACTCCCCTTCAGTATAACACAACTAGAAAAAGGCACCAAAAAAACCCTTGGCATGCAAAAAATTTTTTAACAGAGTGTGTGAGTACCTTATAATCTATTTACGTTAATTGATTTCAGTATTAGGCTTCTTCATACCTTTGTGATATCTAAAGCTGCAGCGGATTGGCCCATGATCTCATTTATGTCACTGTAAATCCAAAGTAACACACCTGAGAACAGCACTTCCAGTAGTTCTCCATCAGTGACCCTAATCACTAATCTGTCCTATGGTAGGTTTTTCTTCTCTACACATGAAAAGTGCAAGCCATCTTGTTTGTAATGGTGTGATGTGATTTGTTGAGGCAGAGTTATTTGATAAGGCTGAAAATACTTAAATCCACCTAAATAATCTAGAATACAAATTCTGTTTTGTTGGATATTTTAATATGAACCGATGGCATCTACCTTGAAAATGTAATAGAAAGCTTATAATTTCTGGTTTAATAGTGCTAAGACCAGTCCAGCTCAAGTTGGAGAAAATAGTTATGGTATCAGTTCTGTGGCCGATGGCAAAAAAGTGACAAATGCAGCTGAATGACAAATATCAGTACTGGGGAATGAACCACCATCAATGCCCCAAAGTTAGCAATGCCTGCCAGAAATAAGTCTTTCAGGAACTTGTGGAGGCTTCTTGTGACTTGGAAGAGCTTTCAGCAGTGAGATGTCTGCTTGGGCAAATAGACGCATCTTTAAAGCTATATGTTTGCACCAGAAAATTAAATCAGAGACATTTTTCCTAAAGGGATTCCCTGCAGGGGAGCTATTATACATGTTCTAGCCTGAAACTTGAGCTAGCCTGAGAATGGAAATTGTGCTTCACAGATGATTTTGAGATTTTGAAATTCATTTTCATTCCAATTCAGAACAAAACCTCAAAATGTTGAAATTCTCCACAAAGGAAAATTCCACAAAAATACATAGTTTTGGCTTATTTAGATCATTATAGCTTTAAGAATTGCATATACTATATAAAATCTAAAGATCTATTTTTTTTTTCAAAAAATTCCTAGAAATTTTTTTCCTAAAAAAAAAAGTTGGTTAAAATAATAGTTTCACAAAGCCTTTTGATTGTGACAGAATTATATTTTTGAAGGAAAGCTACTCCATTAAATAATTTTCCATCTGAAGTTAATTAGCCTTCCTATTGCCACATTATCCAGAACTTTTGCTGTAATGCAAAAACTCTACAAACAGTCTAGCACCAGAACTGTGGTCTATAATGCTGCTGCCTGTGGGCTTCTTACTGCATGTTTGTGCTATAGCAAGGCCTTGAAGGTCTGCACAGATATGTCCTTCTGCTCGGCAAGTTGTGAGCAAGAAGGAAAGAGCATCCCCCCTGAAGAGAGCTCTCAAGGTGTGAGAGCTGGATTGAAGTTGCTTTTGCTGTCACCAAGCCCCTGACACAAGAAATCCTCTCCCTTTCAGGGGAGCAAGCAAAAAAACCAGCAAGCACATCAGTACTGACTCCTTCCATTGAAAGAAAATGAGCCATATGAGGTAATGTGCTGCTTCTCCACCATTAAGAGGACGAAGTCCATGGTGAACAGACTCTAGGGCACTTTACCAAATAGCAGTGTCAATAGTCTGTATCACAGAGCTCAAAAAAGACAACAGTGATGTACTTTCAATGCCTCTGCTGCATTTTGGAAGGCTTGTGCTGTTCCAGGGTTATCTGAACAAAAGGGAGTTTAATTTTTTGTTGTTGTCCAAGTATGAACATTTGATAGCATGAACAGATGCAGGATATATCTCAGAAATGGAGACTACTTGGAAAAGAGCTTTAGATAATACAATGAACATGGGCCATGCTGCATTGCATCCGTACAGCATCAGGGGAGAGAGAAGCCATGATGATTACACTGTTCTCAGTGCAGAGGCAGTGGGGGCAAATACCCACCTCCACTGGTTGCCCTGCCAACCTCCTTAGGGGTCTGGGCAAAATGGATGGAGCTGAAAGACTCCATGTGTGCTGCTACCTCTCTGCTTCTGATAAGCTAAACACATTTTGTGTGTGTCACAGGCAATGACAGTGGCAGGTGATGAGGTTATTAGATGGAAAACCTGGTCACACAGGTCTAGTGAGATTCTTGCCCTGCATGCTGTGCCCAATGAGGAGGAGCAGCCACCATTTGGGTCCCTATTGCATGTACACAAAGCCAGCATGTTGTCTGCAAGTAGGACATTTGGGCTTGGAGTCTAATTCTGGAATACGTTTTTCTCCTTGGGATACTTCTGAACTGTAGTCAGTGTGCTCTCCATTAGAAAGTGAAATGTAGGAGCCACCCTCTCTTGTTGAAAACTTGGTAGAATGTCTGTACAATATTATGGTCAACAAAGTATGTCTAAACCTAATTGGTTGCATGTGGGATTGATTGCTTTAATATAAAGAACTGAATGCACTGAAGACCTCCAGAGGTTCTAGAACGTATCAAAGAAGGTCAGATAAAAGGCCAAATGTAGCTTTAGTGAGAGCAATTGTAATTACGGTGCTTTGGTGGAAGGGCTTCTGCCAGCTCAGGGCTGTGGCAGTGATCTTTTTGTGGGGTGTGTGGAGATGGGCCTCAACAGGGCCCACACTTGACAGCCATGTCCATCCTCTCTTGGAAACACTACAGTCCAGACAGCTGCATGGTTTCATCTTCAGTCAGAGCAAATAAGTCAGTGTAAAGAGCTCAAAATATTTCAGTCTTCTGGGAAGTAAAAATCTCTCTTGAGAAATTTATAAATTAAATCTCTTAAACAATTGTCAGAAACTCCATAAAAGTGTCAGGAAAGAGGCACCAACCTTCCTGGTAACACTACCACCCTCTCATTTCCCCACAGACTGTAACCACTGCAGAGCTGTTACCATCACGTTGTGCCCCCACACAACAGCCCCACTTGGCCAGGAATTCAGTGCATTGCAAAGAGAAACCATTATAGTTCAGAAACAAGCTCACGGGGTGCAGAGTCATCAGAGCCTTGCACAGGACCTCTTTTACCTTTGGAGCCTGCTTGTATGTAACTGCATGGTGCAGCTCCACAGCGTTACTCTGTCAGGTGTAGGTCTGTTTGGGGAAGGACTCAGCAAAATTCTGAAGGAATATTTTCATTATTGTGAGATAAGTTTCGAGGCAAACAAAACACTATGCAACTTATTTTTCCAGCAGCCAACTGTATGAGCTGCATTTTGTTGGTTTGCTGCTATTTCAAAGCACGTAAAACATCTCTGCTTGGTGTTCAAAAGCAGTGGCTGTTGCTGAGTCTGGAGGAAGGATGATTTCAGTAGCATTTCAGTGCAGAACTTCAGCAAACACCACAAAGTAAGGGCAAAATCTTGGCCCCTGTTTGGGGCACAGCCAAGAGAAGCTTCCCTCTCTGCAGCACTGCACGTTACCTGCCAAAGGCTTATACAAGATCCAATAAGCTTTTATGAGGCTCAGTCTGCAAGATAGAGCTTATTAGACAACACAAGATGTTGCCATTAGGCACACACAAGGCAAAGGATCCACTCCCACACTTGGGCTTGGTCTCTGTTTAAATTTTTGTGGCCACCTCTACAATGGTCAGGAAAGAGAAAGGTAGTGCACCTCTGAGCAACCCAGCTGTGCTGGCAAGAATCCCTCTGTAAGCTGCAGAATCTCCTCTTCCTTGTTGTGCACTGCACTGACAGACTGGGGACAACCACACAGATGGCCTCTCAAACATGATTGGCTGAGCCTGTCCTTTCCATGTTGGCACCCTCAAGCTTGCCAGGGTGTCCCTAGCTGGGACAAGGCAAGGAAGAGTGGTGACATCAAAAGCTGGAGTGGCACTGAGCACCTTCAGAGGGAGCTTATCTGTATCTCTGCTCCTGGCTCATCAGGAGTCACCACTGAGGCCATAAAGACAGCAAGGTACAAAAGCGGAATCTTGCCAGGCATTAGGTTTGATCTGCACCAGATTTCCTAAGGCTTTTGGGGCTCTTCTCATCTGTACAAAGGACTCTGTGACTGGCCCTGGACAGTTTAGGGATGGTTTTCCCTGATGCACTCTGGATGAATTATCTTTTCCCGTTACACATATAAGGAACTCTTGACATATTCCTAAAAACAAACCTTACAATTACAGTGTGTTTGTTAGCAAATCAGACCTAACTGAGCCAAAGGGCCTTACCAAGGTGTTAAGATGGCCCTGTGCTGCATGCTTGCTTTCTACAGCTGCCTGGTTGGAGAGGAACTGCCACAAAGTGAAAAGCTTGTCAGTGTGCAGGGAGGGCATCTGGCAGGTCACAGTGTCTGCATCTCTTCCTGAAGACCCTCGAGGTCCAGAGAGAGAAAATTTGGATGGAGTAAGATCATTTAAACACAAACACCCCTGACTGAATTAATGAGCACATATTAAAGACTTTTATTTCCTCCAATAACAGCCTGTATTTAGACACCTGTAAACGGGCTATGCCCACTTGGCACTCACCAGCCTGCTGAAGCTCATTAAGAGCCTGCCTGGACTCCTGACAGAGGCCAGGGCTGGTCCTGAGAACTCCAGAAATTCCTCTCTAGCTCAAATTCTGTTTGTTTTATCTTCTTTGCAGAGCAAGCCATCTAAAAGCCGCCTTCTGAAGGGCCCCATATTAAAAAACACCAAACACTCCATGGCTCTAAGTGGTAACTCAAAGTGGTGTTATTTTTTTCCCCATGAGATGCTTGGGGAAGCCAAGGCAGGGTGGCTGGAGTGTCCCTGTGACCTGTGCTTGTGACTTTGAATGGCTTCAACCTTCTCAGCACAGGGCAGAGATGCCAGTGCTAAGAGAGTAGTCCATTATGAACAAAAATCATTGATTAGTCAGCCCTTTTTAAATTAGTGTTTCATTAATTAGTACTAATTAGCAAATGAGTGCCATGAGTAGTTTGATTAGGACAAGAGTGGTGGGGAAGCTGTGGGATATTGAGATGTCTGCTCTGGTATAAGTGGGGCTGGGGAGCTGCTGTGCTGCAGGGAAGGAGGATACAGCTCAGCAGCTCCCATGCAGCTGGCTGGGATGGGTGGGCAGGCTGCTGCTGTCTCTGAAGAGTCACCACTCATCAAATCTCCAAAGGCAGTAGATTTCAGGCTGTCAGACCTTTGCTGCAACAAGGGAGCTCACAATGGTATTATGTTCCACTATATATTATTGGTGGAAACCTTCTGGAGAGGAGACCTTTCCTTTTTTATAGTGGCCTGAGCCACTATCATGGGGCTTTTGACTGTGGTGTCCCCTTTCCACCAAGCAGTGTGCAAGGCATCCAACTTTAGAGACTGTTACGGCATTTCCAGAGTCTCCTTGTGACGTTCTTTGTCCCTATCCTGCTGCCATCAAAATGCTGCACCCAGCCTGTCTGTGCCCCTGACACAACCACGAGAATCCTTCCCTTAACCCCAGGGCAGAAATTTAAGTGCAGTAATTGCAATGGCCTCTTCCCACTGTGGTGCTGCTTGATTAGAAAAGAGGGTGAAATCTCCACGTGGGAGCTTGGACACATCCCCTCCCAAATCTGGCAATGGAAACCTACCCCTGGGCTATGCCAGGCACCATGCAAGGAAGCAGAGCACTGAGCTGGCACCCTGGTTCTGCTGTCTGTAGGGCGGCCCAGGCCCTTCCAAGAGATACAGCTCCTCCAGTGCCACTGAACCAACTTAACAAAATTTTCCTGTTTTCAGCACGCAAGATTATCACAGGGAAGATCAGTTTAGTTGATGCTGCACCCATCTCTTGGACTGCTGCAAAATCCAGTTAAACTAAGAAATTGCTGGCTGAAGTAGTGGTCCAGAGGAAGCAGTAATTATGTATCTATTGTCTGATCGCTGCTTTTTTTTGCAGCAGGGATGACTCCTTGACATTAGGCCTATGGAGGCTGCCCGTTAATGGTAGTTTTAAATGGTCAAGGGGTTACAGCAGTAAGGAATGTTAGTAAAAATGTCTCTGTGGAGTTTAAACAACCAGTATTTTAGGCAGGGCTTGGTGGGTTACTGTCCCTGCACAAACAACTAGAATGTGAGAGTCTGGGCTGGGAAATACTTAAACTGTTTGGAAAAACTTGTTTTGTGCAGCTTGAGAGTGTCCCTGGAGGCTGTGGCCCAATGCCATGACTCCTGGTAAAGGCTGGGCTGCAGTAACAATAAAGCTTTTATGGGGAAGCTGGAGTACAATCAGAAACTTTTAGGTCCCGAGGGATTATGGGGAGGGGAGTTCCTGGGTTCAAGATGTCTGGCACATTATGCACATTTCCACCAGGATTTGGGGGTGTTCTATGGCATGCAAGGTATGTAAATTGCTAAATGTGTTTTCAATTTTGCTGTGTTGTGCTGTCTTTGTTGAGTGATCATTTTCTCTTCAGTGTAGCCAGAAGACAAGATGGGTTCATAGCACGAGAGGAAAAGTGCAGTTGTCTCTAGCAGTATTGACCTATGAAGAGCTTGTGGTTTTGATTCTCCAGCATGGTCCTAACTGGGTGGCTGCAGATTATTCACTGATTAAACTTCATGTAGTAAGAGGTTTCTTGAACTGAAAGGCATCTTTGATGGACCACTCCTTCAGAAGTGCACCTAGAAACTATCTTGTTCCTCGTTGCTATTACTTAACATTAATCATTTGCATGCTGTATATAGCAGATGACAGCAAGAGGTCCAGCAAGTTACTGGAGTATCCACTCAGCATTGCAGCCTCAATTCAGATTTTCTTCGAAGGCATCACACTGCTGTTAATTAATCTGAGGGCTTTGTCACAGGAGAGAAGGCATAGAATTCCATTAGTAATGCTGTTAACTGCTAGGAAAAAAAACAGGCAGGATGGGCCCTGCAAACCACAGCAGAAAATAATGAGCCATTCCTGAGGGTTGAACTAGCTCTACCACCATACATCTGTTCCCATCTCTGGTTTGGGAACATTAAATCTGATCCAATGCTCATTGAAATCAGTGACAAGATTCCTGCAGCTTTCAATAGGCTGTGAAGCAGCTAACCCAGCGTGACACAAAGAAGTGTCTCCTCGTTAGCCTGCAGAGGGGGACGGGACGTCCATCCCTGGTGCCCTGCACACCCCTCACACATGCCATGCATGCCGAGGCAGTGCTGGGTTGGCCAAACTTTTGTTCACCTGGGGAAGGGGAAGAGGCCTCACACAAACGGAACCTGGGAGTGGAGAAGTTGGAAGTAAATATATTTTTTTTTTTTTCTTCTAGATTGCAGAAATACAGTTACAAAGCTGAGAGTGCACAAGAATAGTAGGATTTGATGGTTTTTATTGCTCTGTCTTTCCTTTCTGTAGACTCTAGAATAAGGGGGCTGCCCTGCTGACAGTGTTCCCCTGCCAGGACCCCCTTGTCCCTCATTTTGTGCATCTTCTCCCTTCATTTGCTGAGGTTTAACTTCAGGCCTTTCTCCAGTTTGGAAACACCGAACAGCCCTTATAATGACAGCAGCACAAACAAAAGCCTATGAAGGCAGGATTTGTGATTTACATGGGGTTAATTACCACAACAAGCATGTTTATTCACTTCTCTAATAAATCCTTAAGACAGGAACAAGTGCTAGCTTGACCAGATTCATCCTGTGCATATATTTTTCTTGTAGCCATTTTTGCAAATCAGTATGTGCTGGATAGGGAGACAAAATACCTCTCATCACTTAGGCAGTAGCTCAAGAGCTGTGTGCTTTTCCACCTGTAATGGCATCAGCTTTTACAATAGGTCTGGAACAAAATAGACTAATAGACTTTATCATGACTTTTGCTGTCTTGCCCTTTTGGGGTTCTTTTTAGGGGAAATGAGTAGATAATAAATGCATATTAACTACAGCAGTGTGATCTATTGCTCTGACACCTGCTTGCCACATGAGGAATGCAAGGTCCACATTTATTTCTGCTTAACTGATAAAACCTGATCATTATATCCATGAGGTTAAAAACATGCAGTGCTGGTGCACATCCAAGCCCTGTGGTGTGAGGCTGTGCTGCTGCAATGGTCCTATGAAGTCCATCCTTCCCTTAAATATTACTAAAGATGGCAAATTGAAAATTCATTCCCACCGAATGACATGAAGAGTTTGTTTTCATCAATCTGATTTAGAGAAGAGTTGACTGATGTAGAGAGGTGGCTTTGAGAGCCTCTAGTTTTAGGTGATGGATCACTTGAATGACTTTATGGGGACCAATATTATTAAACACTGCCCCCAACTCCATTCTATTCCAATATATACAAGTTTCTCCTGCTACTGATTCAGCTTAGCTTTAGCCATCTTCCAGCTTTTCAGTGGCCACATGTGCAATAGGTTGATTGCAGTGTCCCTAATTTGCTAGAAAAGCATTTGCAATGGCTCAGTGCTGCATTGGACAGGGCCCCCCACCATTCCTTAGGAATTTGTGTCACACAGAACATTTTGTACAACACAGAAGATTTTGTCACCTTGGTTCAAAGGAAGTTGTTTGTGTTAATGCTTAAAGGTAATGCGAGACGAGGCAAGCTCTTTACTTTAGAACACACGTTGTGCCACTGATGTTCACAGTACAGTAAATATAACAAAGAGTCCACTGTGGTGGTATTTACACTCACTGCAAATGCATTTGCAAAACAAGATTATTTGCAATCCAGTAAAATAGTAATGCTTTTAGGCAGAAACCCTGTGTGTTCAGTGAAGTGCAGTCCTCAACTTTTCTTACCAGTTATCAACCCAACACATTCCTCTCCATTTTTTTTAATGCCTTCCATTAATAGTTAAGAAAAACCTAGGGAAAACAAACACTCTATTCCTGATTGTTTATTCACCAGTCTCTTAGGAACCATAATTACGTCTCCCAGGAATTGTGTGTTTTATCATACTGTATATCTTAAAGAGCCACTTTAGGTAAAATAACAAGGAGTGCCTTATGAAGGAAAATTGGATTCATTTTAAGACTTTTTTAACCCTCCAAAGAATGGCTCTTTGTTTACTTCTTTAGTGCACGTGGCAACTTGCCCAAGTAAATACTATGCTGCATAAATACCAGAGATTGGTATTTATGATATTACATAAACATAGTGTGAATAATGACTCATTGTTGCAGTGAAGAAGAACACAAGCAATATGCAATTCAGTCAATGCATTATTTCTTGTCACAGTATTAAGTGGCACTGAAGCTTCAGAGTATGAAATGGTTCTAAGATGAGAGAGGAAAATCCTGGAGCATTGTTTAGTATGTCTGAGTTTACTGAACACAAAAGAAAACAACCAAAACAGGATTTTCATGAGGATAAGAAACAGAGCAGGTTAGTCATCAATATTCAGGGGTGAGGAGTGGTTAGGTATATTTTTGGGGGGATGACTGGCAGAGGGTTTATTGCTCTTGAAACTAAAAACTCATCCAGTACATTCGTACTGCTGTTATAACACAGGGCTGAGCTCAGGGTTCATACTCCTGGTCTGCAGCAATACTGGGGTTCACTTACAGCAGCAGGATCTTCATAGAAATTTTTCACTCATGGAGCCATACTTTCAAGTGACTTCACTTTTCAGAATCCCAGTTTATCTGATTACTCTTTCATTAATCATTTGCCTGCATTTCAGTAAATATCTCAGTGTGCAAGGATTTGTGTGAACAATCACTGTGCCACACTTTGTATTACTGCCAAATGATGGCTCTGCTGCTGCATGGGGTTCAGATCTGAGAAATCAAAATCCCAAAGGGAAGGTGTGTATGCTGAACCTTCTCTTTAAAATGCAGTGGGGTATTAGTAAACTGTATTTTTCAAATCCATGGGTTTTTATCCGTCTTGTCCAAACAGCAAAAATAAAATACACTCAAATCCTCAAAGGGCTACTGAACTACCGCTTTAAAAAGGAAGATGAAAACTGTCAGTCATAATAATCCACTAGCCTAATACTATGACAGAGGGTGGCTTGTGTTTGCTGTGGTTTACCATCATCAGAAGACATTTCCTCCTTAGGTGTGAATGAAGAAATTACTTGAGGAGTACCCCTTCTTTCCTTCTCCTCTCTCACCTGAGAAGATGACACTGGATGTTCCCAGAAGCTTGCAAAGTTCATGAGCTTATGGAGACCTCTGCATTACTGCATGGTTAGTACCTGTTTATTGTGGTTATTAAAATATACCTTATTCCTCTAATTTTTAGTAGTTCCTGGTTTTACTTCTTTAGTCAAAACCCACTGTGTTTATGAAGAGCTGTATTTCGATGTTGTCCTGGGTGCCATGTGTTATTCCATCTCATATGTAAGGTCTTGCTGGATAAATTAAGCACTCATTGACTTTTTCTTCTTTAGTTTTCACATTTTTTGTACAGAATAGGAGGAAACACAGATGATGGGAGAACAGAAAGTTGCTGGTCTGCAAGGAGCAATGTTTACAGGATGTGTCGTGGGCCAGAACCCAAATGTAGGGCACTAGTTTGCTGGGGCTCTGCTAGCAAACTTGGGAATGGTTCAAATGCCCTCTGTCTGCACTGCAGGTCCAGGCAGAAAGCTACACCTCCACGGTTTGTCCTTATCTCTTATTTTCCTTGAAAGAAATGGAGCAGTACTGTATATCAGTAAAGCTGAGAATACAAGGTTTATGGTAATTTTCCAAGCTCAATTCCAGTTCTTTTTTTTTTTTTTAAATTTTTAATTATTACATCAGAGACACAGCCCAAAGCCTCCAGTTTTATGGTGTTCAGTTCTCTTCAAACATATGCTGGGATACCATGCCAAGACATCACTCCTTTATTTGGATTTTGAAGCCATGCCTCACTCCGAGTTTTCTCAAAACACATATTGAAACCTGTCCCAGGAAGCTTTAGCCTGAATTCTTTCCTCATGTCATCTGGGATCTGCTATTTTCTCTTCCTGAAAGCCTGGGAGATGAGATGGCAGACTAAGGTCAGTACCAAAGCCTGATAACAACCAAGTCCCATCCAAGCCCCACAGAAGTCAGTGGGAAGGCTTGAGTGGACAGCTGTGGTTTTGACTCAGGCCCAGAGATACTAGAAAATAACAAAGGGGACAGAAGGAAATAGCTTGGTCAGCTTTGGGGGTTGTTCCTTCAGTCTTTTAAAAGGAATAAATACATGGGTTTTGTTATGAACTTCTCTGAGAAGTTGTTTGTACTTATAGTCAGCCATGTCATAGCAATGTGTCTGTGTGATGAAGGCAGAGCAGTTCTGAGCTTACAGGTTTAAACATCCTTTTTCGGGATAGTTCATTGGAAGGAACTGTGAGTCACCAGTCTTCTTTCTAACATGCTTGTCTGCTCGGCATAAAGGCATTCATACACTTTGCATGAGGCTCACACTGACAAAGAATATGATAGCACTGCTTGAGTAGTTGAATTGTTTTTTTTATTCATTTAAATATAAGTGGACGAGAAATTTTTCTGTGATCTAAAGCAGCTGCCAAACCTCTGATTAGTTTGTAACTCTTATGTTAACTCATCTCATTCTTTTGTTTCACACAAAAGTATGCAGACAAGATTTCACCAACAATTGCCTGGAAAATGACAGCCTTCTGTAGCACCTCTCAAGGAAGAGAACAGGTAAGAGACTCCATTTCATTACTTTATTTCTGCATGAGTAAACTGCACACTCATGATCTCACCACTCACTGTGCCTGTAGAAATGCACAGGAAAAATGTTCTAGGAAAATGTACCTACGTGGGCCAAGTCTACCAACAGATGAGGTCAGTTCTTTTCAGAAGTTCACCCATCTGAACAGGCAGTTATATTTTGACTCCTTCCCTTAATTACTGTTGAACAAGTGAGTACCCATGTGAGTGCAGAAGGCAGAGAATGATGAGGCAAACTCAACATACAACATTGGTTGAAATGGCTTAGAAAAAGGTCTTTTAACTTGAAGATGATATCACAGCCATTCAGTGGTGCTGCTTCCTTCTGCCACTCCCCACATCTGCAAACAAAGTGAATACCATCTCTCAATTTCACTCGTTGTTTGTACAATGATTGGCATTTTTCAGATAGATTTTATATTCCTTTTCGAAGACTTTTTCTGTTATATTTGTTGATTAGAAAGCAAAAAGATAAACAGCTCTGCAAACCAGGTAAGGTCAAAAGTTAATGAAAGTTGTCTGACAGATGGGAAGTTGACATCCACTTACCAAAGCAAGCGACTTGTCTCTTTTCTTGGCCAGTTCAGTGTCAGATTATTTGGGTCCTGAGAAATAGAACTGTTATACAGAAGAATTTATGTCTTCCCCGCATCTCAGCTGACCTGAGGGGACAGAATGATTGAGAGTAAGAATTCTTTACTCTACAGACAATGTTTGTAAAATGTTTTAAAATTCTCAGATCAAAGGGGTGTATGGACCACATCCACAAATATATTGCGTTGAGACAAGATGCATAGCTATAGATGTATGCAGACAGGAAAAAAAATGCAAAACTATTTAACTGAACTTTGTACATCTCTGCACGTTTTTAAAACTCATTACAATTAAAAATTTCATTCGGATTCTACAGTTCAGTAAATCACCAGCAAGGCTCACTCTGCCAGCACTGTAGTGTCACCAGAGGATCTGAGAATCATCCCAGACAGAATGTGGTGGCTGCAGAGGAAGTGGTGGATAGTCAGATGGCACTGATGCTGGACAGGCAGCTCACCATCCAACTTGAATCCATTATAAGAAATTTACTGAAGAGTATCTGAAGAAAATCTTAGTATCAGTGCAAAAGGCACTCAATAAGTCTCCAAAAGATTTGGTGTTAGAAACGTCTAAGAGCAGTCACAGCTTGATAATAAACTACAACAATGGCCTGGATTCTCCCACAGCTGATCCAGTTGATATTGCTGGAAATACCAGAGCCTACAGCCTTTGGACAGCTGTGTTCAGTAATGAGATGTGAGATCATGCAGTGCCACAAGTAATAGTGGATTTAAGGATAAGAGAGTTAATCTACCTAGGTCTGCTATCCACAGAATATTTTCTTTAAAATCAACGGTATAGAAGAGTCTATTTTAGAAAAAAAAAATATTATTTTCAGATACCTCTGAGAAAATCACTGCTCATTACTGCTCACTGAGGAGGTCAAATTATCTTTTCCTGTCTGCAAATGCTTTAAGTTCAACTTGTTTTCTAAAGAAAACAGGCAATGTACTTACTTTCATTTGTATCAGTGTGCTAATAAAGACTGCAATCAGATTTTATCTGACAAGATGATTAATTGCATTGCTGCACGAGTGCAAGTGGTATTCTGATCCATCTCTCATCCCTGCATTTGACTGTCCATGTAGTAAAGGGGTTTTAGTTTGTGTTTTTTCAAAAACTGCTTTTGTCAAGTGTGCAGTTTTGTCTTAAAACTGGGTCTGTTGATTGAGTTCCATTTTTTTACCACTTTCCTCCTGTAACCTTAACTACCTTTTTTTTTTTTTTTTTTGAGAAAACTGAGATCAGCCTCACTGATGATGAGTCAGAGATGTGTCAGAGACTGGAAGTGTGATAGCTGCTCTCCTGCAGACACAGGCACCCAACCAGTATTATTTATGTACCATTGACAACGAGACATGCTCAGACTTGAAGGGCTAGTGCTGACCTTCCCTTGCCAATCATTTATACACTCCTTGTTTTGAGTGCTCCACCTTAAGGTTTCTCATGACTCACTTTCTCTCTGAACAAATAAATCCTGAAGGACTCTGTACACTTCCAAATGTGTAACCTGTCCCCTCATATTCGCCTTGTTCTCAGCAACAGAAGCTCTCCAGGTAGTAGTGCTATTTATTGTAGTGTGACCTCAGAGCTGTAGGAGTTAAGAGAGCTGAGAGCACGGGGGTTGTTCAGGTTGTTTTGGGCTTTTCCTGTTTAATGTCAATCCAACAAAGGTGCTAAGAGAAAGGGATAAAGATCCTCTGCTCTCTGGAGGCAAGGAAGTTGGACATTTAAAGTTCACCCTGCAAAGAGGGAACCTCAAATCACAGAACCATAGAAAGGTTTTGGTTAGAAGGGACCTGAAAGATCATCTGTTCCAATCCCCCTGCATGGGCAGGGACACTTCCCACTAGACCAGATTGCTTGAAGCCTCATCCAGTCTGGCCCTGAACACTTTCAAGGATGAGACATCCACAACCTCCCTGGCCAACCTGTGCCAGTGTCTCACCACCCTTACACTAAACAATTTCTTCCTATTGTCTAATCTAAATTTAACTTCGTCCAGTTTAAAACCATTACCCCTTGTCCTGTCCCTGCACGCCCTTGTAAAAAGTCCCTCCCCAGGTTTCCTGTAGCTGCCTCCAGATACCAGAAGGCAGCTGTAAGATCTCCTCAGAGCCTTCTCTTCTCTAGGCTGAACAACCTCAACTCTCTCAGCCTGTCTTCACAGGGGAGGTGCTCCAGTCCTCAGATGGTCTTTGTGGCTCAACACTGGACATGCTCCAAGAGCTCTATGTGCTTGCTGTGTTGGGAGATCATTATTAAATATTTAGATAAGACACACTGACTATAGTTAAAGGTTTATCAAAGCAAAATGAAACCTGATTATATCTCATAGGGATGTGTATCTGTCAGATAGAATATATGATGTATCTAATGTATTATAATACAATATATATTAATATATTGTCACTAATGAGACATGCAGCAGCTCACAAACAAGACCATGAGCTTGAGAAACTTAGCAGAAGCAGAGATGAGAGGCCAGGAGAGGAAAAGACACAGGTATAAGAGGGTGCAAGGAAATACCATCTTGCCTTTGTTCTTTCCTTGTGTAGCTTTTCCCTGTTGCATTGCAGGCATTGCAGGGAAGTGGGGTGGGCTGGAAGGACCTCCCCACTGAAGGCTTATGGGGAGCTTTAGAGAGAGCTTGTCTGGCTGGGGCAGGGTTGTCTTGGCTGTGGGGTCTGTGGTGGAAGGAAGGGAGGAACACCTTTTGGCTGATGTTTGGCAGAGGCTGTGGGGCTGGAGCTTAATTGAAGGGGCTTGGGATAGTCTTGCAAGGCTGGGGGACACACCAAAATGTCATTGGAAAGAAAAAGAGAGGTTTGATCTAACATGCTAAGAGGATTGCTGCCCTAATGGTCCCTGGTCGAGACACATCTAATGAGATGGAGCCTCACCACAGTGATCACAGGGGAGCAATGTTAGGAATAGGGCACTATGGGTTGGTCCTTTGTGAGGGAGTAACTCAAACTGCAGGGCTGTGATGCAGAGAAGGATGTGGTTCTGTTAATTCCTTCCCCTTGTCCCATTGTTTCCTTCCCAGACACACACAAAATCTCCCTCTGCCCCTCCCTCCCAGCTCAGCTTTTCTCCTCTCTTTGGCTTTTTGTCCTTTCCCTGTTGTAGAGCCAAGCTCACTAGTATATACCCACACCCAGTGAAATAGGGACTTGCCCACACTGGGTTAAGTTTGTCTTCTTTTTTTGCTATATTCCTCTATCTGGGACCCATATGTCAAGCAAAACAGTTGTAGATGGGGTTAGTTCATTACTTTGGCATGGGGTGGCTGGGGGCAGAGCCAGGAATGGGTTCTTCAGAAAAAGTTGTATTTCAGAGCTGTGCCCATTAGCTGTGCTGGTGGGGTTTGGTTTCATGAATTCAGAGTCACACCACAAAGCTGTTCATGGGACCCCAGGTTAAAAATCTCCTCCCTGTCAGCCAGGGAGATGCTCAGAAGGTCTGAGAGTCATGGATGTGCAAGCAGTTGTTGCCTGCTCAGGACATAAGGGATGTGACCTGTCCTGCCATTAGGTTTTAGAGACAAACTCTCTTTGGCTTCAGAGGATGCTTTATGTGTGTGTAAAGAACCACAGCAAGGTCAGGGCTAGATTGCTTCACACGACCAAAATACGAATTCATACATTCATCCTAGAGCAAGGCGTGTGCAACAAGACAAAATGGAATAACATAAAAGCTGGGAGGCAGAGTGTGCTGCAATGTCACTGGAGAAAATAGCTCAACATCCTCACAGGAAGGTGACACTGAATCTGCTGTCAGATCAATCAGGGAATTTTCTTTTTACCTCAGACATGATCTTAAAGCTTTCCTTTACATGCTAGAGATGCTACCTTTGACACTGGCAGTGCCGTAGCACTACATCTTTTAATGGAAGTTCCCAGGCAGCATGCCAGTACTCTGCAAACAGAGAGATTTATGGTCTTTCAGGTATAAACAGGCATGATTTGTGATCCAGAGGAGGATGTGGTTCTTTCCATTCCTTCTCTCTGTCACTTTCTAAGCCTTCCAAAGCACAGGTGAACATGGCCCAGCAATGTATTCTTCCCAGGGCTGATAAACAATATTCCTATTCTAAATTACTTGAGTAACTTCACCAAAAATTAGTAAAAACCTGCAAGTACAGGCTACTAACCATTCTGCAAAATACGAAGCTTGCTTTACTGATAGAACTCAGTAAGACCACTAGCTGCAAGGCTTCTACTGCTGAATTTCTTCTCCTGTTACTGACTGCAATTTAAAACCTTGTAAACATTGAACAGTTTGTAAATTGGCAAAAATTCCTCTCTCCAAATGTGAAATACATTTTCTAGTACTGATCTTGCACCAAAATAGGCAGTGTTAACATTGGAAAAGGAACTGATTCTAAGTTCTTGTGCTATGCTGAAAAAAACCACATCTCTCCAGACAGGTGCAGACAGCCCTGAACTTGCTTAGCTCATGCTCTGTGATGTTTGGATTCATGCCGGCTCCACAGCCCCGTGCCTCAGCCTCGCCATGAGCTCTCAGTAAGAGCAGGCAACTGGAGAAAAACACTGTTCAGGAACTTGTGATTTGTAATGAAGCAGCAATTTATAGCCTTGGTTTTGACTGTTTTCTGTCAGCTCAGAGAGAACTATCTGTGTTATTCTTGTTCGGCCTGTAGTTCATGGCAACATTTCTCGGGGACTGTAAACAGGAGAGGGCTTTTCCTATGACTTAAGCCACTATCTAGGTATTTTTTCCTGTAGTAATAGTAGAAAACCTCTGTGTCTCATGGAAGGAGAGAAGGAGATGCAGAAGATGCTGTATGCACAGTATTTTTTAAGTCTTGTATTTAGCTATTTCTCTGCCTTCCTGGTAATGCACTGTATGACTTTGTTTGCTTCCTCCATTCAAGGATCTTTAAACACCTTGTAAATCAAATTGGTGGGGAACAGTAATATGTTTATTCGATCAACTGATAAATAAACAAATTGATAGATAAGTAACAAACTGATAGATAAAAAAATGAACATGTTTTGCGGCACAAAGTTTTGCTTCCATTCTAAAGTAGTCTTCAATAGAAGCAGCAATTTTCAATGGTAAATATGGGCTAAGAAGTGCTGTGAGCTCGGGTAACCAGTGCAATGTCCTTTGTTTCTCCCAGGCTACCAGTCAGGGAGCTGGTGTCTCATTACTGCTACAGCAAGGCAGACTGAAGCACTGAGAGGTGGCTTGGCTTTCTCAAGGCTCTGTGACAGTTTTGAGACATTGAGAAAGTCCTGATCCAGAGCTCTCCATCTTTACTAAGTCAGTAAAGCCTTTTTTCTCCTCTTTTGACCAGTATTGTCCCAGCAATTTTTTTTTTTACTGGTCTCATATAAAGCCTTTTTTTTTTTTCCCTGGCAATCTTAGTGTCTGCATATAAGTGTTTCCTATCAACCTCCTCCAAGCAATTTAAGTTGCTCTGAAAAGGGAATTAAGTAAGGAAGATTCACCATAGTTTAAAAAAGCCACCACTTCAATGCACATCCCCAAAGAAATGCTTTGTGATCCAAAGATTAATTGCGTATCATTGCATTAACAACTCTTCCTTAGTCAAAGCCTTTCCTTGTTTCTTCCCAGGATATTACTATGGATTTACTAATCAGAACACCTATTGAGATAGAACTTACTGCTAGAAATGGGCTGAGTAGAAGGGACATCACGTTTTTTATCTTGCATTTTTAGTGGTATGTTTTGGAGCACTGACTGTTATGCAGGGTAGTGGGTTTGCCTCCCTTCCAGTGAAGTGTTTCACAGTGATTGTGAGAGAACAAGAACTGGATGTCTTGGGAGCATTCTAAATTCATTGTTATTTCCAGGTAACCTCTCTATCTGTCTCTTTGTCCTGCTGTGTCCCTGTCTATATGCTGTTAAGCAAAAGATCATTAGAGATAGTTGCAAGCTGGCTCAAACTTTACCTTCCTAAAACTGAGTTAATGGAAGTAAATGACACGTTTTCCAACTTTCTCAGCAGGAGTGCTGCTGGCTGTTACCATGGCTGCCTGTGTCCTTAAACTGCATTTCCAGAGTTTGACATCCTTCTCCAAGGTCTTCAGAGCCAGAGCTGTGATGGCAGGGCTGTTGCTTGGTGGTATCAAGCTGATGAATAGCTTCCACTCAGTGTTTCACTCTACAGACATATCAGAAGTTGGCCATGAATATGGGTGAGTCTCCATGATCCCAACGAGGAAGGTGAGTAAGTTGTGTGTGGGTGTATGCCTCAGCAATAGCCACATCAGAGGGGAGGGCTGCAGCCCATTTCTTAGCAGGGCATGGGGTGTCCTCTAAATACAGGGGACTCCTGCAATCCCAGCCAAGACGAGGCTTTCGTGTGCCAGATGTATTTTAGAAATATGTTTCAAATTATTTGTTATCCCTAACTTATTGCTTACTGTAGACAGTCCTACAGGATAGATAGTGACTCTTCTGTCACTGCCCTTCTCTAAGTACAAAGAGCATTAACCTGGCAGAATTAATTCTGGGTCAAACATGGCACTGCCACTGTCACAGCATCCAAAGCACTCCAAGGTGCTGGAGCTGGGCTCCCCTACCTGAGCTTGCCCTGAAGTTATGGAACAAGGGGAGCCCAAATGTCATTTCAAGGAACATTTTATTTCTAAGCAGCCTGCTGTGCCACTGTCTGTTATTTGCAAAGCAAGCATTTCTTCTTATGGACTTTCCCCCTTTGTAGTTTAGTTAAAGTCATTGTGGGTATAAGTGTACAACTCGATTCTGTAGAAGAAAAAAATCATCCCCTGCCGGAAGCAGGAGGCTGTCCTGCCAGTGCTGCTACCCAGTGCAGCCCACAGACCAGCATGTCCCCATCCTCATCCTCATCCTCATCCTCATCCTCATCCTCATCCGAGCTGTCTGGTGTGCTTTGTGCCAATCCCAATTCCCTTCAGTCACTGCCAAAACCCTTGCAGGTCCAGTGTGGTCCTAGTATCACGGGGAGAGCCCTCAGGGAGATGGTCTCAGAGCTCCCAGTGAGCATCCCCACCAGGGTTGGCATCACCTGCCCACCCACCTCGGCTGCTGGGAGATTCCTGGCAGAGGTGACTCATGGACAGGGAGCCCTGAGAGGGCCCTGGCAGATGCCTGCACTGAAACACTGCCTACAGCCTCCTGCCTCTGCCCAGCTCGCCCTTCCTGCCGCCTTTCCCCCGGGGTCCTAACTCCCGACTTTGTTGCTCTATAAACATAATAACAATAATTATTCTCTCATTGGACCCATAGCCATCTTCTTTGTTTGCAGGCTTAGATAAATATCATTCAAATCGTGGAGTCTGATTCATGAGTCAGGACGATGGCAGCCATCCAAAACCTTCTTGCCCATGGAGTGTGTTTGTGTGAGAAAGATAGTTTCAATGTATGAAGAGCAAAAAACTGGAAGCCAAGTGAATTAAATACAAAGCAGATAATTGTGTAATTCATTTACTGACTAATGATTGCACCTGGTACAGAGGGTTATGGATTCATTTAAGTCTGCATAGGTTCTCAAAAACAATCTCCCTGCTACAAGATAAAAACTAGAATGACACTTTTTAGCAGACCAGTGTTTGCATTAGTTTTACTGTAAGATTCTGCCTTTAGCTCATTTCTTATACTATCTCATGATGCTTCACTTTGCCTGGGTTCATCTGGTGTCTCTTTGACAGTGACAATTGCTCAGTGCTGGTCAAGGCTGTGTGTCACCGCAGAGTGAAGCCATCACTCAGCTCCTGAAAGCCACGAAGTGCAATTAGACACAGTACTTATCTTCTTTCTGATGCAGCCAAACCTTGCCACAGAGACTGTGCCTTTGGCAGGGGTGCAGCAGGTCATGCCCCCCTCTCCCTCCCTGCTGCTGTGATCACCAGCAAATCAACTCTATTTTCATGGTGTCACCCATTTGTCACCACAACCTGATGCCATCAGGATGAATACCAAAAGACAAAGCCTTTAGTGGTGTGAAAAAGCTTGTGCTAAGCCAGTGAAACCCAGCAGTGCTGCTTCAGTGTTGATGTCAGCCTGAGGAGCAGAGCCTGTGTGACACCCCTGGTGCCTAGCATGCTCAGCCCCCAGGCACTGGGCACTGCATCTGCAGTTCCCAAGGGGAGGTCTGAGCCATGTGGGCAGAGCCACGTGCCAGAGGCCTCACTCAGTCCTTGCAGCAGCTGTGATGCTGCCCAAGGTCATGTTCTTACCAAATGGCAGAAATGAAAGAGCTTTTCCAGCTGTGTTCCCTGTGCAATCCCGAGGCAGAAGCTGGAGCCCCTCTCCCATCCTGTTATGCCAAAGGCATAACTTGCCGAAGTTCACCTTGAACATCTCTTCCATCTCCCATACTAAAACTATACACTTGGGTAATTGCTCAGGTCCTCTGTGATGGTGGCTCATCAAATCAACAGATATTTGGCTGTGTTTCCTGCTGAGACACTCTAGACCATCACGTAACAGAGATCCATTTTATTAGTCTGTTTAAGGAGCACGAAAGGTAAATGTGCAGAGTTTGTGTATGGGGAGAGGGCTGGGTCTGCAGGTGCTGGATGAATCCACACCTCTGTGAAGTGCCCTTTGAAACTGACTTTGGGAACAAAACAATGATGACATATAAGGGAAAGTGGAATTTATCTGTCAGTTTGAATGGAGATTGGTTTGCAAATCATGAGATTATCACACTGAAGGAAGAAAACCCAATAATCTGGTTACAGTTACATACACTTTCTAGCATTATTTGCTGCTGAGTGTTTACGGACATGTACAGGGGGAAGCTGAGCTCATAACTGCAAATAAAATAGCTCTGGTGTCTGATGTAACTCTCGTTGCTGCAGGAACACACACCTGGAAGTGTCACCAGCCTCAGTGTGTGGTGGTGGGAGAGAGTGCCCTGAGCTCACTGTGCACCCCGCAGTCCCTCCGCAGGGCGCCCCGGCTGCCTGCCAGCTCCCCGTGGCTGCCAGCCCTGCACCTCACACCCCTCTTGGGCAAGCAGCAGAGGTGCTGCTTTCTCCATCCCTGGCAGCCAGGTAATGAAAACATCATCAGCAACAGTAACAAAAAAAGTAACGCTGCGCCCTGCTATTTTTGATTTGAGTGATTTGTAATTAGAAAAGCCAAAACCAGCTTGTCTTGTTCACATGAGCATTCCCATTGACTAAAGAGCAGTCAGCATGTGCTTTAGTTCTGAGCACATGCAATCCTGTTCTGATGAAGATCTGGCAAGCCAGAACAGATTGCATTTCATGAGATACTTGCAGTACGATAGTGATTTACCTGTAGGTGGATCCTCATTTTGGATGGTCAGATGCAGAGCCAGTGAGCCTGATTCACTGCTGCGCTACTCCAGTTTTTCTTTGGAATAACACCACTGAATCATCAGCAACGTTGAAATAACAAATGATAAAATGGGAGCATTGTGTCTAAGTTTGCATCATGTGTACGGGAAGAACTAGATCCTTCATTCAGGAACATTAACCCATATGGATTTTTTTTCAATTCAAAATGTATCAAGACTATGACAATGTGTATAGGCTAAAGTTTTACACGCCAAAAGCCCAGTTAAATTCTAATATAAGAGCCAGCATGGGACTCCCTCAGTATATTGGTGTAGAGATTTATATTTTTTTTTTAATTCAGAAAAGGAGGATTTTTTGAGAAAAGTGTAAAAAGCTTCTGGATGTATTTTTCTTTTTCTGAAAAATGCAATTCTTTGATGCAGTTCATTTCTATGCACCAGATGGGCACCAGGTAAAGCTTAGCAATAGGATAAAATAAAAAGAGGCCTGCTTTTTTTCCAATTTATGACAGTATTTACCGAGCAATTGAAAAGAACTGAGCAATTGTGATCCTTTTGCAAGTAATGCTCTGGAAAAGCCAACTAAAGGTAGTAACCAAGCTTGCAATTAGTATTTCTAATTATAAAGTGTATACATAAAACACTGTAGCATTATAAATAAAGGCTAAATTCAAATGATGCAATAAGAACAACAGAACATCATGTAAAGATGGACAAATGATCCAGCAAGAGAAATACTTCCATATTACCCATTTTTCCAATTAGAACAACAAAGAGATAAAATCATAGCAGTGCTGTGTTCTGTTTCATGTAACTTTTGCAGTAACCCTGTCTCCATGACACCTGATGCTCCTGCTTTGGTTGTAGACCAGAACCTTCCCTGGGTGAGGGTCCCAAGCACAGTGTCAAACTCAGTACTGAGAGACAGTGGCAGGCACAAGCTGGTGTGTGAGCCCGTGGCTCAAATCATCTGGGTCGTTTGTCTGTACCAGGGGACTGCTTTGTGACTCACAGCCATTCCCACCCCAAAAGCAGCTATCAAATGCCACAGCCTTTTATGGGGCTTTGTTTGGTTGGTTGGGTTTTGCTGTTGAGCTTTAGCCCAGATGCTTTCTAGGTAAGCCAGAGTTAAGTGCAGGATGTGGAGTTTGAGGAAGGATTAACTTAAGTACAACACTGGTGACTGTGCTCACTGGTCTGTGGTATGGTTAGACCTGTGCACACCCTAAGCTCCACCATTCTATGGCAGCACTTCATGCAATGCACGGGACACCGGAACTTCTGCGACACGGAGCTGCATCGGCATTCACTGCCCTGCACACTGTGTCTGTGAGAGCAGAGCAGGATTGCTTTATTTTTTAATTACTGCACTCCTTACAGAACCGCTCACAAAATAGTCCTGAATGCAACTAGAGAAGATGAAGATACATAACCCCTTAGGGAAATGTTTTTATTTATTGTCATTGGGTGCATATATGGCAATCACCCATGCAGCGTGATCCAGGATGTTGAACACCATTTCATTATGTTCTATAAATAAAGGACTGATGTGGTTCAATTGTATCAATTATGCAACTCTTCTACGTGGTGTAGCCAAGGGTAAGCACAGGCAAAGGCCACTCCCTTTGTACCCACTTCTACTCTGGGCACTTCTAGTATTTACCTGCTCCTTACATCCCACAGACAGATGAATCTACCTACTTTTATTTACCATTGTACCACTGACTCCTCTTTCATCAGGAGCTTTTCCTATGCACAGATGACACAACAAAATAGAAAATGGAAGTCAAGATGCTGCTGTGTGTTACTCTGTTGTGCAAGATGTAAGTGTGGCTGTACAGTAATTTCGAGCAAAGCATCGGTTTTAAACAATGTTTAAACTGACACCATTATTATGCAATGTAATTAATTATGGCTAGAAGGGCATTTGAGGTTAGTTGGCGCTACCTTTGTCCATTTTATAATTATACCAAGAAAAGGATGACTAAGTTGTGCCTAAGCTAATTGTATCCATTTGGTTTTATCCCTCCTTTTCACCATTGTAAGTCACTTGCATTCTGAACTCTAAGTTTTTTTGAGGGGTTTGGGTGCGTTTGTGCTGAATACAATGGAGCCCAGGACTGACTGGGCAGCCTCAGGTAATATTGCAATAGTAGCACTAACAATAGCAATAATAATTACAGCTAGTCAACATGATAAGTACAAAGCAAATTTCACTGTTACAGTTACCTACAAGAGAGTTATTCTTACTTGCTCCCACTCTTGTGTTCTAGGATGTGTTTGTGTAGCTAGAAGACAAAGCTTGGCAGCATCAAGTGATGTCCTCCAGACATGCTGTGAACCAGCAGACATCTCCAGAAAGCAGCTGTGACAGGAGAACATGCCATGCCAGCTCTCTTGCCAAAGGTACTGGGGGATTTCACTACTCAAGGGATGCACAATGCCCCTGAGCTGATGGAGCTGGGCACCCCAAAAAGCAGGCAGCCTCCTGCTCTGTGTCCCCTGTGGCTCCCACAGAGCCAGCTCAGCACTTTCTGCCCCATGACTGCCAGTGGTCACCAGCCCAGGCCGGTGGCTGCAGCACAGACGTGGCACCAAGCAAGAGCTGCTTCTCTGCACAAGCAGTTTGCTGCTGGTGTCAGAGCCATGGTGTGGGCTCTGGAGACAGGCTGGCAGACACAACAGCCACAGCCCCCACAGCATCCGTGCCGCATCTGCAGAGTGCTGTGTTTGAATTCAGCTGCCCCAGCCCGCAGCTGGCAGCCCTCCATGCACTGGCCAGATGAGCTGCACAGATGTAGTGGTGCCTAAATCTATCTCTTTTGTATGTTACCTGTGAGTGTCAGGATTAAAAACAAACAAATAAACAAACAAAAAAAACCCTGCCAAAAAATCCAAAACCCAAAGATTTACCCTGGAATGGAATATGGCAACGCACAGTCTTGTTGGGCTACGACAAAAGGCTACAGGCCTCAGCTGATGGTTGGAAACTGGATTGCACTTATGTAAAATAGAACTGCCTGCAAGGGCTGAATGTGGTAATTAACAGGCAGTTTTAGAAATTATTGGCTAATGCCATTTAATAGAAATACTGCCAACTATTGTTGTAAAATCTTGGTTGGTTCCTTTGGTGGTAAAATAAAATGACTCAACATGGCTTCACTAGGAAGAGATACCTTTGTCTGTTACATATCATTACCTACATTTCTAGAGTGGTTTAATAAGACAATACCAATTTTGAAATTTAAATATATTTCCCAAAACTAACTAGAGGGCAAATTGCCTCCAAAGCAATCACACTATTGGTGATACAACCAGGCCTATAAATTGTAACATGACATTACTGACCCAGTCCTGCTCCCATGGCAGCCAAGGCAGCTTTTGCCTCTGACAGTGGGTAAGCAGCAGTAAATTTTAAGGTTTCTGTAAAAGCAGAATATGTTGATGTAAGCCAAAGTAGCTCCATCTGAAGTATTTCCCTTGCAGTGTGTACAATATGACTCAGAGAATTAATCCATGCACAGGATCATACTGTAGAATATAGGTAGCTCCAAGATTATGTGCTCTGCTCATGTGATGCAGCTGTTGTATCACCTAAGAACATTTTCACAATGCTGCAATAGTGACCAAAAGGTTATTTCTCAAACCTTGTCACCCAGAAGGTACCAGCTAAAAAGTTTCTGTTTGATTGCTTAAGAGTAGAAAGCAACAAATGAGTATTGGCAAATCTTAGACGAGGCATGATGTGGATGTTGCACACCTCAGCCTAACACCCACCTTCACTTCAGGGAAAGGAGAAACCAGACCTGCAGACACACTAATCACCTCCTGGTTTGACAGTTCCCACTCACCTGTTTGGAAATGAACTTCAGAACCTCACTGCTTTCTATTTACTGCACCAAGAGCCAGTAATTGTGTGGTGCTTCCAAAGAGTCATTAATTGCATCCCTATTACAGCTTTTTATGATGCCTTTTAAAGTACAGATTTAAAAGAAAAGGCAGCCTGTGTGGGGATTGACCTTCCTAATACAAGAAGGGGAGGTAAAGTCCTCTCTCTGCTCAGCTGGAAGTAGCACAAAGGTGAGGCTGTGCTTCTGTTTGGGAGGGCTCAACAGAGCAGGTGTCTGACCTGCTGAACCAGGGTCACCTCCCCTCAGCTGCAGCACTGGGCTCTGAAGGGCAAGGCTCAGGTGCCAGACAAAAACAAAATCCTGGTTTCTGGTTGCAGCCACTGGCAAATTTGGGCACACTGACTCTGTGTCCTTTCAAGTGCAAGAGGCACTGCTTCCACCCCAGCAATCCCCCCAGATATGGCACATGCCTCTTATCAGGTAACACAGTGCTTATAAAGGTGATGAAGCCGGAATATTAACAACTAATACTGAGTGAACTGATCTCCCCTTCCTGCAGTGCTGTCTCTGCTCTATTCCCTCCATTGATCTAGGCATTAAAAGACAATTTATTCCCTTATCCAGACCCCCATATATCATTTTATCAGGAGAATTCTTGTCCACTGGATAGAAAACAGTAAAAATGTGACTGAACCTTCTCTTTAGAAACGCTACTCAGTCCTCCTACACCTCTTCTTTACTAACTCCAGTCAACTGTCCCCAGGACCTACACCCTACACTGACCCCAAGTCACTGATGGATGCATATGAAAACAGACCTTGATAAATGGACTGGAGCTTCTGTTTCATAGTTGTGTTTATAGGATCATTTCTATACTACATCTGATCCATAAATGAGACTCCACTGGTTGGGTAAGGACTCTGGGATAGAGTGCTTGCTCCATGGAACAGGTCATCCATCACAGCACTCACACCACAGCTCTACGGTGCTCCAGAACCTCGTGGCTGAGCCAAGTGGAAGCTACAGCTGGTCCTGGAGAGGTGTTTGGGAACACCCCTCAATGGGGATGGGCTCTACTCAACCTGAACAGAGATGGCTGAGCTCCCTAGGGGACCCCTGATTCCACCCAGGGCTCTCATGGGCCTTCTTCAGGCTCTGCTATGGTTGGAGCATCCAGGTGATCAGCTGCAGGTGCACTATGTCCCCTTGCCTTGCTCCTCCTGCTCTCCCGCCCAGGGACAGCCCTGCACCCTGGGGACTGGGGTCCTGCAGGCTTGGCCTTGCTGATGTTATTTTCCACTCTGTACCTCCTGCAGAGATGGAGGATGCTGAGTAAACAGAAAGCTCTGTGTGGGAGACTGGTGCAAAAGAGATTTCAAAAGGTGAAGGGCAAAAAGAGTATCCTAGAACTGGCACTATAATGGCTCAACACTGATGCCATAAATAAAGTGTGATGGATGTTTTATTTTGCTTGTGTGGTAAACTGTACAGTTAGAGTCTGAATAAACCTATTTTGTCAATATTATTATCTTTCTGATACAAAAATAAATAAACTTATACAAAGGAGTGGAGATGTGCCAAGCCAGTCTGGTTCAGTAAGAACTGCAGTGACAAGGGAACAATTTTGTCCTAAATCTGAGGGGATAAAATGGTAAGTTTTCAGGAGGCAGAGCCCCTCCAGATCCAGAAGGAGCAGTGTTTTACACAGGAGGATCTAGAATAAAAGAACTTAATAGGAAACTCTTCCAAAAGGAAAGGAAAAACCAAAAAATGTCATAATACTTTTGCTACCAGAACTGCTTTCTAGTTTGATGGGAAGGCTGCATGCAAACAGCAGCTGAGAAATGGAAGCGTGGTAGGTTAACAGCAATTAGGAGCATTTTAATGATCATTAAAAGAAAACAATCACAAGTAAATGATACAGCATATTAAGTAACTTCTTCTAGGCTGAATATAAAACAGGCATTAAGAACCCATGCTTTTACTTTGCAATTAATCTCAGCAGTGAGTTCAAGGCTCACCACTCCGGTGCCAACATGGGAACCTCCAGCAGGCAGCAACCCATAATTACAGCTGGGTGGAGGTGAATCAACCACTTTCTGTCATGAAGCCAAGGAGAGACCCTCAGCCCATCTGCCAAAGGTGGGTGGGTGAATAAGAGTGTTACTGTCTTGTTAGACTCCAACCAGGGCACCACACCTTGTGATAGTATCTCTGTAATAAGCAAACAACTTTAAATGATATTGTGTCACTGGAGGAGGGTGACCCAGCATGGCAGGTTTCATGAGTGCCCAGGGACTGCAGTGCATGGGTACTCACACACCCTGGGGCCCTGGAGACCTCTGCCTGCTGCACAGCAGAATCTGAGCTCTGAGACCTTTCCTCCTTCATGACAGACGACACACACGGCTCCACAGCAGTGTTGTTGCTGTGCCAAAGTCCTATTTGCTTTTCTGTGCATTCGTTAAAAGTTTTCTAGTGTGCTAGGAAGGAGATTACAAACATGAATCCATCACAGAAATACAATCACATGAGGATGGGTACAACAATAGATCACAGGATTATGTTTCTTCTCATTAGCATTACATTCCTGATGCCACATGCACAGGTGTTCCTACAGGGTCATTACCTCTGACCGCTGCATCTGCCTCCTTCCTCAATTGCAATTATATGGTCCAGTTCCAGTCACAGGAAAGTGTCTCTTCTACCAAGTCTTTCCAGCCAGGAAGGCCCCAATAAACCCCCACAAGGTCCTCCATGAGGTTGCCTGCTGCTGTACTGACCAGCATTCCCAGGAGTTTTGTTTTCCACAGAAAGAGAGCGATTCAGGAGATGCCACAGATGCCTCCCTGGCTGTGAGCGAGTGCCATGGCAACAGCAGGAGTGAACCTCAAGACACCCAAGAGCTTGCCAGGTTGGGAAAGCAGCACTTGTCTTGCTCTGACTCCACAGTCAGGCCTGGTGGCTTCCCAGCCATTTTGTTTCTTTCTCCAGTAGTTCTTAACTCAGTATTGTATTTCTGACCCTGGTGAGCAAAACATATACCTGGTGAAACTCAACCTGGTGAAACTCAACCACCTGCTGTGAGCTCCAACTACTCTGGGCCATTGTGCAGGTCTCTATTTTGGCAAGCACCTTGCCCTTCCTGTTGACTGGAACACTCATGCTCTCTAGAAATAACCATGCCTGGCCTAGCACTCCATGCAGATGACTTTACCCCTTCTTCTTCCTTATTCTTTCCTTTACTCAAACTAATTGAATCCTTGCCAGGTGCCATACAATCATACTCCAACTCTCCATTGGGCTGGCAGCTTCATTCCTCCTCTTTTCCCACCTTCTCCCCTTAGAGCAAGGCCATGGCAACAATGGCAGGAAGAGTGTCCTTGGTGGAAGGCTGGGAAGAGAGATTCTCAATGGAGGAGAAATAGGTGTGTCCTGGTTAGGTTGCTTCTGAGTTTGACTTGCTCAGCCACTCCCCACAAACACTTTAGGCTCATGCTGAAGGTCTCACAAACTCAACACATGTAATCAAAAGGCTTATTCAGAAAGGGATTAGCCAAAGCAATAGCAAATATTAAAATGTTTTCTTTAAGATACAAGTACTTATTTCCTAGGAATAGTACGGAGCAAGTCCACAGAGAAGCCATGTGCAGATACAAGAAGGTAGCTAGGAAAAGCCATTGATCTACTACAGACAAAAGTGTACACAGCTGAAGTGTTGTCATCTGGGATGGAATGAGGGGATGAATGGATGAGGTGGGGGAAGCAGTGGATGTCACTTTATTTTTACCACAGCCTTGGACATTGTCTCTCATATGGGCCAAACCGGGGCGATATTGTCTGAAGAGATGGACAACAACCTGGATCAAAGCTCATGGCTGGGCCATGAAGCTCTCAGTATAATTATGGTCAACAGATAGACATTTAATTGTCATTAACAGAGGGCATTCCTCAAGTGACAAGGCTAAGGTCAGTCTATACCAGCAGCCTGGATGGCTGAGCAGAATGGTTACTCAGCAGATTTGTGCATTAAATTGAGGCTGTAGATCCGTATGCTGGGAGGACAAGCAGCCGTTCAGGTGGCCTTTCAACCAACTTGTCTGGAAGTGTGAAAAAAAAAACTTCTGAAATTCAGCAAGGATAAAGGTAAAGTCTGCACCTGTCACAAGCCTGTGTGATAGGACAGGAGGGGAAATGAGAAGACAGAAAGAAGCTTTGCTAAAAAGAGGACCTGGGGTCTTGGTGGAGGAAAAGCTGAAGAGGAGTTGGCCCCTAGTCATAGCAGTGATGGTGGCTAATGGCACCCTGGCCTGTGTGAATGAGAACTCTGCCATGCAGAGATGCACAGCACAAGAGCAGCAACCCTAAGCTGCAACAGGAGAGATTCCATTGGACATCATAGAAGAAATTTTTCAAAGAAAGTGGTTAAACTGGAGCAGGTGCTCAGAGAGGTTTGTGAAAACCCCATCCTTGGAGATGTCACAGATCTAATGAAAAAAGCCCTGAGCAACCTCAGCTAATGTTGAAGTTATCCCTGCTTTGAGTTGGAGTACAACCCTGCAGATGTCCCTTCCAACTGATACTACTTTGTAGGTTGTTTTGGTGTGTTGGATTTTGTTGGTTTTGGTTTTTTGTTTTTCTTTTTTGTATAGCTGTTGATAAGAGAGGCCAGGCTGGAGCTAATGATTCCTCAAAAGGAATGGAAGCTGTTAACTCTATAGCATCATCTGCCAATTACTTATGATACGAATGAATTCTGAGTATGCATCGCAAGTCCAGACACTTAAGAGACTTCACTTCAGAGATTTTATGTTTTAGGATCAAAGAACTGAACCCTCGCTCTCATGTCTTCAAACTCAGCATAAAAAAGTCCTACAATTAACATACAGAAGTCAAATTTGCAAAAAATTACTCAATTCAGAGCTAACATGAAAAAGACTATTTATTGGCTTTGTTTTGGATATATGCAGCTCTCACACATTCTTGTGGTGGCAGCTTATCATGTTGAGAGGATTTCTGATTAAACCATTGTTCTGGCCTGAACAGTTGTGAAAGCAACGCCTGAGATTCCACCTCCAAACCTAACCCTCACTATTTGCCTCTGTCTGGTTCAGATAGGAAACCACGACCCATCTCTAGTCCAGGAGAGCACAGGGATACAACACAGAGGTGTGACACCATGCTGGACCAGGAGGGACAAGCAGTGTGTGTGCACAGTGCAGCCCCACAGCACACTTGGGTTGCTACGCTGCACGTGGCCCAGCGCCATCCAACTGCTCGTGTCCAGACAGCTGTCCAGTAGCCTGGGCTGCCGTGGAAAAAAAAAAAACAACACAGCAAAGCTGGCTGCTAAGTCTCAGCAGAACCACACTGCAAGTGTGGGGTGAGAGTCCATGAAACCATGGCTGCAATGCCAGGTGTGTCAGCACAGCAGAAGAAGCAAAGAACACAGCACTCCCTGAGAAGGGCCAGGGTGTTCTCACCTGCGAGTCTCTGGAGAGACACAGGTCACTCCCCTGAGTCACAGCCCCAGATGACCCCCACCCCCAAAGCCCCAGATGACCCACCCAGCCCTTCTACAAGCTTCATGTTGTCAGAACAACAAGGAATACTCAGAAAAGGTGCCAGATTTGTCCCCTATCTCTGAATCTGTTAGGTTCTGTGACACCAACACGAAACCTGAGCCATGATGGGGAAAGAAAAAAAAAAAAACCACCAAACCAGTAAAAAGCCAAATGTATTCAAAAGTGTGTTCAGAAACAAACAAACAAAACCTCTTATCCAAACAAACCATAGTTAGATCTTGGGTGAGACCATGTTTATGAAGGTTTAGCCAAGAAGCTTGCTTGGAGATGATACTTCTCCAGCCTTAACATAACACTACCAGCCTGGACAAGCACTACTAGAAAACACCTCATTAAAATGCTGTTGTGGTATTTACTTATAGATAGCAATTTATATCACATCCATCATATACCCCAATCCGGCAGCTATGATCAGTAAATTGGACTGCTTCTCCCACAGCACTCCCTGCCCCAAATCCACTTCCCAGTGCCCCCCACTCCTTTACCAACACAGCTGCTTCCCTCTGGGTACCTGGAATGTATTCAGCATATTGCTGAATAAGCCTCTTTTTGCCCACATTTACCCAGCCCTGCAGCACTCTCCAAACATACAGGTGGTGTATCAAAGATGCAACAGCCCCATCAAGAGCCAGACACACGTCTGTGGTGCTTTGTAGCAGGGTGTTCTTGGGTACAGTCATCAGCCACTACAGAGCTCATCCCTACAGTGAACAGGCAGCTGGAGCCTGCATCTGCTGGAGTGTCTAAGAGCCTTTGGAACACACCAACTCATGCAGGTTGTAGACACCACTGCAAAGCAGCCTGATAAAATATCATATCAGAAGGCATAGGGTACATCTTCATTGGAAGAAAAAAAAAAAAAAAAAAAAAAAAAAAAAAAAAAAATAGAGCAGGTTGCTCTTGATTTCACTACAGCAGTTGTCACGCTTGGTAAGAATAACAAACGATTCACAGGGCAGCCACCATTGTGCAGCTCAGTACATGCAGCCTACTGGAAACAAACCCAAACAGACACAGTGGCTGGGATGGGGTTTCACTTTTAAAAACACACATTAAATGGTTATGTAAACAAATTTCTACTTCAGGAATCTGTGGGAACAATTGTTCCCTTGTTAGAGGACTTTTTTTACTGATGTTTTATCCTAAATCTGCACTTTAGGTCGAAATGCTAGCATACATATCCCACTGCAGCTCCTAGGTCCTTCCCACTATCTGGCCCCTTCAGTCTCCAAGTTTTTTAATACTTTCGAGCTCATCAGCTATCTAGAGTTTCACCTTCATGCATGCCCAGAACTGCCCCAGTCCTGACAGGGCCAAGCAGCTCAGCCCAATTCACACCTAAATCTGATCAGGATCCAGAAACTGGGTGTTGCTTTGCCTAAATGCCCTCAGGGCTTTGATCAGGGATTATATGTTACCTGGTGACTGTTTCATGTAAAATGCATAAACATTCTGAGCCCAGAATCTCTACTCCCATGTGAATGCTCAAGCCAGTAGGTAAGACAGTCCTGGTCCCCACATGCACTTGCTGTCCAGCCCCATGATTCAACAGCAAGTTGCTGAAGAGCAGCAGATCCACAGTGGGTTAGGACAGTCCAGCTCCCTGCCTGTGGATTGGGTGCTCTGCCACCAGTGGCAGATGGGAGCAAACAGCCTGAGGAGAACAGTGACCCTGTTTGTGGCTTCCTAGCTGCTGGAAATCCATGTGTCAGCCTTGACATCTTTGCTGTGACAGGAAGACCGTCTGTACTCACCATGCAGAGTTGCTGCATGCTACAGCAGTAGCATTTAAAAATTCAGATTTCCCTATTAGTCTCTCTGGCCACTACATTGAATGTTTTGATCTTGTTGTGGAAGTGCCATGCTTGCCCCAGGCACACTGCTGTCACTGAGGCCAGAAGCTGGGCACTAAAAATCAAGAAACACTGAGCTTAAAACATCAGAGTACTCCTGGGTATAACTTCAAAAATTTGTAATTGCATCTGCAAATGGCTACAGCACATAATTACTCAGCCTTGGCACTCAGGTCTTGGTGCATAACATGAGGAGTTTCATGAAGTAGCATGTGCCAAGGGAGAAAAAGCCACTGGAAAATCTGTACTGCTGCTATTGCTGCAGAGAACAAAAAATTTCTTCCCCTACCCAGCACCACAGCAACTCCCTCCCTGCTAAGGCTCCCACCCTATCATCCATTGGTGCATTCGTCTCATCCAGGACTATTTGGGGGAGAAGGGAAACAGCTTTGTTTCTTCTAATGAAGGGGGGGAAATAGTATTTAGGCCATTAGGTAGAGTCAAAACTCTTTCTGTATCTGCTTGTATTGCTCATATATATTAGCAACCTTTGTTTTCATGAGCAGAAGAATTCTTTTACCATAAAAGTGGACAAATTATAACATTTATGTGAGGAAACACTGAACTGGATAAGCTTTCATCAGGACCAAATCCATGACATGGTGCAGCCTAGTCTGGTTGTTTTCCATTTTTACTGCACAAATTATAATGCCAATAGTCAAAACTGGTAACTTTATCACAGACTAAAAACACAAAAATGTTCTGGAAAATGCCATATTTTGCTCACAAATTCAAAGCAAAAGTTTCACTTACTTCAGCAACTGTTCCACAGTGAATTTCCCCGTTTGCTGCAGGGCTCAGAAAGTTTCTTTGGAACCCACTCAGCATACCCAGTACAGGCTCAGAAGAAAAACAGGAGAGACCCACAAGCCAAGTCACTGCTAATAAACATCCTCAGGCTTCCCTCTGTCTGAGATGCCAAGAGAAAGAGCAAATTGTTCACATTGCCCCCGTGCCACAATCTGGGGGCAATACCTCCTTCTGATATCTCAGAAGAATGAAAAAAAGAACAAGAAATATGGGGAAATGCTTCTGAATTGTCTCCTTCTCACAAAAGGAGCCACACCAGTGCCACAGGTCATCTTTGGATTCCCACTGCAGTTGTGGCAGGCAGCGTTCAGGACTCCTGCTAAAAGCAGGGGCAGCTGCCAACTGAGCTGTGAGGCTTTGTAGCTGCTGCTCTAACAGAGTGACCATGGCTTGGCACAAAGCAGAAACTGAAACACTGTCACTGGGTAATTCCAAGACCCCCATCAGGTGTGGATAGGGGCTGTGGATCCTGCAAGGCAGGTGCAAAAGGCTGACACTTGCCACCCTTGATGTCTGGTCAGTATTTTTATTGTGTTGTATGTATGCATACACGGGTCAAACTGCAAGGGGCAAAGGCGGAGGCGGACGAGGAGCAGTCTTAGCACGTGACCCCTAAAACACTATAGCCTTTGCGTGGTGATTGTGAGCTGCTCCTAAATCCATGCAAATATTACAGTTCATGGGCAAGGCCTCTCTTCATCAGAAGGCCTATGTGCTATACAAATGATAAAGAAGGCAGTCAGTGGGTAAGCAAGAGGGGCTCACCTCTGCCACAGGCCGGGGTGCAGCAAAGCACAGTGCTTATGGGAGAAGAGCTTTCTCTAAGGCTGATGACCACCTGGTATGTGAACCTTTGAGGTCCAAGGTGAAAGCATGCCAGCACACTATTTCCCATCAGTGAAGACTGTTTGGTTCAGCAACAGTGGTGCAGAGCTCTGATTCACACCACCATTTGTAGGGCATAAGTATGTCACCCTGTGCAAATCAGTAATGGCTTCAGGGGAAAATTAACAGATGGTCACAGGGGAAATCTCCGAGAGTGTTTTTTCCCCTTTCTCTGGGATAAAAAGCTACTTGTGATTTTCTGAAACCACCTGCATATTTTCCCAGGTGTCCTGGCTACCACTTAGCATGTATGTCTCTGCAGTGGTGTTTGCAGCACTGGGCTTGCTTTTAGTTTACTGCCTCTCATTTCTGTGCAAAAGCCTGTACAGTCCAGAACTTTGGTGTCATGATGCCTCTGAGAGGTGACATGGCAGTGATGACTAATGCTCAGGATTGGGTTCAGGGAACATTTTCTAGCTAATCCCATTGCTTCAGGAGAGTCACCTGACAACCTGGTACCCCAGTTTTCCCATTGTAAGGGCAAGAAGTAAATCCTCACTGGTCTTTAGAGGAACAGTGCAGTGTATCTGTGGTGATAAAGATTCCTGCAGCTCAGTGGGCAACTCAGAAACAACAGGTGTTACCCAGAACAAAGCACAACCAGAGGAAAGAGCACAACATCCAGGGACAGGAGCAGAAAGCTCCACCACCCTGGGTGTATACTACTGCAAAAAGGCGGGGATGGGCAGTAATTGTGTAGCTATCTCATGAGTAACCAGCACATGCATTTTCATGTGGCATCACCATTCCACAAAGGCTGCCAGCTAGTAACACTTAGGGCTCTCCCTGCACAACCTGTGATGTATGGCATGGCCACGTGCTCCTACACAGCAGTGTGGAGACATGGCTTCTAGGACTTCATGCTACCATTTTCTTAACCTTGCTCAAGCTACAAGGTACTTGCCTAGATACCCAGCTCAGCCAGACTTCATAGAATTAAGCTGATGGTCAAAGTACTCTCTGCTTCCCACACCAGGTGTTCTGGGATGAGCATCCTGCACAAACCAGATCAGTTCCGAGATCTCTGTGAACTGTACCAGCTGCAGTCCATCAGACAGGCACAGACACACAGGGCAACACCAGCCATTCCTGCTTCCCCAGGACACCACGTGTCCTCCACTCCCCTGCTCCCTACCCCTCCTCCCCTTCCCTTGTGTCAATAACACAGACCAGTGAGGCAAACATGAGGGCTCTGGGGCATCCAAAATACCCCTCTCCTGGCAACTAGGTGCCACAGGTGCTGCCTTCTGATGTGTGTGAACACACAGTTTCAGGATTCCTCTTTCCATCCCACTACAAAAACCCTACAACATCTCCCATATGTGCTCTCCCCTGCACGCTCTGATGTTTCCTCATGTCAGCATCTGCTGCTCAGCCTCACCATCTTTCACTCGGCAGCTCTGTAAAATGCTGTTCCTCCCCTTGCCAGCTCCTGTGGCCCCGCCTTGGATGGAGACAAACCCTGGTGCCATCTAGGAGAACAGAGCACGTGAAGACTCTTTGTTAAGTATCTGGCACTGGAAAGATGTTCTAAGCTCACAGCCAAAAGTGACCTGCTCTGCAGGGAAAATCTTTCCTCAGCAACCTCTTTCCCTCCCCCTGGGTTAACAGGCAGCAATGATTGCTGGAGCACAGATTGTTGATTTGTTAAAGGGTCGTTGCCTTTCAGAACTGCATTTCAGGAAGCTACGATTTGTAGTTTGCAGTGGGTTCTGTTTCCAAAGCTGACCTCATACACGTGTGCTCTGCTACCTTCCTTCAAGAAATAACTATACATAAGGCAAAACACCCTTACCAATCAATGCCACAGTTGGATGCCTACAACAGTGCCACGCTGCCTGTGCTTCAGCGTCGTGTGCTCCAGCACTGTGTACACTACAGTCCCTATTTTGAGGACCAGATGTGCATCTCAGGCTGGTACAGCTGAAGGACATGAACAACAAGGGCTGCAAATCAGAAGCTGTGGTTAGCTGGCACAAGTACTGGTTTTTTTGACAAGCACTTTGAGTGGCTCATTAGTGGCAAAACCCTTTTCTAATTAATGGTACCTGCAGCCAGTGAATAAACCACAAAGGACAGACCCCATCCCCTTTCCAGCATACTGCTGAGTGGCCAAAGACAAGGATTGCTTGAAGAAATGACTTTGTTGTTTTGGGTTTTTTTTTAACAAAAGACAATGACAGGACAGGGGTTGCAATGCATGAAGTGTACATATGCTCAGTCACTGGAATAAGGATATTTTCTAGTATCCATGTTTGAATTTTAACTGTTGACTCTAAGCCAGGTTCAGAGGTGACGTAGTTAAGTTGTTAAGTTACACCAGTTACAGTAGGGTGGCTGTAAGCAGGCCAGCTACACCTCAGCTCTCGACTGGCAGACTTCCACAGGGAAGATGCACAGGTCTGAGCCTCAAGGAGAATTTCACAGAAGATAACTAACACCCTATCTGATATTTCAACCTTCGTTGACTACAGTGTCCTAAGACAGACACTGGTAAAACCGTGGAAAGAAATATTTTTGCTGTTGCTGTTTTTATTCTGTTACGAATCCTATCCATAGACTTGGAGATGCTGAAAATAATCTGTAAGAATGTGGATTATTTTTGAATTGGCATTTTAGTCAGAATTGGATTGGAAATAATGGTGATGGAAGAAAAGCTAAGCCAGGCTGATATGCTACAGTAAAGCTGTGTTGCACTTTAGATTACTTATTAACAAACAGCAAATGGGCCTCTGCCTTGACCTTTTTTTCATTTGAGCAAATACACTCTTCCTGCCCCTTGTAAACAGCAATTACTGGTAACTGAGTCACGTAACCCCTTCAAATCACTAGAGTAAGTTTTTTATCTGTGGCAAGGATTTTAGTCAAATTGAATTTTGCCAGGCTCACTGAGGACATTAGCAGTATTATTACTCTTAATAATACCAGCAGTAATAATAATACCCTGGATCACCATAAACCTGAAAACACCTAAGTACTTCACAAATATTAATTAACAAAACTCAATAGGAGGTCTGAGAAACCATCAAAAATTGTCAGCCTCACTTCAGAGCTGAAAACAGAGCCACAGCAAGAAGAAGTAGCTGTTTGCTTGATGAGTTTCAATTAATGGCTGTTTCTTTTGTGTCATGAAATGCCAGGTGCCCAGTTCCTCTTGGCAATGCTGCCAGGTTAAAAGCAGCAGCCCTCAGCACACCTCTGGAGCAGCAGAAGTCAGTAGTAGGTTTAGGAACAGGAGTCATGAGAATATGTTCTTCCACTCCAAGCTGCTTGGAATGAGACCATCTGATGTCCCTTGGTGTCTTGGGATCCATGACAAATGATTCCCTGGGCACTTTGGGAATGTCATGCTCCTGTCAATGCTCAATGAAATTAAGACCATGACCATGCCGAACCTGCACATGTCCTTGTCCCAACAAACTGTGGATACCAACTCCTTTGTCAGCCTTTGTATTAAATCTTTTTGAGTGGAGGAGGCAAATTCTAACAAACACAAGGTACCACCATGCTGTGATTGATACCTGATGTCTACTTTTCCTGCCTAATTTCTTCCCTGACTTCTCTGTACTGGTATTAAAGCTCCAGTGGTGGCTAAATCGTGACAATGGCACCAGGGAGTTTGCAGTATTCATCTTGGTTGTAAGTCAGCTTATTCTGCAGAGATCACCCAAATCCATTCACACAACACTGGGCATTCATTAAACAAGACAAAAACTTCATCTAGATTCTTAACCAGTGATGTCTAAGGCTTTCTGTAGCAAGGGGTAATTACTACTATTAATTACAGACTCCTCCAAGGAACATCATGCCACAGCATTGAGAGGATTGGACATAAAAATTTGAGGAGTGACTTTTTTGTTTCTTTGATTTCCTCAAAAACCATACCACTTGTGTGCATAGCAGGGACACAAACAAAGCCAATTGGGATGTGTTATTTGCAGTCAGGAGGATGCAGTGCCTAAAGGAAGAGCCTCACAACTGAGCAATCCAGGTGCAGTTTCTCACTCTAACACAGACAGCTGATGTGATCTTGAGCCTGTCACATAAGCTGTCTGCCCCCATCTGTAAAATTATAACAATAGTTAGTTCATGTTAAAGCCTGAAAGATGTCAGAACAGGAAGGAAAAGGGAGTCTGTCTTCACTGAGTTGTCAATCATCAGTGTCTTCTAAGAGCTTCACAGAAAGCACTGTGGCCAGACGGACTCAATTTCCCTGTCTGTGACACAATCACTAGTCTTCACCTGGTGGGCAACTTTTCACTCTGGGACTGTGCTCACTCCCTATGCTCTATGCTTGGTGAAGATATTCTCTGAAAACCTTTTCTCTGAAAAGATGGATGGCAACTAGATGCTCTAACTTCACAGTCCTATTCAACCAATTTACTTAACTCCCTCAAGTTCTTTACACAATTAGATGTTCTCCAACTTTGCAATGAATTAGAAGCATCTTACTTGCTGACAACCAATCCCAATGTCTCACATTACATCTTCTGTGATACCCATTATAAGTGCTCCTTACAAAAAGATACAAGTCCTACAGCTGAAATTTTGTGAGGTGTTGCTCCTGGGGACACATTAGAGTTAATTTTCCTCCACTTCCCTTTCTCTTGGAAACCTCAGCATCAGCTATTCCTCTGCAGAAACACACTGGTGTCACAGAAATTTTCAGTCATGGGGTGCCTAGTAACTTTAATGGGAGTCCTATAGCTGCCATCCCACACAATGCTTTGAAGATCTGGGCTCTGCATTTCATCCCAGATAGACAGTCTATAAAAGTCTCACAAACAATTCAGGCACAGTCATAGGCTTGGCCAGCTCACAAACTGACATGTTATCCTACAGCAGAAGCAGCCCCCAGGCTTACATTCAGGCACAAATGGAAGTGACTCTGCATCTCTCTGGGAGCCGGCAGATCCTAGAATACACGAGAGAAACAAGGCAGGGGTCCTCCGCACGGCCCTCTGGTGTTACACTCTCCGGGCATAACATTTGGCAAACATCAAAGAGGGACCAGGAAGAATCCCCCCGCACCAGCTTGGCAGGAGTTTTCTATGGGGTGAGGCACTCTCTGTCCAGGCACACACCCTTGGCCTGCAGTCCTTCACAGAGCCATGGAAATGTACAGTCCTTTCTGAAGAGCTTCTGTGACTGTGCTAGAAAGAACAAACTACAGGCAGGATAGAAGGAAGGCTGTGTGAGTCTGCTAAGAGCCTGAGAAGACACCTTTGCACTGAACTACCAGTCCATATGTTGGGGACAGCTGGGGACCTCTGCTTGCTATGGAGACAGCCACCCTGAATTTGTGCAGACTCCTATTTCTCCTGACTCTGTCTGACCCAGCTGTGAGCTCTGTGCTCTAGAGATGCTACTGTCTCTGCTGCCCTTTCCGTCTCCCTCACACCACAGTGAAGGACAGACAATGTTACAAGCAGGGCACAGGACCACAGTGGGGAACGACAGTAAGGAAATCAGTACTCCTGATGGGCTGCTGAGGTCCCAGAGTCATGGATCCAGTGCAGGTGTCAAAGAGCAGGGTTGCATCATCACAGCTTGCTGCATCCCTCTCCCTCACCTCCATAACATCATCAGCTGCCCAGCGGGGCAGGCCCCCTGCATACAACCCAAATGTACAGGAGCTGTTCTGAACCTGCAGTGGTGCAACAGCTCATGTCCTCACCTCACCTTTCCCTCCATACCTTTATCTCAGACACCAGGCTTGTCAGTAGCTGTCTCTTTTACTGAAAAGCACACCTGGTGTGCTGTTGGGTGCAAAGAGACACAGTGAAGTGTCTCACCACCACCATCACCCAGTTCTCTGGCTCTCACACAACTGAAGCAGAGGGTGTAGGATGAACAACCCTGCAACTAGCTCAGTATCCAGCACCTCATCCCTCTCCTACTCAGTGGCTCCTCCATGGAGGTAACAGGAAAGATCTGGAAAGCTCTGTGGTTCTGTGCTGTTTTCATGTCCGTTTAAACACATTATTCTTTGAATGGGCAGAGGTCTGTGAAACTGCTGATTCATTAAGATCTTCACCATCTGTGGAAATGAGAGTTCACCCTGACCCAAAGATGGTTTACTTTTCTTGGTTATTCATCTCAAACACTGTCTCCAGCCCCTCAGACTTTGAAAGATTTGGGTAAAAGTAAATATCATTTAATTGCTTGTGAAGGTCTTGAAGGAACTCTGAGCAGTGAAGCATTCAAGTCTCTCGCAGCAAAGGGAAGAATATAAAGAGTTAGTGCCAGTGGATGACTTCTCACCAACTTCATGCCCAGCCATCTTCTTTAAACCTACCAGTCACAACATATTTGCAAAGTCACAGTTTGGAGACCACTGAAGAATAAGTGAGAGCCTCTATAGGCTCTCAGGGCATTATAGAGCCCTGAGCTGGATCTGAGAATGAACTGGAAATAGAGGTTAAGCTACCAACTACTGTACACATCCATTCCAGATAGGCTACAGCCACCCCATCACAAGAACAGCTTCATTTTCTTCTTCCTGCCCCCAGACATCATCAGCTCCTGTTTCTTGCAGATTATTTCAGCTTTAGCCCTACCTCCTTCCCCTCTTTTCTTTTCTCACTCAGCTCTACCAATCTGTTGTTGCAGATCTACTTTCCCATGAATGGTTACAGTCTCACCAAGCAGGGCAGAGCTGTGGTCAGTAAAATCTCCTGTCAGGGCATGTTATATGACACTATTGTGGCCATGCAGCTGCCCCCTTCCTCCCCGCCAGCTACGTCTTCCTACTTGTGAAACCATCCCCTCAGAACCAGAAGAACCCGCTCCAGGGCAAGGTGCCTGAATAGGGCAGGAATTGGCCATGAAACTTTTGTTATTAGAGCTGACAACAGAGTCCACGGAGAAGCTGCTTGGCTGCACCTCCCACTAACGTCACCAGCATGGAAGGTGCTGTGCATGCCTCAGTGTTAGCCCCAGCATTATCACAGGACAAATCATAACCCTCATAATAAAATTTTGCAATAACCCTAGTTTAATTAATAGTAAGGTGAAAAAAGTCTTGCCAGGCCAGATGGCAAACTCTTAGTTTCTCATGTGATGACTGTCAAATTACCATCTCCACAAAAGAACGTCACAGAGCACATTTAATAAACCTTGGAAATGTTTATCAAAGCAGCAGTAAAGATCCTGACTGTTCTTCTAGGATCTGTCCACATGAAGGAGCCAAATCCAGAACTGGGTTTTAAGGAGTTACTTTCAATAAAGGACTTAAGTGCCTAAAACTAGACTTTGATTGAACTCAGGCACTGAAGACCAGAGTCACAAAGGTCACTGTTTCTCAGTCACCTGCACTCTGTGGACTCTCCTTGGTTCACATTCAAGTTTTCTGCTTTACCATCTGCTGAGAACAGCACCTCCAAAGAGATGCACTTTATGCTATCCTCCATGGCCATCCAAAGATGAGGTGCCCCTTCTCTAAATGCCCTGAGGCACAGGGTCTTGCAAACCAAGAACACCAAATGCAGCCTTAGGATCCTCACACCATGAAGTTCTAATAACTTCACCCAAAAACAGAAGCTGCCCACCAGCAGCAGGATGGGAAGAGCAAACATCCTGTTAGTGGAAGGCATGGTTTCACTCTGAAGAGCTTCCCCCGGAATAGCTGATCAGCCAGCAGTTAGACAGTCTCATGGGAAGTGAGAGGCAAGCTTTCTCAGATTGAGGAACCCATTGAACCCAGGTCTCCCACTTCCTCAGCAAATGCTCTAAAATAAAAGACAGATACTTAGAAGACAGACACCAGACAGAAGAAAGAAGCACTACTCTCTTACCTCCAAGATATTGCTGGCACCGTCCCTGGGGGAAAGCATGCCATCAGAGACCTTACAGGACTCAAATATGAAGTCCTGAATGAGGTTTCTGTGCTCTGATGAGGTGGTATGGATGTGAGAGTGGAAGATTTCAGTAACACCTGTACTCTCAGACTACCCTCTAGACAGCAGACATACTCTCTGTTTGCGAGAGAGATGTCTCAGATATCTAGGTCAGGCCTGGATGTAGCCCCTCTTTGAATAGGGAGAATGAGGGGGGAAGAAAGTGTTTTCCCATTGTACAGCATTTCAGCTCTGGTCCCCTGGGAGGACATGCTCATCCAGGCTACAGTCTCCTCAACCCATCCCAGCAGCCTGGCCTGCTGACTCCTCCCCATCTACAAGCAAGGAAAGGTTGGCACAGCAGAGCTGCTTTTGGCTCCAGGGTCTGGCTCTTGAGGCAGCTCCTGTTGGGATACCCACACCCTGTACAGAGCCTCACAAACCCTGGCCTGTGGTCAGCCAGCAATTCTGCTGTGGCTCCAGGGACTGGGGGGCACTGTTAGCACAAGGGTCTTTCATTTCATCTGTGCTCTTTGGATGAAAGGATTCACACGGTTCACTGAAGTTTTATGTCTTTTGGCTAGTTAGTAGACATGTTCTGTGGGACTTTGTTTTGAGACTTCTGTCTTCTGGTGGGACAGGACACTTTGAAAATTGCTTTCCTCTTTATCGAAAATAACAAAAAAAATGACCTGACAATTTTACACTGCAGTAAAAGTCTTTAAAGCGTACTAAGTAAGTTTTGCCTCATCTGTACTTCCATGGCATTATGTCTTATCTTGCAACAACAAGAAAACAAACCTTCCATATAGAACAAAATAATAAAAGTGCATCAGTTGCAAATGTTGGCTGATAACTCCATGTAGAGTATTGTCAGGCCTGCCATGAAAAAAGGCAACACAACACAATTTTTGGAGGCCGTTTCTCTTGGCAGATGGCATTTCCATTTTCAGGGTAACTCAGAAGGTTGAAGTGACTGACACCACTCTTAACTTTAGTTAAAGCCTACCATAGCTGCTGCAGCCACTGCAGAGTTCTGCTTTCGTGTTGCTGCTAGCACAAGGAGTTTCAGAAGAATTTTGGATTGGCTTGGATACAAGTCTAGCAGGGTGCTACAAATAGAAATAGCAGAAGAAGGTAGTAGAGCAAAAATCTGCAGTGTTAGATCATGGGTAGAGAAGCAGCACAGGAATTCAATGAAAGGGGTAGGCACACTGCTGCTGTCTGACATTTGCTACAATTTTGAACGCACTCCATTTCCAAATCCATGACAAAATTCCTCCTTGTGTTAACGTTACCTCCTCCATATTAACATTGGTAGCCAGGCTGGACAAAAAGGCTGCCACGCTGAGAAGGAGAACTGGTGCTCTTAAACCAACCCTTTCAAAGCTGCCCTGTGCGTTGCATAACAGCTCACACGGTCACCACACTACGGTCTCATCTCACAACAGGTGCAGTTGTGGGGCTGAACAAAGAACCCTGCACTTGAACATTTCTGACCTTTGGGGATAAGAGTTTGTAGTCTGGGCTCAATCCATTCACATGGAGACCCACATCTGAAAATCAGGGTGCCTGCAGCCAGGCTTTGTTGATGCACCTAATGGCTTGGCTTGCTTTTCAAGGTGCAAACCATATCCAATTCCTACCGACTCCTGCGGGATTCACCAGTCACATTAAGGAGCCTGAATATGGATTTGAGAGGCTAACTTTTGGCACTTGGGGTGGAAAACTTTAGCCAATAAGACTGCACAATCCTATTACCATGACAGCTTGGGAATGTGAGAACTCAGCAGTTTGGAATAAGGCGCCACATTAAAAATAGATTAAACTGAAAACAGCCCTTATGGCCTACGGCGCCCAGGACAAGTGTCTGCCAGCTGAAATGCCTTGTAGGTAACTGTTCACTAGTGAATCAGGTGCTGGCTGAAGGTGCCCAGAGTTGCCTCAAGACACAGACAGATTTTTTTTCCAGAGACACTGTATTTTTTTTTTTTAAGCACCATATGAAACTCAGCAGCTCCAGCCCTAAGGGTATCTGTGCAAATCTCCTGCTTGCTCTGGTTCCCATGGCACTCATATCCACTGAGTTTCACTTTGAATTTCAGCCTCACAAATCTCCAATCTCAGCCTAGAGTGATAAACTGTGCCAAGCCAGAGCTCCAGCTATGGAGCAGGATTGTTCCCCCCTCTTTTAATACTACTCTGTGGAACAATGGAGGAACCAAGTTGCCTTATTGTGACACAGGAAAAATATGATCAGCATCCAGTCCAAGGTGTTGGGAGGACTTACTTCCTGGTCCGTTTGCTGCCTGAGGGCAAAACAAAGAGTGAGCTTGTTTCCCTGGCTGGCATCTTCCTGCTAGACAGGCACAAAAGTCCCTTATCCCCTTGGTTCTCTTAGATCTGTTCAGCAATAACCACAGAGATTTGCTGACCTGACAGTGGGCACTTCTTACAGCTGATGGGGTTGTATTCCAGTGGCTCTGTGCTTTCTTCTCCAACAGCTCCCCAAGGGTAGTGATGCTTTTATGCTTAATATAGGCTGTCATTTTATATTCCATCTTTTCTTTGGAAGTAACTTCATAAATGACCAAAACAAAGCACAATCACAAACCCCCAAATCCAAACACCAAAGAAAGCTGATGAGAGCTGCAGACATCATAAACAAATGATAGCTTCTTCAGCTGACATGGAGTCAAAGAAGACATAATGCTGCCTGTTTTATAAGAGTGAGTGGTTACTGGTCAATAGCATTACTTCCCTGGATTTCTGCTCTTCCCCTTCTCCAGTCTCATGATGTGGTGAGACCCTTGATAGAGACATTTGTTGCTGTATCAGCATTTGTGGCATTAAAAAAAAATAACTATGACAATAGAGAAAACCTTTGGATTCCACAGCCGGGTTGCTTAAGTACATAAATCATCAAGCAGAACCCCAGTGCCTAACTGACCCCCTCACTTCATCCTCCCATGCCTGCTTCATGCAGCAGTCACACAATGACAGCAAGGGTTACAGTCTTGCATGAAAAGAAATAACAAATTACTTGCTCAATGCAGACTGGATGTATTTGCCTGTAATGGCACAATGTGCTGGAATAATATTACAAGCATGCTCCATCCAATTCCATCTTCAGCTGAGTATAGTAACTCACTGAATATTGCAATAATCTTGACAGATTAAGAAATCTTTTACTTCATTAGGTTTAGCTCCATGCATATCTCTCTCTATTTTTCCTGTAGAATTGTTTGGCAATGCCTTACAGTAACTGGATCAAGAAAAGAATAGTATATACCAGATATGTGAATGACCAACTTTGCCCCATGATAAAAATAATGCCAAAACCTTGGCATTCAGAGGGGGGATTTCAGAGTAATTCTCTTTCCATAGACACAGATTGTCTGAAAACATCACTGACTAGGTTCTAGCAGAATAAATAAAAACAAGTAATTGACAGATAGGGATACATCTCCCTCCAGCTTTGGGTTTTGCACAGACATCCACTACTCCTTACACTCTACACACAATCTATACATTTTAAGATCCAGACCCACCTTTTTTTCATATGTAACTTTCAAAATTTACACTAGGCTTTATAATCCTAAAATACCTCTGTGGCACAAAGCCACACATGCAATACGTGGGTGGAAAAGCTGTCAGCAAAGCGGAAAAAATATTCTGCTGAAACTCAAAACTTTGCAGAAACAGCTGAGTCACTCTTTCACAGTTAAGGTAGTCTGGACTTGTTACCCTCTTCTATGCCTCTGGATGGTGTCTGGCACACACACCCACCCTCTGACTGCCAGTGACTCCAGCACACCCCTAAACAAGAACTGCCTTGGAAGAACCAGGCTGGGTTTCCTCACACAGGTTTATCTCATCCTCCATACACACAAACTGAATGAACTCCAACTGTCCTGGAGACCCAGAGCCCCTGGGTACTGCAGGTCAGGTAAATGTGCACTGGCCAACTCATGTACATCAGCTCTGCTCTGGGATGCAAGACAATACTCAGCAATATTGCCAACTTACAATTTGATCACAGCTCTCAAGGCAAACAATGCTTTTCTGACCTCCTGAAAATTAATGCTTTTTTATTAAAAAGCATGAACACAGACAAAGTCTGAAAACCTAGCTCAAGTGCACTTAGCTAAAGGAGACAAAAAATTGAAAATCTCATTTATTGTTCTCTTTTTTCCTTTTCTTTTTCTTTTTTTTTTTTTTTTTTTTTTTTTGGCTGTGAAAAAGGAGCTGCCTAGAAGCCATTTACTAACATAAAATTACTGAAATTGCAAAGGTCCAGAGATCATAATTGCCAATATATTATAGACTTTACTAATGCAGTCACATATGACATCTATAAAGCTCATTTTAAAAAGAACTCTACTACAGCCTATGCATTTTGATCTGCAGAAAACATAATTTGGGTTGAAAAGCTTTTGATTCCTTGACCTGAGTTTTAATCAGAATGCAAGATTTTCCTGAAAATTTGTACTTGTGTCCAAATCAGAAAAGTAAGCAGAAGCTTCATTTGTATGTGCAACACACATCAGATTTCCAACACATAAGAATATTTTTCATATGAACTACAGAAACAATATAACTAATTAGGTGCACCATATGCACAGAGCCATGCAAATGCTAGAACGGGGATTCACAATTGCTCACAGGGCAAGTTGGCCTCTCTAAACTGGCAATATCAGAAGGTAACTTTTGCATTTTAAGCCCTATGCTGACCAGCACACTCTTGACAAACTTCCATAAAAACTTATTTCCCAGTTTTTTGTTACATGCCAATATGGTAACTGTTGGCAGTTCAACTTGCATCCATGTGTCTCCTCCTCTCTTCCAGTATTATCTATGTCTCCTCTCTTTTTTGTGGCTACGAAGAAGATGGCAACTCCCTTTTTGCTAGGAGTCACCTGGAGAAGCCAAGGGGTAAAGGGTGCAAGTCACTCCTGGAGGGACCCTGACTGGACATCAGAAGAAAAATTTTCACTATATGAACAGTTGGACATTGGAATAATCTCCCCAGGAAAGTGGTGGATTCCCCAAGACTGGCCACTTTTAAGACTTAGCTTGACAGAGTGCTGGGCCATGTCACCTAGACCATGTTCTACTTAGAATGGTTGCACCAGATGATCCTCAAGGACCCTTCCAACCTAGCATTCTATGACTGTGGTATATTCCATATTGTACCTCATAAGAGGGTGCCCATACATGTACATACATTAGCACATATGTACATATATCCCAAACTTGAGTTGTTGTCTTACCATGCTCTCCCATCACACTGGAATTATAGGAGGGACAGTAGTGATGGAAGAAATGCAGGCATTGATTCCCCTATGCTTCAAATTTTTCTGAAGCTTTTCTTGTTGTTCTCATATTTCACAAAACCCAGCAGTCCTCCTGTAAAAGCACTTTGTTTTTCATGGGAAATGACTCTGACTGGGGCACAAGTATGCTTTTCTAAATAAACAGATTCTGTTATATAGCATGAAATAAAAGTAGCCTCAGCATGCCTACACCCTGCCTGCCATCATCAAGCACACACCCATGCCCAAGCTTTGGTTGGATATCATTTCAAGTACTAGGCCCTCCAAGAGCAGATGTGAGACAGCTTGTTCTCTGTCGGGCCCTCTCTCTCCTTTTCCTGCATTCCACTCCTTGAACATTTGCTCCCAATCCAGTTAAGCTCAACACAAATTGTGCCACATGCAAAATCAAACTCTAAATACCCTCACTTCTATATCCTAACTGCAGTCTTTTTTTCTTCTAGAGGAGAGCGAGCTTTTTTCCTCCTAGAGCTAGAGAGGAGACTCTCTAACTTTCCCTCAGTATCACATTTTTTTTCAAATACACCCTTCCTTTTCTCCAATGGCCTTGTTTATGTTTCTGCTCAGTGGTGGCTGCCTGTAGCTGGCCTGCAATGACCTGTGCTGTAGCACCATGCCAGCAGAGGGAAAGCTGCTCTCTCATTCACACAGGTTTCACACTGGAGACAGCACTGCCAGACTCATGTTAAGAGTCTTGCCATGCTTGTTTGCTCAGCCCTGTTTCTTCAGTTAGTCCAGACCACAGTGCCTGGTGCAGCATGAACAAGCAGAGCTAGGACACCAGCTGAGCTTCTTTCACCATCAACTTCATGAATTGCTAAGGGGATGCCCAAGAAATAAAAGGTAGACAGAACTCGATGTCATTCCAGGAAGGAAACTTCCCAAGTGAATGAATCACTAATGCCCAGCGAAACCAAGGAAGACACTTGTAATCCATAGTGGGCATGGAGTGGCCACCTTGCACAGAAGTGTGTAAGGCTTTCAAAATCATTGCTCAGTTATAAGCATGAAATAGAGGTACCAAAATATTTTGTATACTTTTCAGTTGAGCTCTAAAATGCTTTCATTACTTGAAATTGTCACTGGTTTAGACAGTAACTAAACAGTGACAGGTGTTCTCTGTTATCCCCCACTACACTCACAGGGAAAGATGAAGAAGGGAATAAGGGAGAAAGACTTTAAGGCTGGAAGAAAAAACCTTGGATAAGTTTAATGAGGTAGCACTAGAGAATTACAAATGTATATACAAACATGTAAGTATGGAGCTTGCCCTCCTCAGTTGGTAATTTTTTCCAAACCAGAAAAGTCCCTCACTGGGCTGGGCTGTAGATGGGGGATGCCCAAGACCAGGGTCTCACAACAGTCTTAGAGGAACCAGGCTGGTCCTACTTGGGAGGTAGGAGGTGACCTGTTTTGGTGAACCATGTTCTTCTCCCATGAGAAAACAAGGAAGAGCAGGAGCAGCAGGCAGACCTTAACCCAACCAGCACACCAGCCAAAAAAACCCCCAGGGGACTCTCTTGGGAGCCATTTTATACAGCACCACGGGAAGGAATACTGTGATGGGTCTATTTGGGTCACCTGTCCCATCCTCTCCTCCCATTGGCTCAGCTCTTCCCCATTATAACTGCCACATCAACAGCCTGGGAATTGCTGGTGGTGTCCCAGAAAGGTTTTTTTCTGTTCTGGTCCTCTCAAACCAGGGCAGAAATCTTCCCCTGTTGGCTACTGAAAGGGGAGAAAGCAAATTTCGCTCAATTAAACAAAGACATGAAAACTGGCTCTCTCAGTCATAAGCTCTTGTAGGGACAACCCAAGTCACTGATGTAACACTGAGGAATAAAAATACCCAGCTACTGAATAAAATGCCTGGTGCACACCAGTCAGGTCAAGAAACATCTGTCACTGTTTGTAACTGTAAGGAAATAATCCATATACAGATTAGCTAATAAAAGTTGCAGTTAGTTACTGATAGATAAAAAATCAGATTTCCTATACCACTTGGTAATCATATTACAAAATAAATTATGTGAGCTAAGTTAAAAATGTGAATTACATTCTTCACATCCTATATAATGACCTATGCATTGTTAGGATGTCGTGAAACACACAGTTGTCATTTGACTTAGCAAAGGCCTCATTTAAATTGGTTTTATCAAGTCAGAATTCTTGATGTGATATTTGTAAATGTTATTGCTCACAATGCAAACAAAAAGCAGTATACATAGAGCTTTATTTGTTTACATTAATTACATGTTAACTTAAAATCAGAACTTGATGCTTTCATGTGGTAATCATATATTGAGTTTTTCAAATAAATGTTGCCAATAGAGTTATTATATACATTCCTCCCTTAGCAAGCCAAATAATACAGTACTGTTCTTAAAACTGCAGTCTAGGGAAACAAATCCTATTTTTATTGCAGCTAATAACAAACCCCCTCGCCTCCAGAAACAATTGGAATAAGCCAATTCTGTGAAAAAAAATAAGTCAAGAAATTTTTTGTATGAAAACTCTGGCAATCCCATTCTTTTGATATTTAACATGAGTTCCAGTAAACACAGGAGGGTTGCTGACTGGAATGAAGCAAGCAGCACTGGCACATAGCCTCACAAATTTTTATATTATTTTATGAGAAGTCTAAATGCTAATTTGCACAATTATGAATCAACAACAGACACTCACTTCAGCCTGACTCTGTCATCAGGGTTTTAACTGAACTGGCATGTCAATAAAAATGTGAAAAGAGCTTTTAAGAAGTTAGTGAATATACATTTCCAGTCTACCAAACTGAACTTGGTTACATCAAAACAAATTAAACTCTATTGTATAAATAACAACAAAAGAAAAATGTATATGTGATAAGAAATTACTACAAGCTTGTATATAAAAGCTAGAATATGTGATATTGATTGACCAACCACAGGTTTGGCATTCAGCCCTGATCTCACTGTTGCTGGTTTGGGTGTACTTACTGGTATTTGTTCACGTCATCTCCTCTCCCTGAAGGCCTTCAGTACAAATCACATGGTAGAGCCAATACGTTATCAGCAGCCCAAGATTCATTTGGTTCTCAAGGCAGGTCTGTCACCAGTGCATTAAAGCTGTGGAGGCAATATCCAGAGTGAGAAAACTGAAGTACAAAAGTTCCCCGGTATTGAAGAAAGTTCTGAAAGATCCTGAGGCACTTATTCAGCCACAACTTTCCCCAACTGCAATAGGGTTTCGCCTGAGAAAGAGGTTTGAATGCCTAAAGTGGGGTTAGTGTGGCTTTTGATTGTAAATGGAAATAATCAGAAAGCACAAAACCATTCTCAGAGAAGGTGCTTTGCTAATCCCTCTCTACAGTCACTTCCTGCTGACTCTTGGAGCTGTGCTCAGAAAAGCATCCATCACTGCCTACTGCTGAGCATCTTCACATTGCAAAGGAGAAGTCAGGTCATCAGATTAATAAAGGAAGGAGCAATGCCTAAAATTAGTGGGGGTCTTGAATCTCTCTGTTGAGTAGAAACTGTTGTTAAAACGTAAGTTGCCCTGATGCACAGAAAACACACTCTGTGCAGGGAACCAGAACCAGCTTCCACCGCATGGGCCCAATCCTGTTCCCACTGAAGTCAGTGGCAGAACTCCAACCTGCTTAATGGGAACAGCAACAAGCTTTCTATCTACTTAATATAAATGAAGATACACATCTCCTCTTTGACATATTTTGGGCTCAAAGCCATTGGCTGACACTTGTTTGGTTCTCTGCATGTATGTGACTCATGGGATAATATAATACCTGATTTCCATTCTGCCAGACCTGTCTTTCTCCGTGGTTAACTACTAATTTCAGAGGCAATATGAACACCAAAGTAAAATAGGATGGTGTTAAACTAAGAAAATTGCATTTAAATATTTACAGTAAATGCATCAGATTCCCTTTTGTCAGGATTCCCTTCCAATTAGAGAGACATACCCACACAGGCCTTAATACATCAGCCCGTTGCTCCTGCAGAGAGAGGGAGTTGGTGGAAGTCTCTGCAGGCAAAGTATTGTGAACACTGCCTTTAACCCACCAGGATGGCTTGACAAGAAATTTGCTGTAAATGCCATAAAACAATTGGTACTCCAAATACTTGATTTCTGTTCTAGGCTACCTACAGACCTGGGTTACTCTGGGTATACAGGTGCTCAATAAACCATGAGCACGTGATAATTTTCCACCAAAGCTGTAAACTCTTTGGGATAAGGGATGACTTTCTCTCTTTGCATCCATAGCTTAAGTTTGAGACACTAAGTACCATTAAAAAAATAAAATTGTCTAATATGGACTGGAAGATATTGTCTGAGTAGACTTTCTGCTTCTTCTGAAGTTTCTTGTGTTACATTTATTAAATGTTGTCTCAGCTTTAAAATGACACAAATCACAGCAAATCACACTGGAACACAGATATTTCTTTGCAAGATGTATGTTCGTATTCAATTTCACTTGTATAAACCCAGATTTCACTTTGGGGAAGGAAAAGATACCAGAGATACAGAAATATCAATGTACAAAACATTTTTTTTCTTTATTATACCAAGAGAGGGCAGTGGGTCTGTTCCTTTGTCCTTTGTGCAGATAGACATTTGCCATTCTTTTCACCACTCATTTGGGGCAAACCCAATTCAACCAGTAAATTCAAACCAGTAAGAACAAAGCACTGAGAAGCAACTGCCTTCTCCTAACAGCAAAACTTGCACACTTTCCCTTCGGTGTGGGAACTCCAAAAGCTCCAACCCCCTGAAGCAGGTGGATGAAGAAAGCTCCTCAGGGGCAACTCACCCATCATAATGGAAAAAAAATAAATCAGAGAAATCTTGACATTTCTCCACCACCCCCAACCTGCTGCAGGACTTTGCTATGGTTGTGAGCAATCTCTCAACTCTGTACACAGTGCTAGCAGACAACTACTCCCTTCCTCCCCAGCATGTGACTACTCGCTCAGCCTCTCAGTCACTGCCCACCGCCACATCTCACCCCCATCGTGTCCCCAACCCGACGTCTGGGACAGACGAGGGTGAAGGGTGGAGAAGGAAGGACTTCACAGCCACACTTATGGGGCAGGACAGACAGAGGCTGGCAGCATCACAGCAGTGCTTGCTGGGAAAATGAACAGGCTGAGTGGCAAACAAGTCACCCCATGGTTGTGAAGAAAATGCTCCTGAGCATACACACACCCACAGCACACTGTCCAGCGCTGGAGCTGCTCAAGCCCTTGCCCAAGCCAGAGCAGTCTTGGTGTGGGGCTATGAGTGGGAATGCCACATGTGAGGCCAGACCCTGCCCACAGTCCTGTCACTTATCTGCTGCATCCATGGCACTCTGCAGCAGCACACCCTCCACCCGATATTCTCTTCTGCACCAGTGTGGACTGGAAGCTCTTTTCATATGAGCATGCTGGACTACATGACCCTTAGAAGTCCCTTCCAGTTCCACACTGTCCTGTGATACTTGGAGTGGATGATGCATAAAAATCCTCTCCATCATCCAGAGTTAATAATGCATGCCTAAACACTACTGAAATAGGCAAGGCATGGGGCTGCACATGAGACTGGAGTCACAGTACTGCTCACTTTGACCCTGGTGTTAAGGCAAACAGCGATGAACACGCTGCTCTGAGAACTTTTTCATTTGGGCAATGACTGGGGACTTGTCAAAGGCTCATCTGTGTGACCTGATAAAGGTTCATGTTGAGAGGAAGAGAAAATGCAGAGCTGCATCTGGGAAGGGCTAGGAGGAGACTGGAAAAGCAAAACACAGCCTGCAAAGCGGCTGCTGAGAGCGCTGTGCTGCGAGAATGGCTGTGAGCCTTGTCGAAGGTTCAGCCTACAGTTAGGGTTAGGATTAGGGAATGCTGCTCAGTTTGGCACTGTGTTTAAGGCAAGTGTCTCTAAACACTTTCCTGCTATCAATAATTTACCCTTTGAAATATTCCAGGGTATGCTGTGTTTATATAACAATTGAAACACCTATGTGGCAGATAGGTGATCTTAATTTTGAATGATGGAATGGTTGATTCTTCTGCCACTGAAGGCCTGTTTAATCTACAGTTCATTTAAATTAATGGAAAAGTCTGCTTTGTCTGAGGCCATAAGTGATTTGCTGAAACCACACACACACACACAGAGACACGGTGAGTCACAGTTCAGCACATAACTCAAACGACCAGGACTATATTCCCATGCTCTAACCACTAGATTACAGGCCCTCCCACATATACCCTGCAATAATCTTTGCTCAAATGATAACAGCATTTCCCCACTTTACACGTTGGGCAGCATTACTCAGTAAGGCACATCATACCCAACAGGAGTACAGCTCTGCAGGGCTGGGGGAGGGAGGAAGCACAAGTAAAAGTCATTATTTTTGCCTGGTACGACTAAAACTTAACACTTCCCTTGGAAAACTACAAGTCCTGAAGCCCCCAGTTTACACCTCACTGAAAAACAGTCCTCATTCCTGATCCAAACTCATCTCCTACACATCCTAGAGCTTGCAGACCATCATGGTGGGTTTTGGAGGAGCAGCCTTACCTTCCCTCCACTCAGCAGAAAAGCATGAACCCCACCCCCCAGGAGAAGGTGAAGCCCATCCGGCCCCCTCAGAGCTGCCCCCAACCACCGTGTGGCACAAGGGGCCCCGTGGGACTGGCAGAGGCCAAGGGGCTTTGGGAGTTGTGAGGAGGACACGTACTGCCTCACTGCCTGGGCAGCACCAGGTCACACACCTGCGGACCAAATCTCTGTCTTTGAGGGTGTTTGATTTTTGCAGTCAAAAGTGCCACAACATGGCCACAACATGGCCGCCGCGGGGGCAACGGACGACGGGGAGCTCGAGGCTGCCGGGGAGATGACCCTCGCCAAGACACGGCTCACACAGCCGCTGTCGAAAGGGACGGCTTTTCCTCACACACCTGAGCCGCAGCCCCGAGGCTGCCGGGCAGGCAGTGCGGAGGCTCCAGGCCTCAGCGGAAGGGCAACCGTGGCCGGAGGGACCCCGCTGACCTCCCACCCCCGCCGCAAGACGCCCCGAGCGCCGCTCCACCGGCCGGGCGTTACCTCACCTCGGGGCCCGGTGCCTCCACGGGGCAGCTCCGGGGCGGTCCGAGCGCAGCCACCGCCCTCCCCTCAGGGCCGCCCCTCACGGCCCTTCCCGCCTCACGGCCCTATCGCCAACGGGCCTCGCGCCGCCTCCCCTCCGCGCGCCGCGGGCCCGNGGTGGACACCAACGCCGTCCCCGAGACGGGGCGGCAACCGGTCACCCGGGGGCACGTCGAGGGCTTGCGAAAGGACGGCCGCGGACAAGGCCGGGTCCCGCTCGCCCGTCAGCGCTGCCGCTGCCAGTCCCTTGCCGGCGAGACGCGGCCGTCCTTTCGCAAGCCCTCGACGTGCCCCCGGGTGACCGGTTGCCGCCCCGTCTCGGGGACGGCGTTGGTGTCCACCGGGGCGCAGGGGACGACCGGTCCACAGGCCCCGAGCCCTCCTGTGGCTGGGCTGCGTGTCCTCGTCGCCCTGACACTTCCCTCGTCCCTCCCGGCCGCCCTTCGCCGCGTCCTAAAGCCCGAGGGGGAGAGGCACTGGGCCCGTTTCAGGCTGGACGAGCCCCCGGCCCAGCCACGGGGCGGGTGGAAGGGTGAAGCGCAGGGTGACTCACAGGCACACATCTGATACCACAAGTATTTAGGAAATTGCCGCGCTCTTAAAGGCAAACCGTGTATTTATTTCTCTGGGGCGAAAGCGAGGGAGTTATGCTCCACAAAGGTATTTCGGCCACCAGTCCTGGCAGGGGAAGCGGGTGCTGGGGCAGAGCGGGATGTGTGGTCTGGAGTATGAGGAGGGTTTTTGCACTCCATCTACAGAATAAAACTGGAAACACAGAGAGGTGGGTGGTTATGGTTGAATATATGCTGTTTATTTATGAACATAACCAGGACTTCCAACAAACTTTATATGCAGTCCCGCACCCCTCCCTCCCTCCCCAAATTCAAAAAAACCCACCAATGTGTGTGCATATACATAGATGTATACATACCCATACACACTGCATACGCACGTGGCACACACAAACACACACCCCCAGCACTCCACTGTCACACTTTCAAACAGCTTTACATCTCCACTTTGTCCTCTCCCTTCATGACAATTTCAACTGGACATATTCTTGTGCAGCTACAACATGAGGAAGAAACACTGTGTTGCATCCAGCACTCCCTGGAAGTGGGCCTGTTTGTTTGTTTGTTTTTCTCTCACCCTGGGATAAGTTCCAGAGTCCAAAGGTGCTGCAGTGCCCAGGGACGAGCCTCCTCACCCCACTGCAGGTGTCCAGCAGCCCTACAGCCTTGTGCCCCCTCCCAGGCACCCTGCCTTAGGGTCAGGAGGCAGCGGCCAGCTCAGGACAACATGAAGAAGGCAACACGCACTCACACTCACCCACCCATACAAATAATAAAATAACATTGCAGCACAAGGGCATAGTCTCTGTCACCCGATAAGAAAGTCGTGTGATGGCAAAGATCTAAGTAATGCAATAAAAATAAAGTGTAGCTAGTATTACACAGAAAGGCTTTCACATTAAATGAGGCACAGCTTGGGCAGAGACTCGGAGAGGAGCTAAACGTCCTGGAATAAAGCAAAATACACTGAAAGTTCATAGTAAATACCCGCATCAATAGGTATTTATTCATTTGTGCTTCGCCGAGTTGTGACATACAGTACAAGACACTGCTGCTCTTCCTTTTGATGGGGGAGCACACCACGCTCCCTTGCAAGCTGCTGCTCTGTCAGTCCCAAGCTGTCCATTGGTCCCACAGTGGCGACAGCCACTGACCCGCTCCCAGCCAAGGCAGGGGACAAGGCTCAGCAGAGGCAGTCCAGCCAGGCTGGGACAGTCCTGGCAGCAGTCTGGCAGCTGCCTCATGCCTCAGTGCTCCAAACAGGCATCCAGTGCTGTGGGTCTGTCAGCCTCAGCCTCTTCTCTCCACCGGCCTCCCCACAGCTGCCCCTGCCTGCTGCACCACAGGCCAGCTGGGGGGAGGGGGGACTGGCCAGCACCCCCAGACGCCTGTCCTTCAAGCCTGTACATCCCCTCATCCTTTTTCATCACTCCTTGCCAGGCTGAGAGGAACAGAAAGCCACAGAGCTCCTGCAGCTAGCTTTTAAGGCACATCTGGATTGCTATGTGTGCTTTATTATTATTATTGTTATTATTTACCCTGTGTAGACACGTGGGCTTTTAAATTTCTTCCTTCCCCTTGCCCTTCTCCTTATAAAACCCAACATGTTTTCAGCTTATTCGTGTGTCACCCCTAAGGCACAAACCTTTTATAATACTACAGCTGCCTGGCTTCTTGTATTGGTTGTTAATTGTTTAAAACAAAACAAAACAAAACAAAAACAAACCCACCCTCTCCCACCCCCGAAACAATCTGAGATCGCTGCGCTCAGGTACGTGTAAGTATCTATAGGTGAGCAGGGGCAGCCCGGCAGCGGGCGCGGCGGCCCTGCCAGTCCCGGCGCGGCGCGGGGTTAGGCGCAGCTGCCCATGGCCTTCACCAACGAGCTCTCGGGCAGCTGCCTGAAGATGCCCCGCAGAGTCTCCAGCTCCCGGGTGAGCTGCTCCACCCGCTTGCGCAGCCGCTCGTTGTCGGTGGTGAGCTCCAGCACCTTCTGCTGCGTTTCCACGTTGCGCTGCTTGGCCTTGTCCCGGCTCTTGCGCACCGCGATGTTGTTGCGCTCCCGGCGCACACGGTACTCGTTGCTGTTCTTGTCCACTGTCTTTTTCGATTTGCTCCGGTGATCCGCGGGCATCATCTTGAGGGCGCTGGCGGCGGGCAGGCCAGATCGGAAGAGCGTNCCGCCCGCCCGCCCGCCCCCGGGAGCCGCCGAGGGGCCAGCAGCCCGCACCCCCCCCAGCCCCTGCCACCGCTCCGAGCCCGGCGGACTCTGGGCTACGCCCGCCGAGGAGGCTCTGCGCTGATAAGAGGCCCGGGGAAGCGACACGGGGACTTTGTGCCCTCCTTTCCCGGGGCCGCTCAGCGGGGCACAGCTGCCAAAGGCGGCTGGTCCCACCCTTGCGCCCAGCGCTCCCACCCACCGCTACGGAGAAAGGCTCAAAGTTCACCATTGTCCTCGCGTACTTGCAAATATTTGGCCAGTCGGGAAAATTCGCCCCGCCGGGTTTGTTGGCTGCGGGATCTCAGGAGCAGCTTCACCGGTCGTGGCTACCTGCCGGCAGCGCCTGGTTGCCAGGAGGACTCTCAGCAGCCGAGCGGGGCGCGCTGCGCCGCATCCCGCTGCAGACCCGCTTTACTGCCGAGACCCGCGGGGCTTGACCGGGCACAGAGGAACCGGCGGAGCCTGGCCCCGAGCAGCCCTAGGATCCGTCCGGCCATGGCGCCCGCCGGGCAGGGGCGGAGATCTCGGGGTCATCGGGGACTCCCTGGCTCCCCCCTGCTCGGTGGTGATCGCCCGGGAGCCGCCCGCCCTCTGCTGCGCTTGCTGTCGTTTGGTCAAGCCCGGGGGAGCTGCCCTTACAGGAAGGGATGTCCCGAGCCCGGCTACCTGCTGGCCAGCGACCCCGGTGCGCCCGCAGCGGCAGCCCGGTGCGGTGCGGTGCGCTCCCGGTGCCGGCAGCCCCGCGGCTTTCGCCGCATGCAGGAAGTGATAATTCACGGGTCTCCCCTAACCCTCACCTCCTGCACGAATCAAGCAGGTAAATTTAATTACAGATTTCCCAAAGTGCACACACAGCGATCTCGAGCTTTGTCGGGAGCGGACCGGCTCCCGGCGTTTACCCGAGATACACCCGGGCTCAGACGGACGCCGGGCCCCGCTCCCCCCGGCGCGGCAGTAGCCAGGTAATCCAAGCGTGTGTCCAGCTCCGCGACAGCAGCCTCCGGGTAGACTGTCTGCCTTCCCCGTCTGTGTTTCCTGCAGGCTGGGGAGAAGGGGGTCGATGTCTCCGCACCACGGGACTGGCGTGAGGAGCTGGATGTCTCACCCATCGCGACTCCTCTCTCCCTTGCAGCGGGGTATGTTCCTACAGCAGATCCTGTGGAAAGCCGCAGTCTTCCTAAGAGCCCCCCGTTTCGAGCTGCAGCTCCAGAGGGTTGAGGATACACACCATTTCTCCTCCTGTGGTCTCTTGCGGTCTGCAGACTAGATACATCTGTCCTCCCTTGCGTATCTCCCAGGTGCCCCTTAGGAAGCCCCATGGGCATTTATCTCTGCTGGTCCAGAAGGTCCCTTTGAAACTGGCATAGAGAAAGGAGATGTCGAGGCTGTTGGAGCAGGTGCAGGCCTAAAATCACTACAGGAAGATCTGCAGAAATAATGAGGAAAAAAAAATATCACTGATTCTTAGTCCTGGATGTTCTAGTAAATCAAAAACTTGTGACAGTAAATTCCTTGCTCAGTAGGGGTTCAGCAGAATCCTCGCTATTACAAATTGTTTATAAAGTCTCAAACAGGAAACAAAATTACAACGTACCAGGAACCCACGGTTTTGTATCAAACAGCCCACATGTGAACCTCTGTTTCGTGGGCAAAAGCAACGCCAGCAGGGTCAGTTGGCTTTTTCACTCTAGTATCCTCTTGGGAGAATGGATTCTGTAATTACAGCAGGAAAATGTATTAATTTACAAACTACATATACTTTTCACCTTTCACTATCAACAGGAGGAAAAAAAAATCCTAAATTCTTTTTATACAGTGTTCTCTAAAATGATACATGTTGGCTCAGTGCAATAGCAATGCCCCGCAGGGGGGTTTCAGTGGTCCATGGGGAGCTGTAGCACTGTCCAAACAACCAAAACACCAGAAATAAGAACTCTGAACAGAGTCATAATAGAGAGAAAAAGCCTCGAATCTATGACAGAAACAAGTTTTGGATGCTTCAGAGTGGTGAGTAAGATGTCCCTGAGTGCATATGACTGTCCAAATTCTGCTCGTTCTATTCAAGTGAATACATTCCCAGAAAAGGGACAAACCTAGAGCTGGACTTTTTGCCTGCTGGGAGAAATATCATCTGGAGTAGTAGCTGGTAAGCAGTTCAGAGTCAGCACTTTCAAAAGGCCTTATCCTACTGAAGTTGGCAAAAACAGGAATATGTCATGAACATTTAAAATGAAAGGTCAGAGGTGTGTGAAACAGCAGAAGCATATAACTAAGTTTGTCATTTAATAACAATACCTACGCCTCTGTAGTCTTAAAATGCTCTCACATTTTTTAATCATTCTGAAATGAAGGCCTAACCACATATTAAAAAAAATTCAAAGGAAATCAGAAAGTTTAGGATCAGATTCCATTCCTAATTACTGTAATTAATGAACAAGTCCCCACAATTTAAGGACTAGTTTGCTCAGTATTTTTTTTTTTTTTTACATAGACCCCTTTTATCTAAGTTATGAACTTCTAAATAATCTCTTTTTACACAAAAACATAAACTCCTCTTCAAATTGTTTTAATATGGTATTAAATGACTTTCCCAGATGTAGACAAGAAGACAATTCTTTGGCTTTTTATTGTGCCTCTTTCTTTGAAGGCAACCAAAATTTTTTAGAAGCTGACCATCCCTCAGACAAGAACAAATGCATATTTCCACATTCATATCAAAAATGACTAATACTAAATATTTCAAATCCAGTGTGAGCAGAAAACTTTTGGGTTTTTTGCTTCAGTTACATGTGTCAGGGAGTTAATTTAACTAAAAGAGGAAGGATATGTGTTGCATACTATGGAACCCTGAAGCAGCACGGCTGTCAACTCTTGAGGGTGCTATTCTTCCATCTCAAAGCAGATCTCTGTTTAGAAGCTAGGGGAGGACACGAGCACTGCTCCACAATTGAAAACAGCACCAAAAGTAATTTATGCAAAGTCAGCTGTGCTGGTTTCTGCTAGTAGAGAAGGAAACTGAATAAGAAAACATAATCCTGGAGGAATGTACGTATCTGCTTTATACAAATGAATTTTGTGACCAGTAAGAGTTTTTAATTGCACTGGAACAGTGAAGTCTCTTCATTTCACCTGAACTCAGCTCCTGTGCTGTTCTCAGGCCTTTGACTCCCATGGGCTGCAAAATGGGTCACCTGGCTACAGGATCCATGCTGGTTTTAAAGGCTGTGTGGGGAGGACAGCCCTCTGCTTTCTGATCTGGCAGCTCAGAAGTATCTACAGAACATGGCATGTAGCAGCCCTGTTAAGAATCAGGTGCTATTACACATTTATTTTACTACCTTGTTAAACTAGAATATTTTATTGCTACTGACAATGTTCCAGAATGTCCTGTCTGCACGCAAAAGTTCTTGGGGTGAATGCCAGCGTGAGCCAACATCTTCTTTCTCCCACCTGCAGAAAGAGTGGGAGAGACAGAAAGGAGAAGGATTTGGCTAGGGCAGGGGTGGGCACTGTGGAGCAGAAGGGCAGTAAGGCTGTCCTGGGTGTAACAAGGGGACATTACCCTCAGCTGGGCAAAGTGCTATGCCCCACATGCACCGTGGGAGTAGGCAGGCACCATTTTCCTGTCTGGATAAAGAGCTAGCAAGCTAACATCTTCTTGTGGTGTAATGAAACACAAACTTCTCCCCTCTCCTGTGTTTTCTGCTCCAGGGAGGGGAAACACGATACTGCACGTAAAAGCTACCACACATGACAATTTTCAAGGGAAAAGGCTGTATGTGCCAAAGCCTCAGAGGCCAGTAGATCAGTATGCAGCATGGTATGACAAGTCAACCAGGACCTTCCCTTCAGCTGGGCAAGGCACCTGGTGACTGCCGTTTTTGATGTGCAGTTTGGTCCAATGATATATGATGTAATTATCATTACAGCTCTCCTCCTTTGGAGAAAAACTGTTTACAATTACAAGGTGAACCAACTCAAATCTATTCTATCTTCCTTTTCTGTATCATTCCACTTGTCTTTAGGGTCTCTAAGACCATGTCCTCAACCCTTTCTGTCCTTGTGCTCTGCTGACTTCTGCCTCCTCTTCCAAGAGTTCAGTCCTTTGCAAGTACCAAGGCAGCTGACTGGGAGCATCTTTTTACTTCATTTGTCTGATTACTGCTCACATCCATTCAAATGGTGCTCAAACTCAATCTGTTCCAAACTTGTCACCTGTAACCATGTACAATCATTCTGGGAAGCTGTAAGTGGTTTATCTGTTCACAATGTTTGCATCATTAATGAGCCATTACATACATAGTTCCTGTTTTATAGATAGGAATGTATTCGTGGTGCCCAGAATATTCTCAATGCTTGTCAGATACAGGATTATGTTCTGTTCTAAAGAAAATACAGCTGAAATACCACACACACACAAAAAATCTGATAATATTGCTCCTCATCTCTCACCATACTGTTTTTATCTGCAGTATTAGGCCATCACCTTTGCTTGAAGACTTCCCGAAATCATGTTTACAGTTCTCCTGTTGGTATTCATCAATTATCCCTTAGTTCAATATTTGGCCTGTCCACAAGACATCCATTCCCTCTTTATACTTTTACCTTAGGAATAACAATAACCTCCCTTCTTTCATATCTGAATTTAATTTCCAATCTTCTGTCTACCTTACAAACTTCAATGTTTTCTCTCATCATTAAGAGCTCATGATCTTTAATTCATTCATGCTTGCAATCTCCCTGGGAGGCGGAGCACTGTTGTTACTCTCTATTTCACAGCTAGAGCAGATGGAATGACTTGACAAGACCACACAAGAAATAGTAGCAAAGCTGAGAATTTAATCTCTCCTCTGTCCAGAGCTACTATTGCAACCAATGAGCATGCAAAAGCCTGACTATTGCTTCACTTCATTTTTCATACACTTCCTTGCGATTTTTAATTTTTTTAAATGAAAAAGTTAACATCACTCTTTCTAAGTAGTTCTTGTTTGCACCATGAACATTATTCTGGAAGCACTGCAAAAATAAGATAAAAAGATTTACATTACAGAAATACCAGAATATGTTAGGCACTCTCCAGAAGCATAGGAAAAAACCCTTTGTCACACAAATACTTTACAGTCAGAAGACCAAGGTATGAAAAGTCAGTGACGGGACTAGAAAGGAAGAGGAAGACCAGGTTATAAAAACAGAGCTATGCCATATCTTCATAATATATTTTAGTATGTGAAACATCCTGACACACAACTTAGTGCCTGACACAGACTGATTTTATGTTTTCATCCTCTCTGATTTAACTTTACTCGCCTTTAGGGCAGATTTTTTACAAGAATCAAAACTAACTGAAGAGTTAAAACGTGGTAAAAAGCTACATCCTTTAGTATAATATGGATATGAAAGCCTCATGCTGTTGTTCCACAGACAAACACATTGATGAATGAATTCATGGCAGGCCTCAGTAGGACAGAACTGCACGAGGGCTCTCAGAGAACTCAGGGATCTGCTGGGCTTTTTCCACTTAGCTTAGATTGAAGCTATTGTGTGGTTCACAGCCCAGACAATGGGACAGCCTCACTACCCTGTAGCTCAGTTTTTGAGGCCAGCCTGCAAATTCAATGCTCAAAGTATCTATGAAATTAAAGACTAAGACCTGGAAATATGAAGATAATACACCTGTGGTGCAACCCTTCTTTTATAATGTCATCATGTGTTTGACTTTGGTGGCAGGAAGGTTTGGGGCCACACTTGACTCATATTTTTAAATGCCAAGTTTAAGAAGTACTGACTCCATACTCAGAGGAAGTACTTTTACTGCTCATGCAGATGCCATCTTGTCTCTGAAAATTTGAGCTCCCTGTTGAGCTAAACTCAGCTTTCTCTAATTATCATACTGCCAGCCCAGGGATTACTGGCATGAGTAATCTAGGCAGGAGTTGGCCTACTAAATAAAAAATGTCAAAGGCAGTGAGCGGGAAGGGAGTCACAAGGAAGCTCTGCAAAGTTCTTAGAGTCACTTGGTGACATCATCTTTTTCATTCACTTTATGGAAGCATAAAAATGACAATTTGTTTGCAATAATAATAATACCGAAAGTAAAAAGCCAGTGACGGTGCTAGGCTGCTTGCAGGATGTTTTGGTTTCTAAATCCTCATAAAGCAATACTGAAGAGGAACAGGCCTTCAGCTAGGAGATAGCAATAATGTCACGTGACTTAGATGGCCATGTAATTAACAGTGGAGCTATGTATAATCAAAGCTAATCATCCAGCAACAGCCCAGGGCTGCGAGGCTTCTAATTCCAAATAAAAAGTTATTGCAAACTACTTCTTTTTCTATGTAAAAAATGAACCAGCTCTTGGGTTCCCATACTGCAAAAACTTCTATTTTTTTTCTTTTTGCTGATATAAGATAGGAAATGTGAATAAATTTTTGGAGTCTAAATTATTCACAGTGAATAATTCTTTCAGGCCTAAACAATTAAACTAGATGCTAATTTTATGCAAATTGCATCTAATATATTAATATGAGCATAAATCCTACATTCCTTACACAAACCTCAACATGATACAAACATGATAGAGTGAAATTTAGCGCAGCAAATTTTTATAAAATGTAATTTTAGAAAAAAATAATTCCTATGTTCTCCAAAAGCAGGCAAAAATCCCAGATTTTTAACCCTCTGAGTTGCACAGTTCTAAAAAGAATTCAGCGTCCTGTTCTAGTGTTAGGTGTTTCAGTATTGGATTTTTACTAAAATGTATTTGAAAAGGAAGATGATGATTTAAAAACATATATAGCATGGTGAGGATAAAGCCATGCTGGTTGTCTGCAACCTGACACTCAGCTGCCAAAACAGAAGGACAGAAAGTGTAACTCAGCACATGATGGTGGGTCAGTATTATGCATTAAAAAGAGGCTGAATGTTCTGGAGCCTTCTAGAAAGGCTTGGTAGATGGAAGTATTTCTATAACTAAGTGCAGGGCTTATGGACCATTTACATTTAACTTAAAAATATGCTGCAGTGTTCTCTGCTCATGCCTTACACTAGTATTGAATAAATGTCGCTTCACTAAGACAGTGTTCAGACAAGTGAAATATTTTTGTTAAAAACTTTCTGTACTGGCATTTGTGCCTGAGGTTTTCCAGTTATTTATGGCACCAGCAAAGGACAACATCCCATGCTAGCCTTTTAGTAGTAAAGTAGTCTTTCATTGCTGGAATTCTCTGGGAGTGGTTGCCTATGTACATATTCCAGTTAGGAGTACACACACACACCTGTGTGCACTCACCCTGGCTTCGTTTTGTTGATAGCAAGGAAAAGACCAGCACATGTACTACACCTGGTTTTGCTGCACCTGCTGAGTCCCTAAATGTCAAAGGACTTTACACAAGAGGAAAAAGAGGACAGGAGGTGAAGGTACACATAGACAACATACCTCAAATAATTTCATTTCCTGGTAAGCCAAGTTCTTTTCTCCAACTGCCAAACCACATTTTCACCAGGACTGTGGGTGACTTCAAAGTAATGCCCCTGGAGGAAGGCTCCAAAACCTGGACAAGTGATTGTGATGTTTACCACACTCATTGTGCACTTTGAAGTTTTCTGTGACTGTGTACACCTTGGGAAAGTCCTCTTTGGAATGAGTCCTCTCAGCACATATTGGGTATTCCGAGAAAACAGTCCTCAGGGAAACCACCATGCTTCAGCAGAGTCACAGTCTGTCAAGTGGCTGCTGGCATTATACAGATTTGCCGTGCACATGAACCACTGGAAGTATACAAGAGCAGGTTCACTGTTTTGAAGTGTTCTGTGTTCCCATCAACCTCGCCTTTGCATGTCACTCTTTTTTGTTCCATATTTTCACAGGCAGTTCCCCTCTAAATCACCAGCATCAGCTTTGTTGTAACATTGCTGATCCTGAATTATTTCCTTGGGCAAAATTCCTGATAATCTCAGTTGGCGTCCTAATTGTGTAAGAACTTCTGACCAAATAAGTCATGCCTGATGCAGGAAAACCTCACACAATGGCTACACTACTCAGAATGAGGAGAGTTTCCTCTGTACAGATTTGCTGAGTTGGTTTCTAAGACCAGTGAGTTGCAGAAATACAACTTCAAAAACATGCTAACAATGAAGAATACGTAAAGGTTCTCCTAACTGTAAGAGAGAAATCTGATCTAGTTACTGCTGAGAGGAGACAAAACCAGATGAGCTCTTATCCAGTGACATTGCTGTCCCTGGCACATGCTACCAAAGTGGCTTTTTCTACACATTTGGCCATATGCAACAGAAACCTAACATTAGACTGTGTTTGGTAAATTCACTATAAAAGAGACAGTCATGTGCCTGCAAGTGTAATTGCTTTGTTCTTCTGGGAGTCTGTACTACATCAGATGGTTTGTAGAGCCACAGAGCAGAGAGCTGTGCCCCACTGTTTCTTTAGAATTTGCATCCATTTCAGGAGGCAGAAAAAACATTTCACACACCAAATGTGGAAAACAAACTTTCTGGAAGGAGGATGACACTGTTCAGATAAGTACTTCTCTGCCTTTCTGTTGGGCACAGAAGACAGAACCTATTTGCCTGATGAAAGTATCACTGTCACTAATTATCCAGTACAAAATCCTCCTAGATGTTAGTAGCAAGGAGGTCAATGACAGACATGCTGTAGTTGCCAGTACTCTTTCTCAAACTGTCCTCCCACATATTTTGTATCATCCAGGCATAAATCACTCACTTTCTATTCATGTCTATGATGTGAGGCAGAGTAAACAATCAGATGGACTATCCCCTGCCAGGTGAGAAACTCCCAGTTTCTCTTTTCAAGTGGCTGTTCATTGAGCTTTTTATGGTACTTCAGAGGTCATATAGGTTGCAGGGAATAATTAAGCCATTGATAAGAAAGAAGTTTGTGTCCTCAGTCTCGCAAAACCACAAGACTGAAGAAGAAACAGAGCTATGCCTCTCCAAATTCATTGCTTTTCTGGAAGGGTATTTATTTTAGGCTTCTATTCTGAATAATCAGTCTGGATAAATCCAGACTGAATAATTCTGTCTGGATAAAATCCATAAAATTTATCCTTAAAATTATTTACTCTCTTGATACCATCTGAATAAGGTAAAGTTCTGCACTAGAGTATACTCTGTGACAAATAATGCTCTAGTAATTATGGGTGGGGATTTTCATGCAGTGACTGATGAGGCCTTGGAAAAGAGCCATAGCACCATGCATTCAGAAGCTAAGCTATCTAAATCCTTGCAGACCTCATTAATGCTTTTGGGAATATAGGACAGGTGTGGCAGTTACTAAACCTGGATACTTGAGAATTCACCTCTTATTCCCAGGTGTGGGCCATTAAGTCTCGCTCAGACTTGTTCAGCTCTAACAAGTCTCTTTTGAACCAGGTTTTATATGTGCACAAATACACATACGATAGAGCATTTTCTTTTAGTCCATTTATCTACTTTGTTTTTACTTACCTGTAGCTATGCAGCCTCATCTTACCTAACATTTTACACACATGGCAGCAAACGCCATATTGACCAGTGACATTCTACAAATTCCTGTCACATGATGTAGCTACCAGAAGAGTTGCTTACCAGAGTTTGCTTTGTTCAGTACAATTACTGAAGAAGTTCAGGTAAAATGCAAGCCAAGCACCAGTGAAATTCACAGCAATAGCTATACAATTTTTAACTGGATCACTAAACATCAGCCCAAAGCCAGAGAGCACTCAAACACAAACACAAGTTGATAAAAACTACAATTCTGGAAAAAACTGCACAGGAACAAGAAACTCCTTTTTGCTAGATGCTCTTTCGGGAATCTCAATACTTTGAGGTAATGTGACACAACTAAAAATTCCTTCCAGACCAGGAAGGTCTGGAGACATTTGGTATTTTTTAACTCAAATAGCTACTAAAAAAGCTCCAAATTCCATATTCTGACATTTCTACAGAACAGACTGAGAGTTGTGACAAGATGACAAAGGATTACTTGGGGTAATAAGCTGGCCTCCTACCTCCAAACCCCTCAGGAAGCTAATGTGGTAGTAGTATGCTTCTAAGTACCATATTGTGAAACGAAACACTGATATAGGAGAACCTGAGTTCATTTGTCTTAAAACACAAATTCCTGATAGCATCAGATAAGCATAGGCTGGGTGAGAGTTTCACTAAAAAATAGATTTATTATCAACAAGTATTTTGCAGCTGTGAAAGAGAAGCCTTTTTTTTCTTCCCCTCCTCCATTTGAGAAACATTCCCTTTTTTCTGTATTCTGTCCATGTAATTGAATTAATTTCTTTTCATAAATCAGTATGAGTAACTCTAGATACTTGGATAATTTTAATATTTTGATAACTGCAAGTAAGGGAAATAGTACTGGAAGATGCATAACTAGAAATACTTTGTTGCGAGACTTACTAGCTGCATAGAGAGAAAGAACAAGGGCACTGGATTTTTCCTGCAAATGAACTCCAGGCAATGTTACAATAAAATGGATGTTTGCTATTAGAGCAGAATGGCTCCTTTCTTTACTTAGTAATTTCTAGAACAAAAGCGCTGCAACTTTCCAAGGCTGTAGTGAGTCAGTGCTAGAATTAGAAGTACAATCCTGAAATAGTGGTCACCACTAAGCAATGTTTCCTCTCCTTCCTCTTCACCTATTCAAAAACACTACTTATGACAAATAATCTATTAATAGACAAGTTTATATCATCCAAATAATCAAATTGGATTGAAAAAAATCCTCAGAAGTTCTGTGCTTAACAAGTGCGAGGTTTTTTTAAACAAATAGACCGAGGCATTGATAACACTTTTGCTTTCTGAATTTCATTTTTTAAAAAATATAGCCAGATGCCTGATAAATGAAACTCGGCAGCCCTTCTGCTTTCTGAAGCATTTATACCCCCAGCTCTGCAAAATTTGGATTTCTAACAATAGGATTTTGGTTTTGGTGCAGGTCAGTCCTGAATGAGGAAAGTAATTATCCGACTACCAAAAATGCAAGGGCCCTTAAAGGAGGCTTGTAATAGGATTAGGAAAAACCTCTATCAGACTTTGTATTTCTGGGGTATTCCTGAATGAATGTCACCTGCTTGGTGATCATAGGGAATGTAATTATATTCAAAAGAGTCTTTCTGTCCAGTTTTGAACAAATCTATGTTGAGTGAATAGGGGTGGCACTTACCATGAAAAGCTTCTATTTTGTTATAATTCAGTCCATCTGCCCTCAAACACATTAACACACATCACAGCCTGAAACTGTTTTTACCCAAGAAGCCCATCTATTTCCACTTGTTAAATATATATTTATGTTCGGGTTTTTTTTTAAAGTTTTGGGGTTTTTTTATTATGTATTTATTTTCCCATCTTCTACATCACTGGAAAGGAAACAACTGGCTTTTCATCTAAAAGAAGTCAAAGGCATGGATGTTAGACCAAAGAGAAAAACTAAACAAGTAACATGATGAGTGAAAAGTAAACTTTCAACAGAAAGCTTCATCTAGAAAAGGCTTATCCATGAGGGAAAAGAAGGCACATAGTTGAATGTTTAGAGAAAAATTGTATTTCTTGAAGTGCAGGTTGTAGTCAGTGTGTTTTTATGATTTTTACTTTAGGACAGAGAAATAATTGCCCACAAAGGGAGAGGTAACAGTCACAAACGCTGGAATCAGACACAACAGAAATTACTATGTAACAAAAGAGTTCTCAAACGTGTAAGTGGAAGGCTGCAGAGAAATTAAAATATTTTTTTAAAATGTTAAGAGAACACTCTGAGTGGGTAGTAAACAGGGATATTTACCCCAAGAGGTTCTTCTCCCCTTTACATCTTCTGCTTCCATTTCCTTCAGGTAGATCCAATTTCCTCAATAGCCTTTCTGCCTCTGTCATCTGCTGTAGGTTACTTGAAGATGCTGAATACCTGTGTAATTGTTTTCGAGGATGAAAGTGTTTAAAAGAATCATGAGACTAGATCATCCAAGTGAAAGTGAGATACTATTACAATATTATCTATAGTTTTATAGGTAGGCTGTTGCTATAGAAACACATCTAGGCTCAGAGTGAAAAGGACTCCATCCCAGAGACCTGTCTGCTCATGACACCCAAATCCAGAGCTCATAACTTGGAAATAAGCAGGTAAGGTGTGTATTTCAATGCCACATCTCAAGAGCAGTTGCCCATATATTTCTGTGCTTACTTTTCATATCACTTCCATCACGTTCTATTTTTACTGTAATGCTGTGGGGAAAAAAATATCCTGCAAACACTAAAGTACACTGTGTGATGATTTTCCTGTAATAGGATACAGCACTAACCAAGCACTGGAGCACCTTATGTGCCTGAGATTATGTATGGGCTTTAATGTTTAAAATAATTGGACTCTCTGAGAATAAACGGCTCTACATTTTATTTTCTTCAGCTTTCTTTGATGGGGATTAATGAATAAATGGTCATAAAGTGCTCTAAAATCCTTGGAAAGCACCCTAAGAGCGCACAGTTACTTAACTATTGTGAGCAGAGGATAAAGTTTAATGCTTACCTGGAATTTCACTGTAGCTATAGTCGGTGAGTCACTGTCACAGAAAATGTAACAGTTTCAACTGGGAAACAGAAAAGCATTAGCAATGTTAAACCAAACACTTGATGACTGAAAAGGAAACACTGTCCTCATAGTAATAAGCTGAGTAAAACTGTTTGTTTGCTCAGACTAATCCTCAGAATTCTTCCGCAAATGTGGTTTCTTCTCCACAAGGCTTTACAATAACAACAAAAGCCCCACAAAAGATCATCCAGCCATAAAAAATGGCAATCATAAATAATTATATCTATATTAATGAGCTCTGCAACTGTTTTTACAAATCTTTTTCACACATAAAACATTTCCCAAGCAGGTCCATGTGATAATTTGCAGTAGCATGTGAATTGGTAGCTTTTAATTCTGCTTTGAAGCAAAAACCTACTTTTCCCAACTCTACTCTTTTCATTATCTGCACACCTAGACTTGTTCAGAACTTACCTGATGCTTTTTAGAACTGCCCACTGCAGCTATACACCTGTGCTCTCAAGTGTTTCCTGTTTGAAAAGCTATGAACCCATCCTGCCCCGCATGAATCTTGAGAGACAAGAGCACATATATGTTTATGTTGTGTATATTTATATAAACTTCACGAGATGTGCACCACATTGTCCTGAAAATATTAGAGGGAAAAAAAAAACTTTCTATAAAAATCTAAGTATTTTATAGTTAACAAACACATACCAATGAAATGTGATGCACAATCTTGCCAGCTCTTTAACTTTATGATTTGGATGTTTCCTAATCTGCCTATGTTTAGCCTTTTCTCTTCTTTCTCCCCTCTCCCGTTGTTTTTTTTGTTTTGTTTTGTTTTGTGTGGTGTTTTTTTTTTTTTTTGTTTGTTTTTTTTTTTTTTTGTTTAAGGTTTTAAAAGAAAAATTAGCTGATAACCTATGACATTCAGGGATTTGCCTTAATTTCTATTCTCAAGAGAACAGTTAAAATTTGTATTTGATGTCCTTTGTATTAATTCCTTCCCGCATACCTCCTCAACATCCTAGAGAAGAAATGCACTGCCAGGTCTTAATTAACAGCGCCAGAACAATTAAGAAATGCCAATCAGCACAGAAACACAGCACCACCTCCCTCGATACCTGTGGGGAGCAGGACAATTTCGTGACAACGATTCCCAAGAAACCACCGAGGCTTGGCGCTGGGGGGAACGACACTGCCCGCTCCCCACGCGTGTTGCGGGATGAGCTCCCCGCTCTGCCTGTGAGGGGCAGCCGGGGAAACGGGGATTCGGCTCCTTCCCCCCGGGCTCCGGGCGGAGGGGAGGTGTGGGCCCCGTCCTGAGGTGTGGGCCCCGTCCTGAGGCGCCGCCGCAGGGCAGAGGGGAGGGGGAAGCGTCTCCCGGCTCCCCACAGGCCGCGAGGGTCGCGGNNCCACAGGCCCGCGGGGGAGGGGAGGGAAGGGGCGGGCACGGTCCCCGCGGTGGCTCCGACCCCTTCGGGCCTCCGCCCCGCGGCCCGGAGAGCGGGGCCTGGCGGTCTTACGGTTCGTCCTGCTGGCGGGAGAGGCTGCGGGATCCCGGAGCTGCCCTGAAGCCCGGTGAAATGCCGTACTCGAACAACCGATGTTTTTCTTCTGTTGCTTCTCAAGGGGGTCTTGAATGTCTTGACAAATCTTTCGGGTTCCCAACAAGTTTTTGTCGCTCCAGACGCAACTTTCAAAACGATCAGATCATCTGCAGAGAGCTTGTGTTGGTTTGAGCTCTGGCGTCTGGCTGGAAGTCGCTGTCATGAGGAGAGCTCAGACTCCGCTCAGTAACAGTGCCATGCTGGGTAGAATGCCTCTTCAGAAAGTAAAACAATTCATATTTTGAAGTCGACTTCTGGCTTTCAGAAACTTGTTAATCTTCAGAAATAGCTACCCTATCTCAAAGGACAGAGCCAAACTTACTCCTCTTTGCCATTTGCAATTATTAGTGGTTCTGTCAGCAGTGCTGCTAGCTTGAAATTAAAATGCGTATTTTAGATGTTCAGAACATATTTTTCTAAGAATGTTATATGGAAAAGAAAGAAGTGTATGTAAAAATTTGAGATTCTGAGCAGAAATGAGAAAGTGATGTTGTCAGCTACAGCAACAGATGAAAAGTTTGAGCTACCTAATCTCAAAAATGTGGTTGCCTGGCCTGCGTGTGTCAGTTACCATCAGCTCCCGCTTGCCTGTGAGAGTGTGCAGCAAGCCACGCAGGAGTGGGCTCTCCCAGTGTCCCACAGATGCCTGCCTGGAGCTTTATGCTCATCTAGATTTAGAGGCAGATGCTGCAAGGGTAATAAGCCTACAGAAGTTGTATAGAAAGGAGGACACCTATTGCTGTTCATGTAAGGACTTATTTTGCATTAGACAAGACAGCTTGAGGGAATTGGTGCAATAAAATCATCCTAATGATCAGAATCAACACAGTCACATTTCAGAAAAGGAGCAGAGAGCTTTGTATTTTTTCCTGCTGAGTAAAAAAATATGGATTTAATTAACAAACAAAACCACTTTTGTTTTTTTTTCCAAAACAAATATTTGGAAGTTTAAGATTAATTTTACTTTTTTTGTGAAATCAAAGGTAATAAAGGCCTTGATTTTCTTGTGAGTCTGTGCTGTCCCTGAGGAGTGCTGTCAGACAGTAAGAAGCATCTCTCTGCCTGAGAAGACACCTCTGAGTTACCAGCTATTACGCTGGAGTGGGTGGCCAGTTGGTGTCTTGGGTGGCCAGCTGGTGGCCCAAGGAGAGAATGAGGCAGTTCTAACTGGTCACTGAAAACACTACCATGTGCTGGGTGGAACCAGCCTAGGGCTGTGGCTGAGCTCAAGCTAATGAGCAGCTTTATGAGAACAAGATGCTGGCTCTGGGCTCTCCGAGGATCTGCCTCCTTCCTGCTGTGACAGCCGGGGCCATCACCCATTCACAGGAGAAGAACCTGTTTGCTGAGGGGAGCAGGGCAGCTGTCTGTACAGGACGGTGTCTGAGAAACAAACTGAGACCCATCTGCCTCCCCACTCCTGTGGCTTCTCCCAATTACTGTCTTTTACCTCACCCTTCTTGAGAGCCCCTTCCATATGCTGCCTTTAAATCTCCTCAGAGTTTTCCCTGAAGGATGCCCCACAGCACCTGTCGTTCCCCAGGATGTTCCTTCCCTCCCATTTGTTCTGTTGAAGAACTGAGAATTGGTGAAGGGACCCACATAACCTCCATATAACCAGGAAGAAAAATCAGTTTCAGGCCACAACTGTTACCACTCCTGGGTTCTCTGCAATGCAGTTAATGCTACTTGCTTTGCATAAATTTTAGTTGTAGTATGACAGGAATCCAGGTGTTATCTCTCCCAAGGAACAGTTCTAATCATCAGACCAGATAAGAGTGTCTCACTCATGAAATAGTTACTCGATACAAACCAGACTGGTCCCAGAGGAAGGAATGGCAGGAGATCTCTTCTAGCAGGGCTGGAACGCTCGCTTGGGAGGTGTGGCACTGGTTCCATTCCTTGTATCTGTGTACTGTCCTATTAAAATACTCTATTAAAACTCAGATTAGTGGAACAAATACTTTTTCATTTGAATTACGGTGGAATTTGACAGACATCTGAAGAGAATGTTTCAGTAGCACAGAGAAGTTGTAAATGGAACCTGGTGATGTGAAGAAGCTTGTTACATTTTGGGTGGGGTGCTGTTACGTGGGGAACAAAATTAAAAATAAAGCTGAGACCAAGCCAGTATATGCTCCAAGAGAAGCGTACACATGAATCTTGAGTAAAAATGTCTGTGCAGTCACATGTGCACAGCTACCACCTGCCTGTCTGTGGCACAGGGTGCACAGTGGTATCTTTTTAGCTGTATATTCAATTACTGCCGAAACAAATTGCATATACAGTCAAAATCTAAGATTTTTAAATGTGGTTTGCATAAATTGCTTTAAGAGTTGAAATCAGGAAACTACTAAATATAAAAGTTAGGTATGCATGTATATAGATGTAGGTATACAGATGTCAGAGAGCTGATGGCCTCCATCTGTCCTGAAATACAAAAAATAAAAAGATTTCTTGATAGAATAGGCACGGGTGTACTCACATCTTCTTCAGTTGCTTTAAGTGAGACTTCTCTGCAACAGAGAACATTAATTTTGTATAACATTCAAGACAAACTTATTAAGTCAAGACTTCCGTGGATTTTACTGCATTATACTCTGCAGCTGCATCTTCTGACACCCTCATTTTGGAAGAAAAAATGAAATTGATCTAGACAGTAGAATTTTAACCTTTTTAAGGATAACCTAGCAGAAGGTAAAATAGCAACTCATACTGCTGAGAAAAACAAACAAGAACACTAAACAGCTGATGAACCCGTGAGTTTAGAATGACCAGTGACACACAGCAGCTTGTTTACAAACATCTCACCACATCATTCATCAGCCAGACACAGGAGCACAGTCATCCATCTCCTGCACTGTTACTGATGCGAGCTGTAGCCCCTGGGGTGCTCAGCAGGCTGTCAGCATTCTCACTGCCAACTTCTACTGCTTGCTTTCCCGGCAGGTTCTCCTGAGGATGGGCAAGGAGGATGTTGAACACTTAAACACGTGATACTGCATGTCTGTGCGTGACAGAGCATAGGGCTGCACCACTGCAGTGCAGTCTGATCTCGGAGTAGGATTATTTTATGCCAGTTAGATACTTTTCTGCAACATGACAAGGAATCAGCACTTGTTTCATCACCGAGTACTTTTCATTGGAGCCATAGTGGGTGTTTCAGGAACATAGAACAACCCTGTTGCCCTTCCCCTCTTCTCTCCCAGACTTCTTTCCCAGACATTTAGGAGGTCATCCTGTGAGATGGGAAGAGAAGGGGAGCAGCTGTTAGCCTTGACAGGGCCGTGTCCCTGCAGCAGCTGTGGTGGAGTCCTTCTTGTGCCACCAGTAGGGTCAGGAGCAGGCTGACCTCAGCAGCGGGAGAACATGAGTCAGGTGAGAGGGTGTCCTGCTTGTCAGGTCTGTTTGTCTGCTGGAGAGTGGACAATGACCAGCAGGGGAACATATTTTGTGGACGAGTCAGCTGTGGCTGACATCGTCCTATGGATGGCAATAGTCCCAACTTTGCTGTGTGGCGATTCTCACACAGCCATCACCCTCTGTTCCTGTCCCCTTTGCTTGTTACAGTATTGTTACGGGCTTAGCTTGTCTAACCTTGCTTATGGTTGAAGGGGTTCCTTTAATGTCACTCAGTCACAGCCTTTGCAGCACACTACATTTTCCATGGATTATTTTTTTCCACTCAGTACTAGTGAGACCTCAGAGCAGTTACCAATTTGGACATCATCTTCAAAAGCAGGTGCTCTCAGATGACTGGGGAAAGATGGACAGTCTGAGTACCCTCACTCCAGAGAAAAAAGACCAAGGACAAAGTTGTGCATACACCCAGAGGGATGGTCTGAAGAGGACAAGGATCGTGTTGGTCAAGAGTCAGGCTGTTAATAGATTAAGTTGCAGAAAGAAAACTCTAGTCTGAAAATTAAGAAAATTATATAACTGGAGGAAAAGTTAGACAGTGGAACCTGTTGCCAAAAGAGAGGTTGTGAAACTGGAGATATTCGAGGCTAGGCTAGACACCCATCCATCAGGGATGGCTTTGGAATAACTGAATAAAGCCAGTGAACGATGCAAACAGCTTGACTAGATGACCCAGTAACAGTCCCTTCCAATCCAAATATGTTTGAGAGTCTTCTGAAATGTACTTGGCAGCTTGTCCACTTCCAGCACAGTTGTGATGTGCTGTTGCCCCATGTACCATCAGTACCTTACCATAAATGCTGAAGTGATGCATAAGACTGTAGCTGAAGCCAGCACCTTTAATAGCTTTTCTTTTCCCTGCTAGGTTCACCTTGCCCTTAATCCATGTGAAGACCTGTTGGAAACACCTTCTAGAAACATAACAGTTTTCAAGCCTCCTAATAAATTCTGTTGTGTCCAAGAAGAGCCCGTCCAAATGAGCAAGACATCCCAACAGAACAGCGCTACAGATGCGAATGGAGTAAGCGTGATTCACACCCAAGCACACACCAGTGGTTTGCAGCAGGTTCCCCAGCTGGTGCCCGTTAGTCCAGGTGGTGGAGGCAAAGCTGTGCCTCCGAGCAAACAGGGAAAGAAAAATTCCTTTGTGGATAGAAACAGCGATGAGTATCGACAGCGCAGAGAGAGGAACAACATGGCCGTGAAAAAGAGCCGGTTAAAAAGCAAGCAGAAAGCACAAGACACGCTGCAAAGGGTCAACCAGCTCAAAGAAGAAAATGAACGTTTAGAGGCAAAAATTAAGCTCCTGACCAAGGAGCTGAGTGTACTGAAAGACTTGTTCCTCGAGCACGCGCACAATCTTGCAGACAATGTGCAGCCTGTTGGCACTGAAACCACCACAACAAATCCAGAAAACAATGGACAGTAAACACTGCTGCAGCTTTATGACATGAACTCTTGAGGTGCAGCTTGTCTGCAATGTCCATGCAGTAACCAAGCAAAAACTTCTGCTTGCCATCCTTTTGTGGAGATTTTCTTCTTTTTAGGTTTAACACTGAAGATTTGATAAAACTAAACCAGAAACTGATTAGGTTATTTGTCTTAAATATTTTTCTCTTCTAAAAGATTCATCTAGTAAGTGCAGAGCTAAATTCATAGTAAACAAGGAGCTTGGTATTAGAGAAATAGCATTTTCACAGAAAAGTTCACTTACCTTTTTTTTTGCTAGTTAGCAAAATGGGAGGAATCCAGCACGATTGTTCACTGTAGTATCAGGAACTTAATATTGGATAAAATGTCTTTTAAATACCTTTCAGTCTATTTAAGCCCTTTGTTTTCTCCATTACACATTACAAAACTGCAGAGGCTGTGGAGGGTGTTTTCTGTTTGGTGGGCTACTTTAAACCTGTAGAGCAAGTCCCATGAAGTACCACTTAAGTCTCTCCTGTCCAGTTACAGTTAATGGGGAGGGAGTGGTAGTAGTGAACTGGGATGCTTACCCAGGCTGTTTTCTAGAAAACTAGCAATATCCTCTGATGACATATACAGGCAGTTGGCTTCCAAATAGCAAATGAGCCTGAAGCATCATGTACAAGAGGTAGAGCAGCACAGTGACAAAGCCTTCAAAGCCTGTGTTCACATTTTTTGTAGTGACTGGGGTCTATCAAAACAAGATTTTGCTTTTCAGAAAATGTCAAAATGGTACCAAAAAACACGTGCTCTGCAAAACTGCATTCTTGCTGGGGTACAGGTATCAGGGAGTACAAAACGTGCAGCTCTGCTAAGCAGTGAAAGGGGTAAGACAGCATCTCTTCAGCCAGAATGTACAGATCAATGCTCACTGACATTCATCTCCATTTTCATGGCTGTTCAGGTTTGCAACCAAGATCTTGCAGAAATTCACAGTGATTTAAAAAACAAATGGCACCTAGTTTGAAAAACTGTTCTGTGGAATTTCTATAGCCATCATACAGTGGTGTGAAGAAGTATCTTCAGTCTTTTTTCATGAAAGGTTTTCTATTGCAACTTTTTAAATGCTAGAGCTAAGTCTTTGCCATGATCCATAATGCAGTGGTATGTACTATATTGAGGATTTAAACAATAAAGCAGGAACTTTGATGTAATCTTAATTTATTTTCATTTTTAAATATTTCATTGATGGTGTGGTTGTGTTACATTTAACCTGTGTGTCTGGCTAGTGCATTATTAGACTGTCTTAATTTCCCTCCTACACTACCTTTTTCCACAGAATATTTTGTAGGACACTTGTTTGCTTTGTATCTGTCCTTAGAAAGAGAATTTGGGTATTATCTCTATGAAGATGCTGTTAGAAAATGAAACATTGAAAAGTTCTTTTTGAATTTTAACTTTTAATACATGTGGAAAGCTTCTATGGATTGTTTTGGATTATGGTACCCTTTTTATAAAGATATGGGTTTTTTTGGTTCTAGCTGCAGCTTAAGTAGGTAGCATTGAAATATCAGAAGCTAATAAAAACCTTTTGCTTCTAGTGCTCACCGCATTTTTTCCTGTTCCTTTTTTTTATTTCCATCAAATGCAGAGGTGTCCACCCCAAACAGCTATCTTTGAGAAATTAGTGCAACAGTCTCCAGTCTTCTCTTTCACTCATGTTTTTGCTCCATGGCAAGAATCAGAAACTCATCACAGTATCGGCTTAATTCCTGATTTAAAAATAACAACAAAGACTTAAAACAGAAAATCACTGCAATTAAGAGGAGAGGGGGAGGAACAGAATACCAAAAACTACAAGGAAAAAGAAACATGTCTGTTAACTGTGTGTCTGTTCTGGTGCAAAAGGCAGGGGCTGGTCTCTTTCCTGGTTGTCTGCCCTGTGAAGTGGGACCATGTGCTGGAGTTGGTTTGGCCAGGCTGATGTGGGGTGCTCCCCTAATAACCAGAGCAGGGGCTCCACATCTCTGGTATTTGTTTCTGATTTTAGTGAAAATCATTTCTTAAATCTCTTTGAGAGGGACTTACACTCTTTCTGATGCTCTAGAGAGTGACTTCCCCTCTTATTCTTGACAGCTCCTATTCCACTTCCTTGTTTAAAATACAACCACTGAGTTACGAAAAGTCATTTGTTTGCACAAGGACATTTCTGGCTTAGCAGACTCTGCACTTGCTTTGTTTGCTTAGGGAAGCATGTAGGCTATGTGCAGCACATCACTTAAATATGTAAAGCCATGGACCCAAGATTATAACAAATTATTTTAAATCTACTCTCAGTCAGAGCTGAGCTGCAAGAAAGGCATTAGTCTATTATTTTAACCTTCCTCTTGCCAAAATAGCTCAGACCTCTGAGAAGCAAAGGCAGAGGTGAGGCTTTCCCTCTCTTTGCCCCAAGGTGGAGCAGCCCAGGCTGTGACAGCAAAAGGCCTCAAGCTTACCCGTCCCGAGTCTCTCTTCTTCCTACAGAAAGGGTGAAATAAATGCACATTCACACACAATTAAAATTCAGCATAGGCCTGTAAAAGCCAAGGATTTCCTTTTGAAACATTTTTCCTAACAACTACAAGAATCAGCATTACAGCACTATGTATTTCAGCAGGAAACCTTATTCCCACTGTCTCACCATACCACTTTCTAGCCTCTGCTCTACCTCCATCTGCTTTAGCCTCCAGGAGCACTAGGAGTTTCTCCCCCTTTACCTATACCCTGGAGCTGCAGCAGCGTCATTGGTGTGGCAGATAAATCCAGAGTGCATCTGACCCCAGGGAGCTGTAGCAATTCAAGTACAGGCGTTCAGAAGTGCTCCGACCTTTCTAAACACATGAACTCCTGAGTCTGCTGTTGTTTTGGTGCCACTGTCTTTGAGTCTGTTTGCATCAAGGGGAAAAGACATTTAGGAAAACATGATAGCTAACAGCCTAAAATATCCCAGTGTAGTCAGTTTGCCGTAATCTGTATTTGCCCCTCCACTTACAGATTTTAAATGTATTAGAGATAATTTTGCCTTTTTTAAAAACACTTAATTCCCTGCTCCATCTCCCCACTCCCGTGCTAATTCTAAAAAATCATTCTAGTTCACTTTTTGCTTAAGTGGATAAAAATTACCATAATTACACGAGACTTCTGGAAGGAAGAAAATTTATATTCACCAAGTTCCTGGGCCCGAATATGAAGGAAAATGGGAGACAGTGCACCATCCCAGACCAAAATGCATCCACATCTCAGGCAAGCAAAACAATGGAGAAGCTGGTTATGTGAATGAGTGCTTCCCCCCCAGAACCTGTGGTAGGGTTTGTTTGCTGCTACATGTTGAAGCAGAACCAGTTCTGCCTCCTGCAGCACACTAGATTGCTCGACCTGTTCCACAGCAGCAGAGCCCAATATTTGCCAAGATTAATCACAGGCAGGGAAAGGCCTATTAACTAGACTGGGGTTATGGCTTAGTTGAAACAATTCCAAAACTCTTTTTTTGAAAATCTGTGAAGTGTTACTTGAAAACAGTAACTGTGATTGAGCCTCAGTAACAGCAGGTTTCGGAGTGCCCAAAGCAATGAGCGATCCCATGGGTGTGTGTTCTGAGCATGCCACAGGAAAAGCACTTGGATGTGGAGGGAATAAGGCTGAAGCCATGAGCACCATCTTGCACTTAAAAAACTCCAAAATTTTAAGGGGAGATGAGTCTGGAGCAGTGCCAGCGTAGTTGCCGTGTTCTCATGTCTACAAAAGCTGCCAAAGCAAAGCCTGATGTCCTCTCACAAGTACCACATTTCAGAGGTACAAGACTTGCAGTCACCCCAGAAGGAAGCACTAGCACATAAAAGCTGCTGGTGGCACACCCACCCCTCCTTGTCCCTTCCTCTTTGCAGACAAGCCCTCCTGCACTTACCTCTTACAAATGAATGCTGATCAACATTTAAAAAAATGTAAATATACTCATTTCTTAATGAAGTGACATTAAACACGAGAAGTGAAGTCCTCTGGATTATTTCACAATGTGTTTCCTTAGTCTCCAGCATGCAGTTTCCTATTTAACAATGGGTCACCAAGATGTTACCAGTACAGAGCAGGTCCTCATCATACAGATCAACCCAATCAGCAAAGAGCTCTCTGTACAGCGAACCATTTGACAATTCTTAAGGAAATTATTTCAGACCTAGATTTAGTCCTGGTGCAGGGGGGGAAAAAGAGCAACAGTAGTTTTTGACACCATCCTTCAAGCTCATGTTGTGTTGTACACCCCATGTAAGACAGGAGCTTGCAGACATCCTGAAGTTTGGCCATTGACTTTGTGCCAGCTCCAGGACATGAGCAAACAGAACAGAGATGCTGAGATGACCAAGTCAGCTGATCCCTTCACAGTGGGAAAATCTTCATCTGGCAAGCAGTAAGACCCAGAAAGGCCCTGACACCCTGCTGTGACATCAGCTCCCTCTGACGTTGCGAGGGATGTTCTGAAGTGGGTTTGCAGTCAAACTGTGCAATGGAGCCTGAAGACTGACCAGGAACTATGATGTGTTCATAAAGTGAGCAAGATTATTTTTATGCAGTTACAGTGACTAGTGCTATTTTCTAGACAAGAAATGTATTTGTTCTCCTGCAGGCTGATGAACACCTACAGTAAAGAAAGGCTTCTCCAGGTAATTTAAATCTTGTATGAATGCAAAATCATTTAGTAATTATTATTAATATGTTTGTGGTGTATCCAAATAAAATCTACATTATTTCATTCTGAACTGGCTAACGCTGGACAGTTAAAAATAGCTGCCATTCTGCACAGCATATAGTGATGAATGTCCCCAAGCCCTACAGCAAAACAACTCCCTTGCCATTTCTAAGACTTGTGAACACCTCAGCAATCTGTTTTGAAGGAACAAATAGAGGGACAAATCTAATAAGCATTGGGCTGTGTGTGAAGGATCAGTACACCCACACCCAGAGCAGAAAAATCTGGCTAATGAAAAAGTTTCCAGAGCACAAATGGGCCAGATAAACGGGCCAGATAATGGGTAAGATGAAGAAGCAGGAATGGGAACATAAGAGCATAATGATCACAAAGCTGTGAGGATAAATTATGCCAAGGATGAATTTTAATAAAAATTTGATTCTGCTTCCTCCATTGACACTGCAATAAGAACCGTAAGAAAAATGTAAGTGCCATTTGGTCCACTGAGAACAGTTGATTTTTCTTCTGTGTTTTTTTCTGTAACTGTGATGAAGTTTAAAAAAGACTTCAGATTTTTACAATTGTTGACAGCATTGAGACAATCCATTTGGTATTTTAAAGAGTTCTGATCATCAAAATTCAGATATAATTGCAAGATATGTCTGAGCTGAGACGTGACAAGTATATGCCACACTGCTAATACAGCAGGGTTATTCAGGTGGCACTTGGTAATGTCATCTGCTGATTGCAAGCAGCAGCATTTGAGTCATCTGGATATTGAGTGCTGAAGCCTGCTACCTTAGTTTTTAATGAATGAATAATTCCAGGTAATAGCTTGCCTGTATTGCTATTAAGAACTGGATGTATTTTATTTTATATGCTGCAGCATTAAATCAGAATGATGACTGATTAGTGAGACAGTAAAAATCAACCTGAAGTTCACTGCTTTTGGCTGGAGAGACGGTCAAATGACTTGGCACTGCTTTGGCCTTCTGCCATGAAAGCTTCTATTTCTTCAACAGTACGTGGGACACAGGTTAGCAGCTCCATTCCAGTGGCTGTCACTGCAATGTCATCCTCGATCCGGACCTGTAACAGAACCTGCAGTTACTGAGGCGTCCAGCTGGGGATGGGAAGCACATCAGGCAGTGACAGCAGCCAGACCACAGGGCACGTGTCAGTCTCTGGTCACCAGAACTGCCCATAGTGCTGCAGCAGTCCCCCTCAGGCCACTGGCCCCCACCACCCTCTTAAGAGGTGACCCTGGCAGAGCAGCCCTACAGGAGGTGGTGGCCCCACAGGTGACTCAGGCGGTGCCTCTGCTACGTTTGGTACACCATGGACAGGATGAGTGAGATGCTGCATCAGTGACCTTGTGGTGCTTAATTACATGGGACCAATACATTTCAACTCCCTGATGTCAGAAGCAGCAAAAGGAATATTCTCCCCTGAGTTTGCCTCCAGCCTTGTTAGCACAGAGCTTGCTAGGGACAGGTTCAACAGCACTGCCTCCTGCTGTAGTGTGCCAAGTGCCTGTTCTGGAAGCAGTCCTGTCACTGAGCCGTGGTTAGCTGTTCCCTGCACTTAAAACATACATTCACTTTTCTTTAAGCATGATAAACTTCCAAAGGAGGGGCTGCAACATGAAATAGCTTGCTGCTGATATTCGAAATACTGAATTTTGTGCTGATGAGAAAGTCCTAAGCAGGTCAGACATTCCTTTTAAAATACAACCACTACATTTCCAATCATGCAATGAAAAAGCAGATCCTCTCAGTTTTCCAGCTCTTGTTCTGTTAAGATGAAAAGTATGTTCCATTTCTGTTTGACTCTAATCTCTTCTTACCACTAAATATGCCTACACAGTCATTTACCATTATCTTATCAGAAAAATGTTAGTAAGTTGCTAAGCTGCAATAAAAGCAATTTTAGTAAGGTGCAAATCCAAGAGAACACAAACTCTGGGGACTCCCACCTTACAGTTGCTTTAATTGTTTTTGACCTCTTGACATTTTCAACTAAAAATAAAGCTGGTTAACATTTGTACTTCTGATTGCAAAATAATCCATTTGTTCAAACAAAATGAGTCATCCAGTCCTTATTAAACTGTTTAATGATGTCTTTGCCAGATTATTTCTTTTACTGGCTATCAAGTATAAGTGTACTATGAAGGAAATTAAATAAACAAACTCCATTGAGTTCACACATTTGATTTAGACAGCTGGAAATCTGAAAGCTGTGAGGCTCCTTACACTTGGTGTGGCTGAAGGGCCGGTGCCTTGCTGTAGAAGAGGAGATCAGGAACACATTGAATGACTCTATGCACTTGAACAGATTTTACCAGGGTGGGGTTTTTCATTCTCTTCTTTTTTGGATTTGGCCAGATCAGCAAAAAATAGCCCAAGAACTCAGCAAGATAGTCATAACTAAAGGTGAATCGTGCCCTCTGCCTTGCAGCAGCCCCCAGCCTCTGTCCTGACAGGTCTTGGGCCGGGGCACAGCCTGCCTGGGTGGACCAACCCCTGCCAAACACCTGCTGGTACTGGGCAAGCCCTGCAAAAGTGCCAGAATCTAGGGAATGGATCTGGTGACACAGTAAAAGCCAAAGCATTACATTGGCAAGCACACCAGTGTAAATGGAATGAGGCACAGCACTCATGTAGAAAGTAAAATATTAGTGCAAAAATAAGTCTGAAAGCAGAGGTGAGCCCCAGCCAAAGCTAGAGCTGACCCCACTATGGAGAGAGCCTCTTCCCAATCCCTGCCTGCTTCACAAACCTTCACTTGATTGAGCTGAAACTCCTCAGCATATCCTGCCACAGAGAAATATCAGCCACAATTCATCTGCTTAAGCAGTAAGATTAGCAAAAAAGAAGAAGAATAATTGTTGGTGTTTTCCAGCTCAGTGCTTCATGCCTTTGCCAATCAATACCTCAGCACTCTTTGAGACAACAGACTGACTTGAAAGCAGAGCAGATAGAAGCCAGACTAAGAAGGAGGGGGAAGAAAAGTAGGACAAGGTGTCTGTCAATACTGTGCCCTGCCTAGGCAACAAGAGAGTATCAGGAGGGGGAAGGAACTGGAAACTGAGCTAGATACAGTGAAGGTAAAATAGCATTGACAGATAATGGACAAAGAGAGATAGGGCTGGGTAAGGAGTTGAGGAAGGAACATCCTGGTGGAGGTGAGAACCAAGATACCCTGAATGAGCAGTGTGGGGGATGCTGGAGCTGCCTATGCTGAGTTACCAAACAGGGAAGGATGGGGTAACCCTTATAGTTTGGAATGCCACACATGGAGCTTATAACAGAAAAACTGCTAGGAGATCATACAATCTACAGCTGTGGATTGCTCTGAAAAGTGGGAGTGCCAGCACCACTGCACTGGTCTGCTTACCATCTGCAATTCCAAATGGCCTTTGAGATGTAGTTGGAGGCTCAGAGACCCACTAGTCCCAAGAGGCCTCACCCATCACTCCCAGGAAAGCTTCAGCTCTTTCTCCAGGATCTAACAGTTTCTACATCTGGATGAATCTCACCTGAAATAGGTGCTTGCTCTAACATAGAAGAAAGAGTTCTCACTCTCAGTGCACAGTTTTCGTTTGCTTACAAGAAACACAAGTGCAGAGGAATACAGGTTCTCAAGCAGAAGGAAATTTTTGCATTTACTCTTTTCCTTCACACCTTCCATCCCTCACCCTGAACTTAAACTCAGCAGCAGCAAGAAGTTTCAGAAGACCTGCAAAACCTTCCCTACAGGAGAGGCCAGCATTTGGTCTTGTCTTCTGTCCAAATGGACAAAAGACGCTGGATCTGCCTGGCAAGGCTCACTGGCTGGGGACGGCCTTTCCCAGTGGGGGACAATGGTTATGAAACTTGCTCTCAGAGCTGTCCCTGTTTGCAGCCTCTTTGTTCGACTGTGCTGCTTGTTTCAGGGCTACAGAGTGGTTTGGAACCAGATGATGGCTTAAAGGAACAGCAAACTTAGGTGTGAGTTTGGCCGCACCAGCAGCTTTTAGGACGCTCTGCAAACACCCCAGGGGAGGCTTTGCTTTTTCAGTGTGAAAAGGCATGCTTCAAAAAGTAGTCCTGCCAAGGAGTGGCCAGGAATGCCAGGACTGTCCCTACGTCCCTAAAAAGCCTTTTTCTTATCAAGGGTAGTGGCATGAGCTGTCTGGACAGAGCTGGTTGCACAATTGCCTAATGCCAGCAACAGATCATCATGTGGCTCGACTTAATGGACCCAACTCAGTCCCACAGCAGGGCTCTGTGGGCACAGCCAAGGACAGCACAGGAGTTAAATATCAGGGCTGCTGTCAGCTATATATACAGCCTCGCACTTTGTCCTGACTTACTAATACAGTCATGCTCCCCAGAGGCTCCTGTGTTATCTTCCAAGGGAAGGGGGTTGTAGCACTCATTCATTTCTTTCAGATGATGATATATATAAAAGGTTTTTGAGAACCAAGAAACAATTTTGGCCAATTAAATAGTCCATATTTCCATGATGACAGATCCCAGATGTGATTAACAAAATACCACTGGTGACATGTCTCCTTTCTTTTTTTAAAATCTACAGAGCATTTGTTTGATTATGGAAAGCAGCAATACTTCAAGATCTTAGAGTGGGAGACTCTCCTCAGAAATTATGACAGGACATGGGCAACATGTGCTGCCCTATGAAGTAAATTAGCACATGTGCTTCTGTCCAGCTGAAGAACCCACATATCTGTTTTCAGAGCTGGTATCCTACAGAGGCAGATTCACGTAGCCAAGGGGATTTGACTCATCCATTGATTCACCAATAATTTGTAATAGAGCAAACTTACCATGAGTAGGGTTCAACTTCTGTATTTCAGGGGGCCTGTTAGGAAATAGAGCTGCCCTTAGGTCAAAGCCAGGGGCAGGCGGGTTCCTTGAAGGGTTGGGGAAAGCACTTTTCTGTTACTGCCTTACACCAAGGACAACACCATGTTTTCTATAGAGGTTAATTGGCTCTGTGCTACACAGTGACTCTTTTCTCAGCCCATAGCATACTCATGAGCAGGTCCTCATGTCAAGCCCACTGTATTTTAGAAGTCAACATACAAATATTTTATAAAACAGCATCAAGATTAGTAGGGTGAGGCCATGCATTATATTAGATCAACTTACATGCTTGGAAAAAGAAGCTTCAGACAAACAGTCCCTTCATCCGGGCCCAAAAAGAAGCAATAAGCTTCTTTTAGCAGTAAGATAAATACAGATCAGAAACAACTGCTCTTACTTTAACCTAATAAAGTTAATTAGACAGCTTAAGAGAAGAAGGTTATGGGAGGTTTATAAGCAACTCGTTGCTGGTTTTGTGTTTCATACAATTATTGTTTCTCTTAAAAGAACTTTATAGAAAACCATGTATTTCATTAAGACTACTGCTTTCCTATGAAAATGCTGTGTAGTATTATTACTGCTGCATAATATGTAATGTTAAAAAGCAAATGAGTATAATGTTCATCGCCTAGTAAGCTACTTCATTCCACAACACACATGCACCATAAATCCAGAAACAGAGGTCAACCTTCTGAAAAAGAAAAATCGGGACAGAGAGAACTGCATGGGTATGTGAACCAAAGGCAGAAGCAATTGAACATTCTGCTTTTTATTTGGTTTAATATTTGTTCCTGAGTAAGGGAAGTACTACTGCTTTGAAAAACACTGTAATATTAGTGGACCTTCAAGGTCCTGGTCTTCGTAAATCTAACTTTTAAATGAGAAAAATCTGCACATGAAATAAAGCAGATTTAACATTTAGCTTTCTTTCAGCATTTTCTGTAAGTTGCATGGAGTCTTCACACATTAAGTCTAGTGCTAACTCTACAATCCTAGGCAACAGAGACTGAGTATTTAAGGTCAAAAAAAGGTTGAATGGTTTTACTGGGTCTTTGAGAAAACATCATATGAACTGCATGAATCAGTAATCAGCTTATGAAGAATGGAAATGTCAAACCATAAAGGGCAGCATTTGGAGTCAGTATTTCTCCTTCCCTGGGGAATCAGCAGCTTTTCCTGAGCAATACATCCAACCACACACACATACCTCTATTTGCACAGCTATGCTGATTTCTGAGAGCAGGGTGGGCAGAGTCCAGGCAGAGCAGAGGTGCCTCAGGACGGGCGCTGTGCTGGCACCCAACAGCAGCACTTGCCCCACAGCATTTATGACCTCAGTACATGGGACCTTAATTTTGCAGATGGAGAACTGAAGTACATGTGACTCAGTGACTTCCTGGAATAGGCTAAGGCAGCTTGCAAAGGACGGAACTCAGCAGCTGCCAAGTAAAGAGTTTAGGGCTTAGGACAGGGCAGCCTGTGCCCTCAGAAGCAGATCACCTGGCAAAACTTCATACCTCCTTCCAGAGAGTTCTGTAGTTGACCCAGAAGAGCTTTTGTTTGGTAAAGCCCAAATTACAAGGTCCCTGGAGCAGGAGATAGAGCCCAGAAGGCTGGGTATCTCTGTTAGGAGGTGGGAAGACTGGGCTGCACACAGACCTGTTGACAGTGTGTGCAGGGGCTGTGCTGGTGCTGCCACCAGCAGCCATGCAGAGCAGGCAAAGGAAAACCTCCTGTTGTCTCATCCCTTCCTTCTCTTGAAAGTTTTACAGTCTCTTTATGGCTACTAGCAGGCAGCAGAAATTACAACAAATGGCCACAGTCTTGCCCGTTTTGGTACATCAAAAAAAAACTTCTCTTCACAATGCACAGACTTGTCAGAGACAAGAATATTATCCAAAGCCCCCAAAAGGCATGAATTCAAGGTGAACTCATTAAAATCCACAAATCCCCTGTGCGGACAGTCTTACTCAGAATTACAGTGGTGTTACTTTGGTTAATGTAAGTTCATTTTTGAAGTGAATTAAACTAAACCAACTTAAGAACATTTTAATTAGTGCTGAGCTCTGCAGAGGGAAACGGAATACTTCCTTTTGTAGAATATACTTTTCTTATAAACTTAAAGGAAGATTGGACTGGCTGTAGTGAGCTCTTTAGCTAGAACTGACACCCCTGTACTATTAATATTTGTCAGGAAAAAAACTGGGCTCCACAAAGCTTTTTTAATCACTAAGTTTTCTAACATGTTTTGAGTGAAATACTCATTCTGGATAAACTAGAATGAACCAGCATGCAGAGAACCAAGCACATTACACAGCACAAACAGCATCCATCTTCTATTTATGCAGAATAAAGTCAGAATTGTAAAGATGGAAAAATTAATTTTGATTGCATTATAATTCAGCTTTTGTGTAGAATTCAAAAATATTCAGATGTATTTCAGTCTCAGATTTTACTTCTTTTCTTCTCCTGGACAAAATCAAGTGACAACATCTGGCTCAGAGTATGTGTGTTGTTATTATTTTTTTCTCTCTAAGTAAAATATATTGTTCACAGGGGGATCAGAGATTCAGATTTTTGCTCAATCGTTTTTGGGCAGCTCTGCCTTTTACCAAAGTTTGTTGGCTAGCTCTCCTTACAAATCATCATTACAGGAAGCTAAGCAAAAAAACAGGGGAGAAATTTACTTTGCTTGAAATCTCTGGAACAAAAGTGCCTGATCCAGCAACTTATCACCAAGGCAGAGATCCTGTGCTGCCAACTCCTGTTCCACTCAAACATAGGCAGCAGGTGAGCCATGTGCTTGCCTCAAGCTGCAGAGCTGGAGTGGGCATTCACAGCAAGTCAAGCAAAACCATGGGCATTTCCAGAGAAAGCTCATCAGGAATCAATTCAACTGCTGAAAAACTCAGTGTTTACAAGGAAAGCAAAGATAGTTAAACCTGTGTCTGTTGCAGTGTCAAGCTACACAAGCGCTTTCCTTTAAATATGTGTCAGAGTCCAGTGCCATATATAATGTGCTTTTAGTTAGAAAATTCAAGGCTAGCTGCCTTTTTTTCACCAGTATCTCAGCTGGCTGGGACACCAACACAGAGACAGGTAACATCCCAAACCTCAGCAGTGAATTCAGTACCAGCAAGGGTAACATCCTGTGTCTTGGTAAGACTGCACACACATCACACAGGGAGCCTCCACAGGCAGCTGCCCAGGAGCCTGTCTGGCTCACACAAATGGTGAAGGCAAACGCCACCTTTCTGTCAGCACTCATGGCTCAAAGCCAGCTCAGACCAAAAGTGTTACTGTAATTATCCTCTCATGGTTGGCATACAGTGATAAATTAGTTGATGGCAGCAGCAGACAATTCCTAATGAGTGACTTTTCATACCAGAAAATCACTGCTGTTGCCAGTGATTGTTAGCTTTGCTGAGACTTAGCAGAAAAGCCACGAGGAGGATGGGGCATTGCAGCTGCCTGCTCTATCTTCTCTGTGCACGAATACGGGAGCTGAGAGAACAATGCGGCACCCTTCAAATGCTCACCCTCCTAAAATGAAAACCCACTGGAAGCCACTGCAGATGCTAAATGCTCTGTGAGGGGGGTGGCTTTGAATGGGAAATGTGCCCTGGAGAAACTTGCACAGCAGCTGCCTTCATAATGATGGCCCAGATCATGGCTACCTCCCCAGCCAGCCAGTGCAACTGCCACTACCTGGGAAAACAGGGAAGGCTTTACATTCACAAGTTTCACGCTGCTCTGGTAATAGTGCAGTAAGAGCAATTACTGCTGTTTTTCTCTACTGTCTCTCTGGCTTAAATACCATCAGGGTCTTCTGCCCTGGGAGGGAGCCCTGGGCTGTGCTGCTGTCAAGGAAGCTAACTCTGGAACATGGATCTTGGTCTCATATTTCATAACATACGTATGTCACACGAGGCAAAACACCTACCTGGCAGGTGCAGACAAAAGGTATTTAAATCAATCAAAAAATATAGGTCTATTGTTAATCAGATATCTCAAATACGAACACATTGAGAAATAAAAAAACCCCACAAACCAGTTTGTCTGTGAGGTCAAATGGCCCAAGATGCTGCTTCAGGAACAGCCGTACGTGCAATACATAAATTCTAAAGATTTTTTTTTTTTTTTTCCAGAAAACCATCTGGTTAAGACTTACCCCACCAAATCCTCTAAAGCGCTGCAGGACATCATTGTTGATGAAGCAGGACTGTGCAGGATCATGGAGGGCTTGGTCCAAGAGGTGGTCAATGAAGTAGATGCCTGGCTCGATGGTCAGCACCATGCCCTGCTCCAGGCTGCGGGCAGTGCGCAGGCTCCTGAGCCCCGGCAGATCAATGCGCTCCACTCCCTGGGGAGGAAACAGTACTTCTGACAGACAGAAGGACACTCTGTGGTGACCTGTCATCAAGCCCCTCCATACTGAGTGCTCCATGAGAGACCCAAAATGCAAAAAATAATGGGGAAGGAGTGAAACTGTGCCGTTATACAGTTATTGATACAGTTATCCCTCTCTTATCAATCCCTCATTCAGCTTTCATAGAAGTGATGACCAGCTTTCAACTCAGCACCCAAACTGGTTTTCACACTGGCTTTGGATATTCTTGGTACTGTCACTTGCTACCTTGGGAGAAGTACTGCACTGCGGAGAGAATGTAATTACTTGCACTATTTCTTTCCATTCCCTCCCTTGCCAAGTACAGGATTTTAAGTGACCTGCAAATCTTGAAATGCCCCCTCCACATCATGGCTGAAATAGCTGAACTATGCAGCAGAGAACAATTTCTTCAGGGATATGCAAATACTTAGTCTCAACTGAATGTTATTAAAATTACCCATTTATGATCTTGATTCAGAAGCAATGAGTCTACACATGACCTCATAAAAGAAGCCCATTTAAAACTAAACTTTTGTCAGATTCAGACTTTCAGGCAACATGGTGCTGACTGATATTATTAAAAACTAAGTCAAAACAAGTCCTGACTAGCAAAACATTCTCTTCTTCCCAAAAGCTGGTAAAGTCAAATGATATATGAGAACGTGCTCAGTCAAGGAACTAGAAACACTGCAAAGACTAGTTCAGGATATTAATTTTCTTCCCCCAAATGTGCCAGGTATTGCAACATCCGAATAAATATATCTCAATCCCATTAGCTTTTTTAATATTCTTTGCAACTGCAGTAAAAATTCATCAACAAAATATGATGATAACCAGTAAACAGCTTACAGGCCCACCAGCTTGCATACATGCACACACTGCTCAGGAAAATATTTCCACTTCAGCCAGTAAGCCAGAGGTTAACAGGTCTGCAAGACCAAGAGGCTATGCATCTGGTAGCATTCCCAAATGTTGCTTCTGGCCAAAGTCACAGTAATTTTCCTGTACAGCAGAAGGGGTGACTCCTTCCAGGATTACTAGCAGTGTGGCTGGTATCAGGCAGATGAAACAACCCCGTCCTGCAGGACATGTGCCCTGCCCAGGTTACCCTGGCTGCACCTCCCATCCGGGCTGCACTCCGCCCTTTCTACCACAGCAGTGCAGAAGCATCCCCTGCAGATTAGCCATACTTTCCTCTCACTGAATCATTTGTTCTTCAAGGTGTATGTTTTCCTACAGTACTGTTCACTCTGGAGCTCCACTTCCAGTTCAGGGAAAGCCTGTTTCACATAAATCCTGCTTGCAACAGGACTCAGAAGCGTGTGTGTCCTCACTGGTCACCCAAGCAATACTAGGGTTGCTTTTTTCCCTTAGCAGAGCTTCTGTTCCAGTGAAATGCATCTTACAATAGCCATTTCCAGAGCTCAACAGCCAGGACATCTGCAGGTAACTCTTCCCATTTTTCAGAGACACAGAGTATTTGCTTGTTCTCACAAGCCAGCAAGTGTCCCCTGACCATTTTCATTGTGTATTTGATACATTTTAATTCATGTTTGATCTGAATTTTGCAGAGCATTATATTACAGTAAAATAAGAAAGCACAATTTCATTTAACTGAGGCTAGGAAACAAGAATACTCTGATATTAAGCAAGGCTCTTTGCATTTATATTCTTATCAAAACCCAAAGAGAATCAATATATTTCTGAACTTGAAACAATAACTGCACTGAAATTGAGCCATTCTTCTTTCTGCTGCTGCCCCATGGGTTTTGGCATCTCACACATTCATTGTAATGCGTAAAGGAAACAAGGGCATCCAATCTTGTGGATTAATCTCTCCATGAGCTGTAAACAATTAGATTGGTGTCTGGACCTTTTGGTGTGTTGCCAACTATCTATCGGCTGTTTTACAACAAACAACCCATATTTGGCCTTTAAGTACACAGCTCTTCAATTCTACTTGTAAATGCCTTTTCTGGGTGAGTCAATCCAAGACAGATGCTAGAAAGATGCTAGAAAGATGAATGTGCAGTGAGGAAAACAATGGCAAACATCCTCCAAAGGCAGCCCTGGCACAGTGTCTGCATTTTTTAGCCTTTTCTTAAAACAAATAAGATTTACCTCCAGGTGTGACGACCAAGTCTTGATGTCCACTTCAGGTACCTCTGTACAGCCATTAAAGCAATGTGTAGACTGACTCTGCTTTTAGTACTTCCTCCAAGAAGCCAGTAACACAATTACAACCCAGGAGCAAGACCTGGGGACTCATGTTTGGAAAATTCTTTCAGCGGCACAGGCTCTCCAGGCTGCCAGCAGGGCAGGCACCTGAGACCTGGAATACTCCTGCTCCCCCAGAAACAGAATTTTAACTTCTCTAGAAGGAATTCACAAACTCTTTTTGATATTCCCCGTATCCTATCTCAGCTCTAGATTATGTCGGTTCTTGGTTTCATCTCCAGATCTTTGGATTTTGCAGACTCTGAAGCCACTGTATAAATGACAGTGGCTCTATATTTCTTCCATTAAAGCATCTCTAATTGGCCTCCAGAGAATGGGCAACACTGCTCAGCTTTTCAGAGACTGCAAGCAGGACACCAGTGTGGGGATTTGCAGCAAGGAAGCACTATATTCCCTTGTAATGGAGGCTAGCAAGATTTTTCTCAAGAGCCTAGCAAACTGGATGAAGACAGATTCTGACTATTGAGTGCACATGGCCACAGACACCTAAGTGGAGGACAGCCTCAGTCCAACTTGTTGCAAGGCTGAAGGACAACAAGAGCTGGGGCAAGGAACAAGCAGAGTGGGGAAAGGGGAAGGTGACCACGTAGAGGAAATGACAAAATTCCTTCTTTTGAGAACAGCACTGGATTAAAACGTACATCAAATGATGGCTTCTGCAGCCCAAATCACATCAGATCTCTAGGCACTCATGACCATCTTAGTAGCCAATATGGCCAATAGGTCCAGGAGGTGACAGCTCTTAGTATGCGTCAGTTGCTCATGAAAGGTAAAACAAAACTGAGCATTTTTTTTTGGTGACTGAAACACTACCACCCACAAACAGAAGGTGATAGCTCTGAAACAAGGCTATGGCCATTCTCCACCAATTCAAACCCTGCTGAGAAGAAAGCCTTACACTGTAATTCATCAGTATGATTCTTCTGGAATTAATGTATTTTCTTTTTTGTGATGAAGAAACTTCTCTCTATTTTGCAGCTAAACAACTAACACCTTGCTATCAACAATAACCATGATGATGTTTTGTAGTTAGATGAAACGAAGAGTAAAAAAAGTGAACACTGGCACAGCAGCTGTGTGGATTTCTGTTTCTATTACTGTTATATCCTGGAGGCTTGGCCATGGAGCAGGACCCTGTTGCTCTCAGTGCTGTACAACTCCAAAGCACAAGCTGGTGATTTGTCTCAAAAAACCGTACAGAATAATTTAGAAAATATTAACACCCAGGCATCTAAAAAAAGAGTCCCAGTGATATTCTGAGCAAATTAGTTTTTGCAGAACTGATTGTTTTCCTGTATATTGCAATAACAGGCTACATCCAAAATTGTTTTCTAAGCCTGATCTTATTTGGAGATTCTACTCACATTTTAAAATTGAGACACTCCCCCCACAGTAAGCCCAGATGTATGACACTGTCATTTGTGACTGTACTCCTGCCAAGAACACCAGATTCCAATTAACGGTTCATGTAAGGTAACAAAATCCAGCATGTCTAGGCAATAAGGACTGTCAAGGGAACAAGAGAATTATTATGTAAACTGATTTTGTTACTGTGAAAGCAAAATATAAGTTCAAGTTAAGTGTGCAGTAATATAAAATATAGATCTATTTTTGGAATAAGTGGGGAATCAGGAAGCATGCAAATATGCCTATCTCCCAGAAAAGTGGTTGTGGAAGACTAGAAGTTGCAATATCCCCAGAATACATCAGTCTAAAGATGAATTACTGCCAGTTCCTAAGCAACTGAATGGTTAATGGGGGTATATGTTGCTTTCTCCACAGAAGAACTGCAATATGTATCATGCTGGATCTTGTCCCACGGACACCAGCTACCAGGCAAAGCAATCAGAAGCAGAAATAGCTCCAGCCCACTGGCGTGAGTCTGAGCTTGGATCTGTCTTTGGATCAGAACAGAAGAAAACCACAGGTGATGTCTCTGTGCTTGCTGGTCATTGCCCATGGAGCCATTACCCTAGCTGGTGAGGCACAAGCACAGAGACGCAAGAACACCTTCCCTCTTAAACCAGGGGCTGAAATGCTTAGTTGGCATCACCCAAAAGTTTCCTCAAGCCAGCAATGGCAGCAAAACACAGCCACAGCAGAGATCACCAAAGCTACTCATAAAGGCAAATACTGAACCTCAGCAAACACTCGTGTAGTGACACAAACTAGTATCTGATACTTTTTTCCACCTAAATCATCACAGAACTTTTTAGAGCCTGACAAATAAGACTGTCCCAGTTGGATGACATCCAATACAGCAAAGTCCTAACCATTTTACCGAGCTAAGTGCAATCAAGTATTTAAATTAGTCAGAATACTAACATTTTATTGAGATTATATGAAATCAATACTGAAGTGAAATCTCATCTCTTTCACTCTTCCCTAATATCCCACTGTGTATACCCAACTTCTAATTAGCTCATTTATTGTAAAAAGAAGAGAGTCCTATGCAGCTAATAAAATAAATGTCTGGAATTCCATTTTACTTGTCTCCTAGTCCCTTTCCTCTAAACCCTTGTTTCTCTCACTGAGTGCTACTAATGAACATCAGTTTATTCAATCTATCCCACTTCTTCCCTGCAGCCTGAGCTGTCTATAGTCATCTAAAGGAACTACCTTTCAAATCAGCAGCAGGTTACAGGAGAATATGCCCCAAGCATCACATATCACTTGTGGCATTTGCAAGTCAAAGCTTCCACTTCTGCAGGAGAATCTAATTACTAGCTGGAGCCTTTGGGACACAGCTCAAAGTTAATATTGGGGGAATGGAGGGCACACAATGTTTAACAGGCTATTTTTATTTGAAACATCTTTGTCTTCTCACAGGTATTAACTGCAGTATTGGGTTTAAACTGCCGAGTAACTTTCCTGTTATTGCAGAGAATGATGAAGAATCTCCTGCCCCTTACTGGAGCCATTGCTGCCTGCTTGGGGTCAGACAGAGCCAAGTTTCAATCCATTGCTATAGTGTGCTTATGAGTATAATTTCCTATGTCATTTTTGCTTCCTGATCTTCAGATGTCACCAAACTCTGTTGCTATCATAATGGAATATACGGATTGGGTTTTTTTCCTTAATATAATCAAGAGGAAAAAAAAAAGAAATCACACACAGTAAAAACCACCAAATTGACAACTACAATATAATCCTAAAAGAGGAGAATATTTAGATAGAGAAGACATGAGACAAACAATTGCCAGAGCTACCAGAAACACTGTTTTGAAATGAGACCAACGATGCACTGTTTAAAATGCACAGGTTTTCTTCTGACACACAGAAAGCATCCACAGGCAATGGCCTTAAATGCGAGGACGTCTTTTTTTTACACTAATATTAGAGGAAATTGCACAGTGAAACCCCTAAACCATACCTGTTCATACTTTTCATACCTTACTTTTATATGTAACTGAAAGCAGAAATCTACTATTTTGGTTTTTCTTCTGTGCCTAGAATGGATTGTTCAAAAACACACAAGCTGTTAGCCTCTGCTAAAATTTCAGGAAGATTTGGATGATAAATATTCAGATAATATTCTCTTGGCACACAAAGTTTTTTGCAACAAACTTCAACAAGTAAAACAATCATAAGCATGTATCTCTTTCAAAGAAATTAACCAGAACTAATGAATGCCAAACCAATCAACAAAAAAAAACCCCTAAGTATGTAACTCTTTCTCAGAGAAGGGAAACCCTGTGATAGGACAGGGCATGGTCTGACCACAGCACCAAACACCCAAACTCCAGCATCTGTCCTCACAGGGAAAAGCTGCTGGGAATTAATTATGTTTCTGAGCCCACGGAAGGTCTATTAACTGAACTCTGGGGAGTGTTGAAATCCCACTGAAGAATCTTATGCTGCAGGAAACTCTCCTGCTTGGTGTTTGACCCAACAGGTAACAAAAAGCACCATGGATTTCATGGAAACCCATGCTCTGGGGGGAAATGCTGTAGAAAGTCTGTACCAATTAGTTTCTTTCCTGTACTTTGCCTGCTTAGCAGCTCACACAGCTGTACAGCTGTGCTATGCAGGAATTCAAAGAATCAAAAAGAAAGTGATTAAAGGGGAACATGTGCAGTAGAAGCAGCAGGGTTTTTTCTATTTGTTTCTCAGGGTGCACAATCATTTACAAGAAGAAAACCTACAGCTAAAACCAGTGAAAGGCCATTTCACTGTTTGCTCATACAAGTGCCTACCATATAGGTTGTTTCATGTTTGCAGGGCCTGGGTATGCACAGCTAGAGCAAGGCTTTGCAAGGTTGTGACCAAGTTGAAGCAATTTGCATCACTGGGGCTCCATGTTACAGCTTTAGGCTTCCTGGTAAATTCCCCTCATCCTCTCCTTCTCAAAGGAAAAAACATCGTGTCATTTGCAATGCTAAGCACAAAAAATTATGAAATTTTCTCCTTCAGCATGAAGTAGCATACATAAGGAAAAATTTTTTGCCAGAACATTAAAGGGAAAAAGATCATTCCTGTATTCTCTAGTAGGTTTGGTGACCTAAAACCCCAAATAGTCATCTAGGATCTGGGAGCAAGATTTCTGTTAGAGCCAGATGCAGCTAGTACACCCCTCTGAGCAGCAGAGATGTTCCCCAAGACTGCCCAGTAATGGAAGGACTTGGGTAACTCCAGGATCAAAAAAACTTCTAACCTTAATTTGTTGATACAGAATAGCAATGAAAGGATCAGCTTTTTGTAAGAATAGAGAATTGAATTACAACTTTAAACTAAGGTAAATCTTATAACTTTAAAAGTCAAAACAAAACAAAACTCTTAATTCACAAGTTGTTGAAATCACAGTAGTTATTAACCTAACTTAAATTAAGTGGCTTATTATTATAGAAAGTCATAAAATGTACTTAGCATTCTTCAGAGCCTTACAGTCAATTAATATAACATGAAATTGAATCAATTCAAGCATCTAGAGACACAGAACCTAGATTTAAATGAAAACTTCAGCTCCATCTACCTCAGGGTCTGGAAATTTGGGATCACCTACCACATTTTCTCCATTGCAACAGGCACAAACCCTAATATATATCCCATATCGAACTTACCCAGAAACAAATGAAAGAGTGTGGGAAAACCATCTCCATGATTAAATTTTACAGCTGAAGCTAAGCCCAGTGGAGTTTTCACCCTTTGAAGCTAGCTCTGTCTGACTAAGGGCCAGATTTTCTGAAGTGATTAGTACCACTGGGGCTGAGTTTTCAGAACTGCTCAAGTTGTAGTTAGACCCTTAAAAGAAGCAGATAGATATTTCAAAGACATGTTCAGCACTCAGTTTCCCCATGAGGAATACCACAGCACACTGCAGGAGAGACGATTCCCAAAGGAGCTCCTGACTGCCGAGTACTTCTGAAAATCAGGACATTTACTTATGTGCTTCAATGGGAAATACTGGCAGTTGCAGTCTTTTAAAAATCTTGCCCTAAACATAGTTGCTAAGCCACATTTATTGATGGCCAAACCCAACCATTCTGTATCATGGCAAAAAATAAGGAAGGGAAGTTATATTTTTCTAATATTCTGAATATTTTCTACAGAAAATGTGTGAGGTTTTTTCAATGTTTGTCAAAGAGGAAGAAAGTGCTTGTTCAATGCTGCATGTGAAAGCAGCTTACTGGAAAAGATGAAAACTTATTATTGCCAATTTTGAAAAAAGAAATCTTTGGCTACTAATGAATAACTAATCTAAGCTAACAATGTCTGGAAATAGTTTTTTTGGAACACACAAAACTTTGTGACGGATAAAAATTAGGAAATTAAAGCTTATTGTATTATTCCAAATGTAACTGTTTACACTTGAGAAAAAATAATGGAATAATATCCACTTGGAAAGTTTTTATTTTTAAAAAATCCTTTGTAATACTCCCAGAAATTCTCTTGGCCAAAAGCAAATAACTTGCTTCTTAACCAGCTAGAAAAAAAGAACATGATACTACAGGCATGGGCTCAGTGTACAACACAAAAATGGCTTTATGAAATTCCTTGTGAAAATCTCAGTAGCTGGTAAACATTAAAATGCACCAAAAATCCCTCTAAACAACAAGGCATAGAAAGAAAGCCTTCTCCCAGTTAATACAGACACGTATCACATTCACAGGAGAGGTGCCCAATTGCTCACATTTAGATTTATCTTGGAAAAACCACATCCCCATAAGACTTCCAGTGCTGCCCTGGCCCTGCAGCCCTATGGTTCTCACCCCCATGGCAGGGACTGTGCCTGCAGTTAGAGCTTCAAACCCAGAGAAGCCTAATGAAGTTCACACCATCAACCAGCTTTTTATTGTGGGTTTTCCACAATCAGGTGCTCTGACAACTCAGAGGCTTGACCTTAGTCAAATGACCCAATTTAAAGAGCCTCATGTTTTGGGTCAGACAGCACCCACGGGTCTAACAGCTGGAATTACTGCTGAAGAAAGAGCTTAAAGGGGCTGCTCTTCTGCAGAACCCCAGATCCATTCTTGTTCAAACTAAGCTGGTGAAAGACATAGAGCTTTGTGCACATTTACATGCAATACTGGATTTCAGCTATTTGTGAGCTTACACACGTGTCCCCCATACTCAGGGATTTGTTATTTAGGATTAGATTTTGAAAGCAAATTAGCCACGCACACATTCTTAACATAAGTGTGCAATTGCATGTCTACAAACCAAATTATTTTAGTATTTGCAGGTATGAAATTTTCTGTCTGCACAGAGCTCTGGTATTTTTACATATATTAAGTACAAAAGTGGAAAGCTTAACTCACTTGACAATACAATCCCTACATGTATTTTTATCTGTAGCAGGTTGCTAACTCAAAACTGTGGAAAGATCAGTGTGCTTTCAGAAAAGTGATGCTTAAATTAAATAATGTACCAGATAATTAATGGTTATGCATCTGGTCATATGTAAATAAAGACTAGTTCCAAAACCCGAGTCTGCAGCTCATATGCCACAGTACTGAAAGTTGCTGAGAGATGCAAGGTATACAGAGTCTGTCGTTTTATATTCCCCCAAAATCAGTCCTAAAAATCTCTCTTCTGAAATTAAGATACGTGCTTTATACTTCAAAGCATACAGTTTCTAAGTAAACAAAAAAAGCATGGTATTTTTCCCACCTAACTTGTTCCTAGAATTTAGTTATCTTTTTACCTTAGCAAGTCTTGAACAAGTTTATGTAAATCCACCAAATTCAGAAAGGTTATTCATAACACAAACAAAACAATTTAAGCAAAAGCATGAAACATTGGGGTCCCAGATTTTTAAGTCCACAAACTCTCCATCCTTTCTGCATTAGCTTGTGAAGAAACCTTAAAATGAGAAAAGGGTTGCTTTTGATTTTTGTTTCATTTTAATTACATATCAGTTTGTAGAGGCAACCAGGTGAACACCATCAGGTGTTGCCAGTTAGGAGGAGGAAGGCATGAGCTCCTTTTATTGGTCCCCCAATTCTGCTCATGTGCAGCTGGGGCCAGGCCTGATTTGGCACAGGTGGGCCTAACAGGAGCTCATGCCTTCCTCCTCCTAACTGGCAACAGCTGATTGTGTTTACCTGGTTGCCTCTACATCAGGTTATCAGCTGATGCCAATAGTTTGTCATCACAGTACTGTGCCTCAACAGTAATTATACTGTGGACATTACAAGTACCCTCAAATACTATATACTGTTTCTCCCCTGCCTGCAAAAATGAAACCTGACATGTTCCACTGTTACAAACCCTGATCACCCAACATAACCAAGCACCAAAGTATGCCTAAACCTTAACAAAGAAGTTCTTAGTCTCTTCTTCCGTCCGTTGTACAAGAACATCTTCAATAAGACAGAAGGCAGTAACTGTATTGTTGAAAGCCTTTTAACAGTTAGGCTCAAATAACCAAAACACACCACATAAAAAATCCTTCTGCAATCTTTCTGAAGCTGCTGTAAGCTTCCTTTCTTTATTCAAACCTTAAATTCAATTCCCCCTTAGTATGTGGGAGATGTCCCTGCCCATGCAAGGAGGCTGGAACTAGATAATCTTTAAGGTCCCTTCCAACACAAACCAATCTAGGATTCCATGGTCATTGCAAACATCTTCCCATTCGTTAGTTGCAGAATTTTACCCATTCTGCTTTCAGATCACAGTCATGAACTATCATATTGACATCTGAGATCAAAGTTCAAGACAGGAATATAAGTCAGCTTGTTTCTATATGACACAGCCATGGGTCCAGAGCATAAGGTGGCAGTGTGTGACAGGAGTGATACACGCTACAGTGGTGACTCATGGAGGAACAGTGTATGCAGACACTGAACAGACTAAGAATGCCTGAAGGGCAGCATCCGTTGACTTCTCCCCATTAGCAATTTCTGTTCTAGTAACAAAAAGATTCCCTTTAAGTAAACTGCGTAAAATATCACATCCAGTAAAAAGACACATTTAGATGCACATCTGCCTCACCTCTGAGCTAATCATGTATAAATGCTGGGGTTAATCTGCAAGGCAGGCGAGGATGGACTAACACTAACCTCTGGGTAGCCTCCAACATCATGCACATCAATTCCAAGTAGATGTCCAAGTCCGTGTGGCATGAATATTGCACCCAGATGAACCTTCACCATGTCATCTACATTGCCTTTCAGAATGCCAATTTTAGTCAACTCCTCCAGATGGACTCTGTCAGCCAGACGGTGCATATCAGGCCAGGCGACCCCTTAGAGAGCAGAAACAAGCAGCTGAGTTAACTATTTCTAAAAGTTTTTAAAGATTACTTTTAAAAAGCAGTTGTAATACACATTCCCTTGATTTATTTAAAAAAAAACAAAGGTGAGAAGAGCAACTACCTTATCACAAAAATACTTTAAACAATACAAAAGCACAGAAAACTATGAACAAGGGCATCAGCAGGAACCATAAAATCCAGATCCCCACAAAAAGAATCTTAAGACACTGCATTTAAGTATGTTTATACAAATGCAAATCTATCAGTGAGTTTTCTAAAAGAATCTCAACTGTAAAATGCAGCTATTTAAAATGCAGAGTGTAAAATATTACTATCTTACCATTTTCAATACTGATCATACCCATTTAAAGCACGTGAGATGGACAGTACTTTTTTACGTACATAGAAGATTTAAAGCCCACATCTTTCTGGCAAAGACACTCTCCAGAAATTAATGATTCCCTTGTGTTAATGGGCTGTGTAAAACACAAGTCCTCTAATACACGTACTGAAACAGCATTACAAAATACTGTTGGCTGACTAAAGACAAAGTGCCAGGATACATTAGATTTCTATTATTTTGGTATAGGATACAATTTTGTTTGACAAACTGCTGGGGGGTGGAGGGAGGAAGAAAGCAGCTCTTTTGTTAGTAACACAGTACTGTCTTAATTAGTTCTCCATGGCTTTGAGTCATCATCAACAGAGTGGCCGCAGAGTCAAGACAACTAGGGCTAAGGTACAGCAGAAGAATATTTTCCTTGTTCAATTTTGGCATGATTAAACAAATAAAAACCAAGCAATTTTTAAGGCCAAACCCCCATCAAGTTCCATTTGCTTTAATCCAGTTAAACACACAGCTCTAGGGTCTTGTGAACATGAGTGTCATATCATAATTATCTTAGCACTCTTTGATGAAAGTACTGAGGCTTCAAAGGCTGAAATATACCCATCCTGTGGGAGTGCTTTAACAACATTCAGTTCTCTTATATGGCTCTGATGTAAAGGTCAGAAGTAAACTGAAGAGCAAGCAGTCTGCTCCGTCTTGCACACCATCCCCACAGAAGCTGATGCACCTTTGCACTCCCATTAACACTATTGGGAATCAGCTCAGCACGTGTGTGAGTTAACAGGCAGCCTCCTTTTCCCCATCAGATTACTCTGAGGTCAAACTTTTTAGCCTATTGCATGCACGCAGCTGAAGAAGCATCTCCCTTGCCCAGGCAAGACCACAAGACAGAGGTGTGCAGCGCAATACTCTGGACACGCTCTTGGTTGCTCTTCACAAAAGCCAACAGTGCCCAAGTGACTGATGCTCAGCCACCAAATGTGTGCAGTCTTCCTGTGTATAACGTACTATTTTTGTGTTTTCCCTCCTTTAAAAAGGAATTTAGATTATTCTGTAAGTAAAAACTAACACTACTATAACCTGCTCTTCTTTGACAACTGCATTCCACATAACCATATTTTACAAGAATTTACAGTTTTATCTTTTTTAACATAGACTGTATTGCAATTCTCACTTCTCTAGATTAATCTGTTTCACAGCCATCTCACAATAGGTTCCAATCTACTGCATGATAAATTGAAATAATTGAAATCTATCACACTGATATTACAGATATCAAACTGGAGATACTACTGAATCACAGCTGCTTTCCTGTTTATTTTGTAGTTGCGGGAATATAGAATTTCTGTGTGAAACTCCCAGTTCAGCTTTTACACTTTGCAGGCTATTCTAACTGTTCTGTAAGTCTTTAATAGTCTTTCTGGGAACACTAGATGTTCTTTTGTGATCCCTTCCATGACTTCTCAGCTGAGTATTACTACAAGTCTTCTACTTTTACCCCCAAGACTGCACAGCCAAATGCAGTGTCTAACCCTGGTCAATTATTTGAAGACTCATCCTCTCCTGGTATAAACAAAGGCCAGGACTCCCTTGCTGTAAGACAAAGCACAACCATATCCCGGATGCTCTAAATCAGTTTAAGATGAGGTGCCTGAGAGAAGTGAAGATGAGGTGCCTGCTGTTGGCAGTATAGCTTCCCTCTACAGCTGTGCTGATGCTATTCATCTCGATCCAAACCCACAGGCTCCACTTAAAGAGATACAGCAACCCTTATCAGACTAAAGAAGGATGTATCCTACCCTAATAGCAAGAGAAACAAAGATTAAACTGACCAGAAATAAAACCACCAAAACCACATATTCAATTGTCCGTAGAAGTTTAACACAGAAAATTAAATACTCTACTGCCCCAACTGAAAAGATTGCTGTGGTTGTAAATCCTGAGTATTTCTGGGCACTGAGCAAATACAATAGAGCCCCCTTTCCCTTGCCTCTACCTTTTCTTTTTCTCTCACTGAGAAAAAAGTATGACTTTTTTCTTTGTCCTCCTCCAGCCCAGAGCCCTGCATTCTCCATCTGGTTTGTTTTTTATTCATCTTATCTATTTCATTAGAGACCAAGGACAACAAAACGCTCCACTGTGAAACTCATAATGAGTCTGGAGGGTAAATCTGCAGCTTTGGGCTCTCTCTTGGAACAAAAAAACAAACAAACACAACCTCCCCCCAAAATGAGGGGATCTAAATGCAAATCTTCAGACATAACCGGGTACCCTTCTAATCTTAAAAACATTAACCTTGTTACGAGAATGAACTACTTTATGGTAATAAGGCACTTACTTAAAAGTACAGAACACAATCTACTGAAGAAAGGAAGTCATACTCATTCAAAAAATGTTTCTTAGTCCATTCTTTACATAAAGTATATTAATATGTTGGACACATTCAATATGCAGTAAACAGAAACACATAACTCTTCAGATGTGTTTTAAGCTTAAAATTTGCAGATGTGAATTAAAAAACCCCACTAACTAAATAATGATGAATGAGCATTTTGTACAAAGAATCCTTCATTCATGGAGTTTACTTGATGTTCAGGCACTTCAGTTTTTTTGATTAATGGTGGTCTGGTAGAGACCTCTGTTACCAGCCACAAGCTGATGCAGCAGAAGTCAAACACCATATTAGCACTTGCATAGCAAGAAAGAGCATTTAAAAAACAACTAAAACCCACAATAAAACCACTTCCACGCAAGTGGCTCTAACATCAGTTGTGTGAGTTACTGCAAGGCCTGACTGTTTTGCAACACCAGCTTGCATTAACCTCCCACCACCAATGACCCACTAGGATACTTTACTCATATATTATTCAGGACGATTATTTTTAAGCTTTAGTGAAGTTTATTATAGTTGAAGACATGCTTTTTGTGTAAAAAGGTTAGTTCCATTATTATCTTCAAGTCAATTTATAAACCACTTACAGTCCTCTGACAGATGAGATTTAGAAAGCTAGACTGGAGGGTCCTTGGACTTTGACAGCTTGTACCAAACTGAGTCTGCACTCAGGAAAATCTGCTGAGAATGTGTCTGCTCCATTCTTAGTTCCCTGGCAAATGAGGAACTGGGTAATGCAGGTCACTTAACCAGTGACTGGCTCCCCAGGAAAGCTCAGTTACCAAGCCCCATTAGGTTGCGATTCATTACCTGCCATGTACTTGGGCAAGAGCCCAAGACAAAAACCAGCAACCTTTCACAGCAACCAAGGCATCTGAGGTCTCTTGAGATACAGTATGAATGAACTACACACCAATGACCAGACAGCGGCTGTTTGATAATGAAATACCACAGATCATGGATTAAACAGGACGTCACTATGGAGGCGATTAGACTTCAGATACCATGTAAGCACTGTAGCAGATGACTGCAGATGTGTGAGGTACTGTGTTTAAAAATGGCAAACTTACTACAGTAAGTTAGCTAAAAAGGCTTTCTTAATACTTATTCCCATAAAGCTGATATTGATATCTGATAATCTTAGATACTACTGTGACAGAAAAGGTAAAAGAAGTATTGTTCTATTTCCTTGAAAGTATTTCCTCTATTTGCCAAACCCACCAAATTTCAGACAAAGCACCAAATTTTAAGGACTTAGAAACATCATATAAGGATCTTTGGAATAACCTATGACCTCTTTGATCTCACTGGGTATCAAAGGAAGGGGAAGATTTTTATTCTTCCCCCCCCCCCAATAAGAAAAAAAGAAAAAAAATGCTTCTTGTGAAACTGGAAATCAAAAGCATCTCTACCTTTCACCAGACATATGCTGTTTTAAACAGCGGAATTACAAAAATGAGTTGTTTGTTATAACACATCACACTATAAACCATTCCTCAGTTGCTGTGAAATCTGTGGTATTTTCATTCCAGTGATTATTTTCTGATGTTTTATTAGAAGCTATTCGAGAACATAATCAGAAACAGCATACAAAAGTAATTTAGAATTACTGCATGGTATTTAGCCACTTTGGTCAGAAAGTGCTCTGAAAAGGCCTAACAGGATTTTTTTGGCTGCTACTTAGGGTACTTTGTGGTTGTAATGTGACAATGATTAAACCACAAATGATTTAGCAGGTTTTTTTGGTTGTTGTAGGGTGGAGGTTTTTTAGCCAGCACGAATGTCACAATCTTACTAAAAAAATGAGGATGGCAAATTGTAGTAACTTCTCCCCAAACTGGGCTAAGGTTTAGTTACATTTCATTTCTGAGTGTACACAGATAAGGGCAAAAGGCCCAATGTCCCCTGGCAGTGCCACTGAAATGCAGACATAAAATGCAATCCTTGTCCAGCCAGCAATCTACTGGAACAGATTAAAATCTGCCAACATGCAGTGACCATACCAGACATAAACCAGTAAGTTTTAAAAAATTCCAATCGAACTCCATTTAGAAAACAACCCAGAACATAATTTGAATACTAAAACCATTCTTTCTTTCCTCTTCACATGTGTTCTAGAGAAGTTTACTGTATTTCTGATTTTCATTTCTGATTTTTCCTTTTGGCCCAATAGATGAAATACTCAGTAGTTGCTCAGTTTTTGAGCTTAGTTTCTTGCATCACCAGGTAAGGCAGTGGGGAGAATAAGAAACCTGTGAATGTTGTCTTCAAACACTGACAATGCCTGTGCAGCAGTGCAGCTCTTCAAAGTTTTATATACTGTGTAGGTAACAACCTGTAAACCCCACTGACTCAGCATTAGATGGCTATATGGGTGCCTAAATCAGGGATGCAATTTTAGGCTGCATTTTACAGTGGTGGCATGGCTACAACTGGCTGCTATATGATCAGAAGAGCCTGTTGTTAACTATCCCATCATAAAAAGGTGATGAGAACTATATTGAATTTCCTGCTGTGTCATACCTGCATATACATGCAGTACTGACTGCAGGGTTTACTAGACTTCAGCCTGCTCTGTGCCACGAGTCCTAGTGACACAGCTCCAAACCAGGATGGACTCCTTCAAAAACCACCCCTCAACTCCTCAGTAAGATGCACCTGCCTGAGAAGAGCAGGAGTTACTGAAGGGAAACCTAGAAGACCAACCATTGCCTCTAAAATTCAGACTTCTTCTTCAAAAGCTGAATAGCATTATGCTATTCAGTTGTACCATGATGTTTCTTTTGCATCAGTATGACAGAAGTTTTAAGTGGTAAACCCATCCTCCCCATTATAAACCCTGCACACAATGATCATAACACATCAGAGGCAACATCAAGATAACAGTCTGCCATGCTGAAACCACAAGCAAAGCAATCTGAATGGATGTAGATCTGGAGCCAGAGGTTGGATTTTTTCCATGTCTGGAAAGATTCAGCACTGGGAGTGAGCAGTGCTGGCAGATGCTATGGATTTTACTGCTTGTTCCTTCCAAATAGGTGCACGTTGAAAAGAGGAAAAAAGATTGGGGGAAGGAGAGAAGTGCTTAGAGGGAGTGATTGCAGTGTGGAAACTTCTCAATCTTTGAAGCTTAGAGGATTCTGTTTAGATAAGATTCAGAGCAAACAGCATAATCTATGTCTTGCAGGTTTGTACTCTGACAGCTGCAGCTGATGCAGAGTCAAGATCGAAGGACTCATGAACTTTGTACTGCAACTCAAATTACAATGTGTAATGAGAGCATTTCCTGAATACTGAACTGGAAGAAAATCAGTGCACATCAGACCATGTAAATGCAGCTTACTGCCCCCAAAGTCACTGTTAAAATCAGAAATGTACCATGTTATAATATTACAACCTATTGAGGGAAATTTTTTTATTTTTTATTTTTTCAAAAATAGCCTTAAACCAAAACCCATTCACTGGTGAAAGGCTAAAAAGGCAAGCCAATTTAGGCTCTAAGTCTGTACAGATTTCTAAATTTATTTGCTTTGTAAAAGCAGCACCTTTGAAGAACCACTGAGAGTAGTGGGAAGTCCCACGTGTGCAGTCAGGCTGGAAAGCTTCAGGTCTGCCCTGCACCAGGGCAGCTGCTGTAGACACTGTCCCCAGAAGGGCTGCTCAAAGACACCCAGACAAGAGGGACTTCAGGACAGAAAGCTCCAATTGTTTTAGCCTGGTTATATACACTTGGAAATAATTCAGCATTATTTTAGTCTTCCTAATGTTGCAGTGGTCACTGTATGCATGGGTCAGCTCCTGCACATTAGTCACAAGCAGAGAGCAGCTCCCAGGAGGTTTGCAGTCAGACTCACAGTCTGAAATCTTGCATTTCGACAGATTGCTGGATCCACAGAGGGACTGGAGGATCTGCTGAATTTGACAGAAAATACTACCTTTTTCTTTTACCTCTTGCTGTAGGTTACTGCCATTCTGGACACGGTTAGGTTCCTTGTCCAACACTGAGAACTCCAGTAATCAAGGACACTGTTTTATTTAATAATATATTATAAGAATCAAGGATTGCAATATGATTGCCAGAACTGTCTGTCTGACTTTTAGTTCTTTCAGCTTTTATTTCCTATGTGGTTGCTGATGCCTTAACCATTTATTCTGAAAGCTATACTAACCTCTCTGGTTCAATCTCAGAGAACCACTGTTCAAAGGGAAACTTGTTGATGAGCACTGATGCTAGCAAGAAAAATACAGCCAACTCCATTGAACAGAGAAGAGAGAGAAGACTAGCTTAGAAGATGTACTTTTCAATATGTCTTTAACACAGTAAAACGTATTTTTCACTGCAAGGGGGAAAAAAAGAACTACTGTAGTATGGTTCAGCAGAATTTGTGAATATGAATACTGATCACAACATACTCTGAGAGCATTTGTTCTTCAGAGGAACTGGTATATAATCTTCAACCTCTGTCTTTAATGTTTTGTTTCTGAGAATAATTGTTTTGCTTCAGATAACTGCAGCAGATTAATAATGATTAGCAGTACGTTGCCCAAAATATGACAATATGAATGGGAATAATTCATATAAGCACTTTGAAATTATACTAACTGTAACATAGATTGTGTTCCTAGACCCGTCCCTGTTGTGCTGTTGTTAAAAGGTCCAGTTTATAGTCCAATTTCTTTTTAAAAATTCATCAAAATTAGCTACTCTTTTTATACAGCACAACAGACAAATGGCACATGTGATGTTCTACTAAGTACAACTCTGGACTACATAAAATAAAACTCAAATTACTTGCATGCCAAAAACACCCACTGCATGTGAATAAGAACCTTGTACTTAACCTGGAAGGAATAAATATTAATAACAGTTACAATTATCTTCCTTAGGTACAACAAATTTTAATCCTAGTTGAATAGAGTGACAATTACTCAAGCAGCATTCAAAATAATGGCAAAACCAAATAAATCTGAATTTTAAAGAAGTTAAAGAACGATCATGGAAAAAAAGAAGTAGTCATCTGTGAGGCTGCAAATTTTGAATTTACATGTTCCTAAACAAAACTCTGCTCAACCTAATAACAAAAAAACCTGCCAGTAAAATGATATGCTGTGTTAAATACCCTAGCTATTAGTTTCCAATTAAACAGTTCTTAATTATTTGGGTTATTCTAATCCCCAGTCTTAGTACTATCCCACCTGAGCTAAATTCTCCACTATTTTCTATTTAGGGACATGTTATTAGACCACAGAACCAGGAATTACACCACTACAGTGAATTCAAATCACAGAATTTTCTGTTGTATAAAACTGGTTACATACAAAACTGTGATTGTTCACTGAACCTACCTCCTCCCAGCAGTCTGAGTTAAAGAACTGTGCCTCAATATTCAGATACCAAAATGTTTTCAGAAGCATGCACCATCCAAAGTTTGCATTCTGGTGTACAAAAACACAGACCATTCACCCTCTAAAGTCCCTGGGCTTCTATCTCTTGCCATGTTCACTATTGAATCCTTAATCAGCAGGCAAACAGTAAAGAGAAAACACTGGAAAACAAAGCAGCTGCTTTGGTTTGTCCTTCTAATTGACAATACTCCTCGGAAGATGTACATGGGGAAACTAGCCAAGGCAGGCCTCTCCATTGCAAAGTGATTAGGAAGCTACAAATCAGGAGAAGGGCACAAAAAGTGGAGACAGGGTTTCACAAAGCACCCTCAAGAATGAATTACGTTCATATGGAGACAAATGGAAAAAAAGAGATTCAGTTCTCTGAACTACACACAACTATATAAAAAGTTAAAGGCTGCTAGCAAATGTGTGTCCTTCCATAAACACCGTTATGTAACCCAATATTTGGTTAGTGACTCTGCCTAAAGAACTCACGCCCTGTCTTGCAATGAGAAGGACTCCGGGAATCATTAACCTTCTGAAGACAACAACTGCTCTTTGGCCTTTGGTGTGTTTTTGAGAGCTCATCATAGGAAAATATGATACTGCCAGATTTTCTGCATCAGTGGACAGATGGGTTAGAAGCTGCAAAAGAACCAGGGTGCATCCATAGGGACTGAAAAAGCAGACTTTTCCAGATGGTGAAAATCTTTGCATATTGCAGGACTCTGCCCAGATCTGCAATTCAACAGTGTGAAAGGTTCAGGTCGCATTTCGCTACACAGAGGTACCAAACAAACCAAACCAATGAACCCGCCCACAGAGCATGTGCTTAACCTGCTTTCTGTATACAGAACATTCATGATTACTGGTCTCATAAATGCTCAAATGCATTTGCACCATTCTCCTAAACAGGCAAAACAACTACAGCACAGGGAGAATAGAACGTTCAGTCCCATCTCCTGCCAGCCACCAAGAATTATTTCTCTGTTTAAGAAACTCAGACTTCCAAGGCTAGCACAGAATCCTTGAAACTACTTTTCAGAAATACTTAACTCTGCATGTCCTTATTTCCCGACATTGTAAATAAACTGTTAAGTAAACTGAGGAATTCTGTACACCATCCTCAGTACGGCATCATAACAGCTCTCCACTATTATCATGGAACACTGCCAATAAGTTACATGAAATTAAAAGCAACACTGAAATGCAAAGCAAACTATGAAGAGGAACAGGAACATGATTCTTCACGGGAGAAAGAGAAGATGATAAAGAATGCACATTGTTATTAAAATGGCAAAATATCTCGTCTCATTTCACAGATAAGCTTCAAGTGCTATTGCTCTCCTCCAAGCTGCTCAAATGAGCAGTGCTGCCTGTTCTGACTGGCAATCCAGAATGCCCATGCACTCAAGGCCCGATGACTGAAAGCTAATATAGTAAATTAATGGATAAGTGTGCTTTGTGCATGAAGTACATTTGTCTCAAATTGTTCTATTAGCAATACTGAGAAATGCTCAAGTACCTTCACCAGTGAAATACTCAAGATCACAGCACCAGTTAGCTCTAAAAGCATTTATTTGCTACTCTGGAAGCAAAACTGGGGAAAAATAAGATTTTCATCAAGTCAGGCAGCTGCTTCAACTATGAAAATGTAAACTTGATAAATAAGCTTGCCTGCAATTTAACAGCATACAGTGAAGTACCCAATAGCCCGTGCTTTCTAAAGCTTTATAAGGCTAATTGAGTATACTTGCCACACTCAATCCTCTGCTTCAACAGAAGATTCCTATTCAGATTACATGCAAAATACCAAAAGTGCTTGAAATAAACCAAAGTACAATTATGCAAACTGACTCCAGCCTTTGGCATAAACTTCCTGAAATGATAGATGCCAGTGTAAACACATACCAGAATAGCAAACTCTGGTCACAGATACACTGAAGGAATTTAAATAAACAATAAAAGCGGAAGATTAAAATACCTTTTCTATCTTATTAATAATTGTTTATGTTATTTCGTTGAAAGCACTGTATGGAAAATGTTATGTGCCAATGGGGAGATGTTTGAATGTGGAAATTAATTTTGTCATCTCGTTCCTTCACCGCACTTTCTAGAATCCAAACATAATTGTATTGACAACCTACTGTGCCATCAGGCTTGACAATTCCTGCTGACATGTATGAGTCTTTTACCTGGCTTCACTGCTTTCATTACAGCCCGTGATGACTTCAGCACTGCTTCATAGATGGCCCTCTGGTCAGGGGTGAACTTTCCATTTGCAGGGAAGGTGCAAGTGATGTCAGAGCCGTAGCAGTAGTACTCTCCTCCCATATCAAACAGGCTAAGGAAACAGAGTGGGGAAAAAATGAAAATTTAATTCCAATGAAATAGTAAAACAGAAGAAATCGAAGATACTTCTCTTTCTCTGCACCTGAAAATCATCTGCATTTTGGTAGCTGGTCATATAATCACCACTTGAATACTGTGCCTCAGTAACCTGAGATGACAATCCACTGTGATCTCCTAGCAGAAGGTATGTGCACTGACCATGGCTTAAATGGACATTCTTATGGGCTGTACTGGTCCTGGATGGAAACACTGAGAGAATGCATGAAAGAAGATAACAGTACATGAGGAACCCACTTTAAGTTTTTCAGCTCCAGTTCCTAGGACCTCTTAGCAATGAAAAACCCAAGTCCTTTATTTCTTTCCTTAGAAATGCTAAGCAACCCATAAAAGGTTGAACCTCAAAACTTAGCAAAGAAATATTAAGTAAATTATGGCCTTTTGTATTTAAGTGCCAAAACATGTATGATGCTAGAGCACTCAGCTGTAAATCTTCACCATTTCCAACATATCTGCTGCTGAAAGCAATGAACAGTAAGTAAATGAAGGCAACCATGAGAAAGCTAAATAGTATTTCAGCAGGGCTAGGACTCTCCTTGCTGTAGTACATACACAAATACATGAATATTTACTCCAAGAAATTTCAAAATCCACCCTGAAATTTTTTCTATGAACAAATCTTTGCACTGAGTGCAAGTCCTGCTGAAGTCATCGCCAGCCTCCCCAAACTGGGCAAGGTTCACCTGCAGGGAGACTTGCAGGACTGGAACTTCAGGAACAAACCTGATGGTTTACAGATGAGGAATGGCACGAGGCTTAAAGCTACAGAAGCAAACTCCCAAGGAGAATGCTACAGAGGGAATTGCCAAGTTCTGTGCATACACACAAAGCTAACAGAAAGACTACATACATTCACTTAAATATGAAATATGGTATATTAAAACAGAAAGTTGCTAATTGGAAAAAGATACACAATAGACAGCAAATATCAGACCCACAGGGTAAGAACATCTACAAGTTGACACCCACACAGCAACTGTAAACCAGCCTAGCCAAACCTCAAAATCAGAAACCCCATCAACACTCTGTAAGTTTTGATTTTCTGGTTACATTTGCTTCTAAAAATAACTAATGATACACACAGAAAGTCTAAGGATACAGGAAACTAGTCATAGCAACTAAGAATCATGTAAGAAGCTGCTACTTCTCTAATGTGCCAACACAATACAGATTTCAGATTAGCTATACATCTTTCAACCCATCCCAGACTAAACCCTTTCAGAATCACAAATCAAGTTTCATGGGGCTTTGTGGGATCTGAAGCAGTTCTGTGTCCTAACTCCATTGCAGCTGCAACTCTAAAGAGTACATTCAGCCTGGTGACAGTAAAGCTGAGACCAGCAACTTCCAAACACCATGCTTATTGGAAGTTGCTATGGTTTCTAAATTTTTGTGAAGAGTAGTTATTCTGAACACAGGTAAAATATACCTTTGTCTTTAACCTTATAATTATCAGCATTTTCTCCAACCTATTCATCACTTGATTGTTGCTAAATAGTTTTTTGAGTTACTGGAGCAGTGAGTAATGGAAAAAAACAACACAAAGCTGATGGAACACCAAAACAAGGCTCACAATCTAGGAAGGACCATTTGTTCAGGTTTTTTGGCTTCCAGACAAGAGGAGACATGAGGGAAGATGATCTTTCAAATTCCACCTCAGAGCACAACACAGGACCTGGCCTGTATGCTCCAGTGAAAAAGGATCCAAACCAAACTGTACATTTGGGAGGTATTTTGGCTCTTACTGGGAACTCTCTTCCCTTTAACTTCAGTTGGGAACATTACTTAAAATGTTGCCCAAGACATGGAAATAGCCCAAATATTGTAGCTATCCTGAGGAAATAATGGGAGCCTGAAAGGTCCCAGCTTCATATCTTTCCTTGCCAGGCAAAATAAGTTGTGAAGCACATTTAAGTAAAATAAAATGCATGTTTGCTATGCTGTTGACTAAATGGAGAAAGATTCTAAAAGCAGATTACTGAAATCCTGGTTCCTTAGCAAAAATTACATTTATTTTACCCTGAAATTAGATAGTAACTGCTAGTAAATGAGATAGTGTTAATGAATATTAAGGTACTCTAGTACATTCTCAACCGCATGTACCAAATTACCTGCCTGATAATGCAGTCTTAAAAGGGGCATGTACTGAAACAACCACCTAATGTTATTGGGACTATGATCAAATATAGCAGCAATCTAAAACTAAATGCACAAATGAAAATGGGCCTTGATCTATGGCTTATCTTTTAAGAACTGTTTATTGTAGCGAAACATAGCCAATAATATAACAAAGTATGTCCAAATGGTATTGTATTTCCCTTTCCCATAAATTGTTACACATCTAGCAGATTGTATATATTGTCTGCTACAAAACTTTATTGTGAATTCACTTTTCTGTTGCATGAAGAAAAATTTCATTTCAAAGCAACCCTTTTCTCTCTCTTCTTTTGGCAAGGATGCAGTTGTTAATTGCTGATTTCAATGAATGCAGAGATGATGTGTCTGAGGTTGTCAGGTTTCTGAGGTGTCTTGAACAGGAAGATGGCCAGAGAAAGAGTGCTGCTGATCAGAGAGAGGCATGTGGCTATATGTCAAAGTTCTCACTGATTTAGCTTGAAACTGATGAAATCTTTTATTGCACACTAAATCTCTTTCAAAACCTTCTGAACAAGAAGCCAATCTTGCTTCGCATCACTTTGTTGGGAGCAAAAGCAACAAATAACCTACCTGGTTTCATTTCAGGGTGAAAAGTGCCTGGTATACAAAGCAGATTTAACATTCTGAAGAACTGAGCACTCAATAAAAACTCCATGCTATTATTTCAATTGTTTTCTAGAATTAATAGAAGCTACCCCACAAGTAAAAGCTGCAGAGCAAAAATATTCTGATTTCCTTCTTGGAAACATGGGCATAACTCTCCTAAGGAAGCTTCAGTTCTGGGTATACATACAATCTTTCATCTCAAATGTACTGCAACATTGTAAACATTATTAACTAAAACTGAACAATGCAAAGTATGAGAAAAAACAGATAACCTATCAGTTGCTCTACTGACAAAATTATTTGTTTATTTATCATCAACATGATGTTAGCCAATGGCATCCAAAAAAAGGTTTCCTTCTGCATCTGTTTTAGAAGACACCTTCAAAAATAATTAAAAGCATTTCATTCTTTTCACAGGGAAACGTTCTGACACCATAATTTTATATAAAATGGTATAAAATTTTGTATAAACTGGCATTAAGTTGCAAAGAAGCATAAACACGTGCCACAGACCACAGCCATGCAGAAATGATCAGCTGGATGTGCCCCTCTTCCTTACAGGAGTTTCTCTGCCCTTCCCCATCAGGTCCCTGGTGCTGCTGGCAGTAGCTCTTCCACGCCTGACTGAGCTGTGGTTCTGCTCCCCATGCAGGAGCCCAGGACAGGACTTTAGAGAAAATATTTCAAGTCCTCTTGATTTTAAAGTGAATACAGGCTTGGAAGTCAGTGCTGTATTGAAACACAACACAACGTGATGCACAAAAGCTCTTCTCCCCTCCTTTACTTCTGAAACGATACAGATGAGTAAGATGTGGCCATGTTACTTTCACAGAATACTGGCATCAGAAAATGTGAATTTATAGTTGGTTTTGGCTTCCAAGATGAGAAAAATAACAGATGTTTTGCTATCAATTTTAGCTTTCTTAAACTCAGACGGTGAAGCATCACAAAACACTTTGCGTAACGCTTCATATTTTAAAACTGTAGACTATAAACAGTCATTGTATACCATTTAAAAAAAAAATAAAGCATTATCATCCTCTAAGCATGTGTTTTACTTTTATAGGCTTGCTGACACTTTTATTGTCAAATAATTTGAAACTGCCAGGCAATGAAGCAAATTATGGCCAATATCACAATGGGAAGCAACACTTTATATGGGATATCTGAGCCTTGTGTATGAATTGTTATGATCCAACCACCAACCCAACCCTAAGACAAGCTCTCGCAGGCATTTCTTGGGCAGCCTACTCCCATAAGCTAATATGTAAAGCTGTCACAGTCCTGCTCTACGTATCTGCTTGGTCCGTACAGTCAGAACCAGGTCTCCTCACATTAGTTAGAAAACCAAATTATTCTGCAGTTGTTAATGCTGCAGAGCAATGACTGCAGCAAAACCCAGGTGGATTTTCTCCTGCTGCAATGGACTCTGGCATAGGGTTGTACTGAAATGCCACCCGTCTGGAACCCACATCCCAAATTCCCCACCCTCCAGATTCTGTTCTCAAGACAAAACACCTTCCCTTCCCTCAGGAGGGTTTGTGAGACTAGTAACCAGGAAACTGATATTGCCATATCCTACTGTGCCCTCCTGGTGCCTCAGGTTAAAGGTATACAGGTGTGAATACCGATACACTTTACTCAGCGATGTTTTCTGAGGTTGTAGAGGCTTGAGCCATTAGTAACCAAGTATGAGCAGCCACAAAGATGAACTAGTGCCAGCACAATCCTAGGACACCACAAACCCAAAGGTACATGCAGCCTTTTTCTCCTTTCATTGGAATAAAAGCCAGCCATTTCCAGCTGGAGATCATATTCTGGGTGATTTCACTGTACTGTGCTCTGAGTTCACAGACAGCACTATGTGCTTTACAGTTTTGGCAGCAATTGAATCTTTAATTATCTGCACACTAACAAAATCTGATCATTTCTAATGCAATTTCAAGCTTAAGGGAACTAGATATCAGCATTTTTTATATACATCTTTGGAAACATGCCAAGTGATTTGGAAATAGGGTGCCTTAATAGCAGACCAAAAGGATGAATTACAGTAAATGATATCACAAATAAGAAAATGGAGAGTTAGGTGACACACACTTTTTCATCTACTTCCATCCTGAAGATGCTGTCAATTGAAAATGCAACACTGAAGGCAGCATTGCAAACATCAGCAGAGAACTGGAACAGTACCGTGTGAAGTCCCTCCATGCTCAGGAAGGTTTTTTTTTTTAAGAGATGTGACCAGCTTTCATCTGACATGGCACAGAGAGAATCTGTACTGGCTCTGTTTTCAATCCCTGGAGTTAAAAGTGACCTTAGAAAAATGCTAGAGAATAGTTTTTATGTAGAAATTTGAGTTCTGGGTATGCAAAAGAAAACACCAAGGTTTTGTTTAAGCCTTCTGTTCAAAAGAAGATCCTGTAGCCCACACAGGTAACACAATTACACAGCCACAAAATGGCTACATGACTATTCTTCATCTAGCTGCAACTCACATAACCCTGTGGTCCCATACTTCTTTTGTTTGTCCTCAACTATGTCTTTTCATCTTATCTACCTCCTCCATGACATTCCCATCTTTGCTTCTCTTGTAGCACTTCTGGCTTTCCCAGACTATTATAGATAATGGGAGACTTGTCTCAACCTTCTCTCACAGAAGATGACAAGATACAAAGATATGCTGCTAAGCTTTTCTCAGATAGGAAGAGGGTGAAAAAAAATAATATATCTGTCTACACTGAATTTTGAAGGAGTGAGGATTGCATGCCTGTACCTCTACAATGCTAAACTACAGCAACTTCAGTGGCTGAGCAAGAATATGCAAAAGTTTGAGATGGTTCCATAGATTTTAAAAAGGGAAAAAAACCCTAGACAGTAACCAACAAAGACCCCCCACATATACTCTCTACATATTTGTGCCCTTCACTGCCCAGGGCTTCTTCTCAGTGCAACAGACCCAGAGACAACACCTCCCAGGAGCAGGACAGCTGTGATGCAGCAAAGAGCAGCAGCAGGGGGGTGAGCCTCTGCCCCACTGTTACAGGGAATGTATCTCTGCTCTGCTGCTCCAGCCCCACAGATGAGAAAAAAATGGATCCCTTAATCCACAACAGTGTTCTCTCACAATTCTCTAACAATGAATGGAGCCAGGCAGAATTTCAGATCTATTTATCTCACAGGATATGAAATCTCAAACTCAATGAATTCACCAAATGAGCTGCACACAAGAGCTGGTTCAGTAAACACCCATGTTTTCTACTAAGATTTTATGTGCTATTTTCACACACAGGTTAAGAAGAACTCCCCTACCTGCAGTATTTATCTCTTGGAGGAATCTAACAGCCTAAAGCTTCTTCACTAAATAAACCAGTTTCCGCGATGAAGTATAACCTCTCTTCCACCCCCGTGCAGTTCGCATTAATGCCTTATTAAAAATGTTTAGCTTGCCAGAACAAAGAGCCAAAACAATTTTGATTGGCTTGTTCACAGCTAAATTTGCCTGAGTGCCATCTCCCATTTCTGCTAAGCAGAGGGATGTCTCTAGCTGGGAAGCGCTGCGTACAAATAAAGACGCGGGAACACCAAGCTGGTGGCTCTGGTTTGGGAGGAGGCAGTGGCAGCACTGGAGACTTCACAAGATGCACAAGGTGAAGAGTCACGGTACTGCCTCCCTGACACCTCTGCTAGAGCCACACAGGCAACATGCCAGAGATCAGGAATATTCTCAGGTGAAGTTCTGACAAAAGGGTTACTTGTTTGACTTGTATTTTTGCTGAATGGGTGATTTTTAATTTTTTTTTTCCCCGGCTTTATTATCCTAATTATTATCCATTTTTAGCTGGTAAACTTAATAAGCAACAGTACTCTCTCTAGCAGAGACAATTCTTTGCTGAAAAATCAACCCAAGAGCAATGGCAGCAAACCCCAAGTTTTGGCCAAGTTCCATCTGTTAGGAGCCTCCCCATTGGAGAGGAGGGATCTGGGGCATTCATGGCTCCAGCAGACTTGCTCAAACAAGGAGCAAAGATGTCAGAGCTGCAGGGAAGAGAAGAGAGCGTGCAAGGAGAAACCTGCATTGGCAGCCGAGTACTTCCCACTCAAACCAAAGACAGCAAACCTCACTGGCTTCTCACCAGAATGTGAGATACCAGCAGAGGGTAGAAACAGCACATCTACATTTTCAAGTTACTGAAGTTTTGCAATGAACTAAACCAGTCCATTTCTACATGTGTACTGAGAAGTGGAAGGCACCTACTGAAACTGAGATGTAGCAGTTTTATACTTTTAATGCAGGACACCATTCTCAGATGTTAACTTTTGGCCTTGAGAATCTTAGCTTTCAGCAGCTGTTTTGGACACTCTGACCTGTGTTCTCCAGCCTGGACAAACAACCACTGAAGATCACAGGAGTAGGTGAAGTGTCAGACTTTACTTATTGATTTTTAATGTAAATACTCAAAAGTTTTCTCATGTGTGTATGTGCACGTTTGCACACACACATGCCCATGTAAGTAAAAGGCTAAGATTTCCAGGTTTTTTCTATGATGAAAACTGGGGCAGCATCCAATGGTACAGGCTTGTTTAGTTTTTTAGACAACCTATAGTGTGTTTTTGGAGTTGTTCAAGCAACCTCTGAATTATCAGTTCTTAAACAGAATCCACCAGACTGGATTTTCAGAGTACACTACAGAAGATGACAAAGGAATGAAAAAAACCAAGACAAGACAGTTGCAAGCTTTTCCATGGACAGGCCCAGATGTTCAGGCCAAGTGCACAGTAATGAAAGCAGCTCCCAGTACAGTACTGCAATGTACAAGTGAAATCAGAAATATTCTTGCCCTGAAGGCCTAAGTCAACTCAACCTAGAGGTCTTGCAGAATCCTTACACCAGAAGGATTCCTCCTGAGGCCCCAGCTCTTCAATACTGTGCCTCCACCATGGGGATGTGGTGATTCTCTGTGATTCTCTGAACAGACAGAAGAACCATCAAAGCCCAGAATATGGACTGGGAACTACATCTGGTTCAGGGGGGATATACAAAGGATGTGCTGGAGACTAACTATACCTTCCCTCTAAGATGGGGCTTACAAGCCAGGCAGAGGCACTCTAAAGTTGTATTTTGACCTTTACAATTGAGTTCTCCACATCAAGAGCAAGAAGGAAGATTTTGCTACTGATATCTTCCCAAGATAAGCAAATTCATCAAAAGTACTACTGTCATACTTAATGTGTGTCTATACTAACAAAGACGACTATAAAATGTGGATTATGCTAAACAGCATTTATAAATTATCAATATTAAATCCAAAGCTACTAAAAATATTAGGTTTTAAAATGCTTATTTTCTTTAAAGAGATCAACACCCAATTCAAATCAGTCCAACAGCAGCCAAAGCAACTTCACACTTCTAATTTTTTTTTCAGACTATGCTGGGAATGCTAAGCTAAAACTGAGAGATAAAACTCATTTAGAGGTCACAACTAAAAAGACATTTCACATACACTATAGAGAGCATACAATTAAGATGCAGATCATAACACAGCACTTAAAATTAATATTTGTTACAGCAAACATGCTATTAATACTTAGCAACCTCTGCTTTAGTTAAACAGCCAATACATTTTGGATAGTTGGCAAACTTGTAGCCTGAAATAACCAGTACTAACAGAACACATATTCAATTAGAGCAAAATTATTGTTAATTCTAGCAAATATATTTTTTCCATTTTTAATCAAATTAAATTTTTCTAGATTAGCATAAAATTAATATAGTCTATATGTAGAACAAAATGAAAAATACCTACACCCGATGAAAATAGTAAATATTAATCAAACCAGAGGAATCAAGCCAAAGGAATTATTTCAGAAATGGACAGCCAGTTGATTTTGCAATCAACCAGTAAGTAGTAGCAATGCACTTCATATTATTATTAGAAACAAAACCATAACTATCAACAAGTTGTTTCAAAACTGCAGACTGAAAGGTTAAAGCTAACCATATTTTTTGCATATTATTACAGCACCAAACTTCAAAATGCATAAAAAACACATGAGGCCAAATGAATATACTAGTCTCACCCACATAAAATAGTTGAGCATTTACATCTGACACATTAATATCCTGGGATCTTAAAAGCAGTGCTTTCAAGAAGTAATAAATACAATATTTTGTTCCATAGGATAAATTGTTTTAATAGCAAACAATTAAGTACTTGGGGTGGAAAAGGGAGGACTTGTATTATCTGATGCAAAAAGATTGGTCAGTTCCTGCTTTTTAATACAACATTGCCCCCACCTGGACAAAATAATTTTGGTTTATAGGTTGGCATTAGTATCATAAAACTTGATAAAACACAGTGTATATTCTAAAAAGGAGTTTGAAAAAGAATCACGACAAACTTCTACCATCTTTTGTAGTACAGTTCTTTCCAAGTTTATGTCTTTTAGTTTACCTATTGAAAGCCTCCTTGATATTTTCCTGAAAGAAATGATAGCCACACAGTATCCTTTTATATTATACACTTATTCCTGCAAAACAGTATGGTGCATTTTCTACAAATAATACTGTAAAACATTACGATAAATACACTGATATGTATACTGCTTATGCATATTGTGGGTGTATTTAAAAGATAATGCACATAGCTTATACAGAAAAAGACAAAACTTTGATTGTAGAAACCCATGTAGTATGCTTTTAGATCAAAGAAGTAAAATTAGCAAAGTAACTTCTATTTTACCTAATGGAAGGCCTAGCTTTCATGAATAACCATGAACAACTGAATCCAACCAGGTTTTGCAACAAGCAACTTTCTTTTGCAATATTCTTCACACACTGTGGAATGAACAACATTTCAGGAAGCCAGAAAACTGTCCTTTGTCTCTTTTGAGTAATTAAAAATTACAAAGCCCCAAACACTTAGCATCGTACCTCTCTGTTTCATTCAGACCAATCTCCTGCAACTACCTGTACCTGCACTCAAGACAAAATTCCCAGTGATGAACAAAGCTTCGGAAATAACAAGAGAAGCAGGGCTAGAAGTTGAACAGGATCTTTTGACAGTACCAGAAGTCATAACAACAACACAAAAATAATGAAAAGATTTATACAAGTGACAAATAGCAGGAAACACAAGTTTAGCACAATTTGAGTGGGATACATGTTACAAAAGGAAAGTGCCCCTGGAAGGCTGCTGTGCCTTTCCTCTGGCAAGCACAGCACGTTACTAATACCAAAACATAGGACACTCATCATCTCCTCTCAGAGAACATTTATTTAGTGCCCCCTGGTGTCAATATTATTCTGATACCTTATATTTGCATTGTGATACTAAGGAAGAGAAACAAAAGTCTTTTTGCAACACTAGACTTTTTTCCAGATCCCCAGCTTTGTTATTTTGCTAAGTAAACAATACCTGTCCACATAACCAAGAAATGTTTAAACTTGTAAAACAGATGCATTATGCTAGGACTGTACTTTAATGACAGGATGTGCTTCATTTTGTGACACTAAAATAACTTCCTTAGTGCTTAAATTCTGAATGCAATAGAACTATTTGCAGGTAAAACTTGTTTTACTGCCAGCACCAGTGGGCTGTGGGAACAGCTGTGAACTTTTGCAGCAGAAAACATCCTGCTTCACCAAGGCCATGGCACTCCTCCTGATGCTTTCACTGAAATCAATAAGCTTAAATCTGAGAGTGTTAAAAGAAACAGTTAAATAATATGAAAGACATCATCCAATAATCCAACCTGCTTCCACCCAAACTTCTAAAGTTAGTTTTATTTTATAAATAATGGTTAGTCTGACTGTGAATACAAGGCTAATGGACTCTGTCTCTGAGGTCTGCTGCACTGCACCAGCAGCTGATGCTGCACCTTATTTATGCTTTCACCAAGAACCCTCTTGATAAACGACATTGTGGCCCTCCCTCCAGGGAGGAATGGTGTCCCCTGCTAACTGGCCCTGCTGCACACACCCAGAGGTGGAGGCACCAAAGCACCCATCTCCCACAGGGAGCAGACACAGCCTCAGGGCTCCTCTGCTGGGGGTGCTCTGAGAGGGACCTGCCCAGGTGTGGGGGAAGGAGAGCACCCAGGCACCCAGCAGCCCTGAGCTGGCACAGTGGCTTAGGAGGATATTTCAAAATGTTAAAAATGCAGAGCACAATACACAATACTATTAAGTCTTCTGTAAAGCCAGAATGGACTAACTAACCCCCCGAAATGCCTTACTAACCCCCCTTCAAGTGCTTGAAGGTCAGTGAAACTGCCAATAAAGTTGCATACTAAATGCTGAATTTTCACTGAGACACTTTTCTCAGATTCTATAAAAATACCAAGACTTGTAACTCATGATAACCTGCAGAAAACCATCTCAGATAATAGCCTTATCTATTTCAGTGACATCTGGGGTCAGGCTTATTTTCTCACATTTCTACTATTTAAGTGTGAGCACCATCATGAAGAATCAATCTTTTTATTAAGATCACAGAAACATTTTCTATTTGTCAGATGTAGCAGGAGCCCTGCTGATCAACTGTAATAAAACAATCAACTCCCAACGTGCCTTCAGTGTGCAGTAATGCCAAGAATCCACAGAAGCAGGCTGCAAGAACCACTATGCAGCAAATTGAATGCAATAAACTATCACTTTCCTGAAAATCTTCTCAAAATCAACATGTAAAGTACACACTTGAAGTTCAGCACCTCTGATGGTTCCTACAAAAAACTACTGAACCCCAAAGGTGAGAGGAGATGTTTACCTTGCCACAGGCTTCCTCTGCCATGCCATATCTGTTTTGATATCCAGTTTTCCCCTTCCCTAACAGCCATGGTGTGGTTGCCCTGGCAGGGCAGGTGCCAAAGACAGAAGACAGGACCCATGGGGAATAGCTGCTTTAATTCTTAAGAAAGCAGATGCTTTCATTTTTCAGAAATCTGATGCTGATTGTTGACACCAATCCTTTTTTGCAGAAACACCCTGGCTTTGACTGCACTTTTCACGGATGCTTTTTCACAGGGTCAAGTCATAACTTTGTGTCCCAGGAAGGTGCACTGATCACTGAACCAGTCTCTTTGCCCAGTGTGAACAAAAGCAAAATAGCAGTAAAATGAGAAATCATGAGACACTTGCCCAGGAAGAATGGGCAACACAGGGGACATCATGCAATGCACACGAGACCCAGGAGCTCATTTTATCTTGACTTTTACATAGCAGGGAGTTGGATGTCTACTCTTAGAATTTGTTTGATTTTTTTTTTTTCTTCTTGAGTAATAACTTTTAATTTCATTCTACTCCTTGCCAAAATTTGAAAGGCCTTTGTTATCCAAACAGCATTGTGAAGGCTGGAAGGGTGGCTCAAAAACCTCTGGAAACTTTGTTTTAATTACTCTCTTGCTCTGGCCTTGGTCGAGGCCTCTTATGTATGGAGCAGAAGACTGCAAACTACAAGAACATTTGCTTATGACTCCACTTTCTGTATTACAAAACACAGGTACAGCCTCCCTGCAGTAAGAGCAGGCATCTTGGAACACCATGAGTAACGTAATACTTGGGACAACTCAGTAAGCCTCAGTCTTGGGCTCAGTTTTTATACAAGCTGTCACAGGTCTAAGATGATGGAAGAAAATCAGTATTTGTAGCTTAATCTGGCTGTACACCATCAGTACAGACCATGATTTGCAACATCCTGAGTGGAAGATTTTATTTAAAGGTAATACCAAATGAAAGGGGAGAGTGCCTAGAGCTGTGAATCACAGGGTGGTCAGCCTACACATTTATCCATTTGACCTTTTTGACCATGAAGACAACATAGACTTACTTAGAACAATCTTTGCTTTAGACCATATTGATCATACTAGTTAAATGTTCACTATCTAGATGTTGTAGTACATGAATAATTTATATAAAATGCTGACTTGCTGTTATTGCAATGTTTAATATCAGTATCAGTTAAATGCACAGATCTATTGAATACCTAAACTTTTCTAAAAGTATTGATTTCTGTGTCAATCATAATGCTCTGTGTCAGTCAGCTATTTTGTTTTTACTACATAATAGTCCATAAATGGCAGCCCTGATTAGCAATACAGTCCATATTAAAAAGAAGCATCACTAATTCTCTTTAAATTCCTTGCCTTTCACTGGTATCTTTTGGGAAAGAAACCGCACCTGTAAAAATGTGGATTACAATGATGTAATTCCATACCAGTTTCTTACAGAAGCAATGAACCCATTTGATATAGATTAATTTGCAAAATTAATATCATAAAACCAGGCTGCTCTAAACCGAAACAGTTTTTAAATGAGGAGTCAGAATAATAATCTTTAAAAAAATTAAAAATGCCCATGATCTCCTGTTGATATCACCAAATCCTTAAAAGAGCAAACAAAGCATGCACTTGAATATTAAAAAGAAGCAAAGCATTAGTCTTCCAAATTCTTTCTAACATTCAAGTGCTTTGCAGACTTATTTACTAACATGCTGCATGGCACTGCTTTGTACATAAAAAGCCTGAGCAGCTCATTTCTGCAAAACTCTCAAATGTTAGCTATATCCACTAAATAATGTTAGGAAAAACATGAAATTCTACTGAATAATTTAATAAAACTCATATCAGGTACCCAATCTTCTGATTCTACTACATACAAGTATAGGAGTCATTAAATTAGATTTATAACAAAATACCGGCAGAAGTAGAAATAACCCTTAAAACACTTCTACCTCTTTTCACCAAAACTAAAGCCACTTTTCCACTACGTTCAGAGCTTGCTAAGATTATCCAACAGAGGGCTCCCGGTAGCTATTAAGAAGCTCAATTGAGAGCCAAATATATGAACCCTAACATATGCATACAAACCAGCATACAGTCATTTTAATAACCTTTTCTGTATGCACACACACACACACACCTATGCCCAATTTAAAAATTTGTAAAAGCACACAGTAAAACCACCCAGGCAGTGGTGCATCACAATTTCATGCTGCTAAACTGCACTAGCTCAAGATTTTTTCCAGAATGCTATTTTTAACTGTGGAAAATGAGTGCATTTTTAAATTGCCTTTACACAAATTAAATTACATTTTCTTATAATTTCTTTGCTACCACTTGAGAAAATACTAAGAAAGGCATGTGGAGCAAGGTTTGATGGCTACATGAGTATCAGCCAGTGCAAGGGGCAAGGCAGAGACTGAAGCCTGGGTGCTCGTGCTCACCCACCACTTATTTGCTAAAGCCAATCTACACCTGACAAACTCCATCTCTTCAAGAGAAAGATGCAACTGGACTATTTCAGCAAGAGGTTATTTCCAACGAGGTTAAACTTTGTTCTCTTCACTGAGATGGTTACAAAGTGGGGTTGCAGAACAGCGTTTTGAAATGCTGAAGTAATCAATGTACTTGGTTGATTATGATTTTCTGACATTCAGCTATCTGAGGCTAACAAAACACAATTTATTTTTTTTTAAGTTTGCCAATGCAGTAGAAAATCTGAGTTTGTAAAGAGTCTTAGTATGTGCATTTGGGGTCTAGGTAGGACTTCAGCCATCAAGTGAGTTTTCTTTAGAGACTGTTAGTAAAAGGGTCCTATAAATAACCTTCACCCTAAAGTCTCCCAGTAATACTACTCCCCTCACCATTTAAAGGCATTAATTTCAAATACAGAATATCATAATGCATTGTGGTATATATTCTCTCAGTAACACACACTACATTTTTTTTAATCAAATGCCACAGCCAATACAGTATCATGTCAGCGTGTGCTTCCTGATCAAAAAACCTAACAGCACATTAGCTCCTCAAACACAATGTGATCATAAGTCAAAGCTATTGTCCTGCAACAAATTAACATCAGTATTTGATGGGTTGAGTACAATATTCATCATAGATGAAGATAACACATAAACTATTATTATAGTATTAAAAAGATTGTTTTCCATAATAGCTTGTGAGCATATCTACGGTAATACTGATTTCTTTTCCTCCACAACTTTACTTTCAACTATGAAAATAGATACCCACTTCCCTTTTGCAAGTGCTACAAAAGCCATCTAAAAGGTATCTTCCTCTGAATGTCAGTGAGTAAGATGTCCTCCGAAAGTAACTCTACACTTTTCTAAGTGCAGGCTTTTTGATCAAAGTCTCGGGAGGTGAATTACAAAAGCTACATTCTGCTGCATTACACACCACACAATTAGGTTTGTCTTCCAATTTACAGAAATACATTTGGTGCTTTAGTTCACTCTGCTTTTACCTCGGTCATACTGCAATGCACATGGACATGCAATACAAGTAGAGAAAATTTATGGTATTTACAACTGTATTATGGCAATGCTAGACTCTAAGCTAAACCTTTTTAGAAAATTTTGGCACAATACAGAACTAGACATACTCTGCCCTAACCTGAACTGCAATGAGTTTGATCTTCTCACACACTTAAAACTGTTTTCAGGCTGGGGTCCCTGGGTGAACATAAGCATTTGGAACATCTTATGCAACTTGATGCAATTCTTTAAAAGTAGATAATACTCTCTAAACCATCCACTACAATATCAGAGCTGAGGTTTGGAAAAAATGCAGATGTCAATTTTTGCAACTGCCCCTGTAATTAGAATACAGACACTTCTTAAACTACATTGTAAGTGCCTTTGGCACAGAAGTGTCTGAAAACAATCTTTTTTTCCTTTTCAACTGGAGATGCAGGCATACAGGACCTTTGGAAGAAACCTGACCGGTCTGGCACACAACATTACATTCTGATTTAAAGATCTGAACTTTCATCATTATGCATCCGTAATTGCACTGATTAAGTCCAAGAGTACATACAATGCATGTATGAGAACAGCAGTAATGTAACATTAAAAAAAAAAAAAAAAAAAAAAAAAATCTATCATTTGGGGCTCCAGCATGGCCATAGTGTAAAACAGATGAGTTCTCCCCACTGACAGAAGAAAATTCAGCACAATCAGTGGAAGAAGGAACACTAACGTTAATGCACAACATAAGAAGGAGCATTGTAACCCATAACATTGTAAACATCAGTGTATTCATGTATTAAACACTAAATTTTGCAGTCTATGAGAAGTGCCATGGGCCCTGCCCTACTGTAGGCTGTAACAGCACACCCTTCAGCTCATCTAGCAGATATGGGTCCAGAATGGGCATTTTGCTACCCTGGCTGCAAGATAAGACCTTTCTGCAGAAGAAATTCAGCACAGCTCATATAAATACTTCCCACATCCATGACAGTGTTAAGGAAGCAATTATGCAAGAGTAATTTTTCAACCTACACCCATTTATTTCTTTATGGATTTTTAAAATTACTAAATGACAAGTTTCCCTATGTGAGGGTGAATATTCTGAGGCATAAAAACCAAACCTCTACTGAAATCACATCTGACATTTTTTAAACACCCAGGAGTCAGTGAGACTGGAAAATTTCAGCTGTACAAGTAAACAGTTCCTGTTCACCTCTGGCATGGGTACATGTGCTCTCTGTTGGAGTGGATACACTGCACACTGCTTGGGGAGCACTCACAGCATACAAAGTCAGCAGCAACCACAGACATGAGAACTGTCACTCTTTTCTTACCTGTTATTACATATCATATTACAAAGATTTTTATTCCTGGAAACCTTTCAGATTCAACTGCTGATTCACAGGAATAAAACATCTCCAGAGAAGGACAGACACTTGTTCAGTACTTTTGAAGCTCCACAATCCATTCAGTGACCTATACTTGTCCTAGGTGTCCTCTCTTGTCTACTGATATTCCCCCAGGTCTATCACGTATCAGTTAAAAGACTGGTGAAGATGTCATGCTTTACCTATTTTTCTTTTACTATTCTCCTCAGACAGATGCTGTCTCTCTCTTTTTCTCTTCAGAAAACTAGAAGAATTATACCACATCCAAAAATACATGTGTTGGGTCAGGGTTACTGAGGCATCTCTCTGATCCCTCCAGCTGACTTGCCAGTCTCTATCTCACCTTTCATCAAAACCATGTGCTATTTTGCTCAAATTTGGCTCTTTCAAGTTTTGACGGTGGAACAGTTCCGTATCTAAGGTGAAAGGAATCTAAGGCTCAATTTCAATAAATCTTTTGCTGTACTTGGAATAAATGTGCCCTCTGACATTCATCTTTTATTAGACTTCTGACACGTTCAACTACAAAACCAGTAAACATGTGCTGTATCTAAAGAGATTGCCTTCAGGATTCATTAAGAACTTGTGATGCATTAGATATTTAATAGATCACTGCTTACTCAGATGCAGTAACATGACTCCATGCTAATGTATTTGCAGATAACTTGTTTACCTATCATCATATGCTGGCACCTCCAGTGTCATATACCACACCAGGTGTATAAAAAAGTGATATATTCAAATATGAGCACTGCACAAATGCTTTCAACCATAGACAATGCAAATACAAAGATGCAGGATTTCTTTTGCACATTTTAATATAAAGGTTTTAGTTTACAAAATATTTATGTAAGGTTTGGCACCAACTGTTATGGAACATGCATGAAAAATCTGTTTTTCATCACCGTTAGTGAAGAGTTGAGCAGCAGACAATCTTTCTTGGCATTTGAGACTCCTTATCTGTCATGCACATCTTGGCTCTGTGGCGTGAATGGGATCGTACCACAGAGAGCACAGTTGGTGCTGAAGATCAGATATGCACACCATATGCATTTCAGGTCTTCGTCTGTCAGAAGGGATTGGGGTGAGGAGGTCTGCTCACTTGGGACTGGCTCTGGGCAAGCTCCCAGGCTGAACACCCATTAGCAACCAAGGCACAGCAGACCTGGTCCTGAAAGCTCTCCCAGAAGTTTTTCACAAAAAAAAGAAACCTAGTATGTGCACTCCAGGACTGGTCTCTGGCTCTGAGCAAAGCCCCTCAGCTGGGGATAAGTGGAAGCTCTTGCATCAGAAATGGACTACTGACCCGAACTAAAGCACTGATGTGGACACACCTCCAACACCTAAGAGGTGCAAGAGAGGCACAAGAAGTGCCTTTTCCACCATCCTGAGATGAAGGCAGGAAAGGTGCTTTAGGACCAATGCCACAGAAGGTAAATGCTGCAGATAGTCAGGAATCATTCATAGTGATTCAGCTAGACTTTCAAGGTGGCTTCAAAACAGCCACTGGCAAAGCAAATGAGCCTTCCTGTAGAAGCTATTTCTTTCCTCCCCAAGAAGTCACAGTTGAAAGGTCTGTCACTAGAGCACCAAAGCTGAGATTTAAAATTAAGTGCTGTGGGGAGGTGCAGAGCACTGGCAGATGAGCTGCCTTCCTGGAGGTCAGCAGCTCTGAAGACCAACACACATGGGGATGCTGATGTCTGCCCTCAGGCAGCCAGCTTGAAAAATTCTACAAGAGATTTATGTGTATCTATTTTTGTTCCTTTAATAATTTGCCTCTAACCAGTGCCAAAGATGTGCTGGTTACAGAAAGAATAGCGTGAAGCAGTGGAAAAGCTGCAAATTAGCACCACTGAGAATGCAAAACTGTAAGAAGAGATTCAGATTACTAGGAAAGGGAAAAAAAGTTCCCAAAAAACCACTTTATATCAGAAAGTACCCTGAAAACAAATTATTAGAAGAAAGAAAAGAGAAAGAGGAGGAATGCCAGCATTATTTTAAGCTAAGCTGAGCATCAAGCATTACAAAAAGTGGAGCTATTAGCTCTTCATCAAGAACACCTAAAGAAAAAACAACAGACCATTAACTAAACCAGCAAACTATTTCCATCATGATTTAAATAATCAAATTAATCCAGAAGGAAGCACTTGTAGCCTTCCCTCCACTTTTTGATCTAAGAGATAAAATCTTACAAAGTTACATTGAAAAGAAAGAATAAATGATTCAATAAGTATACTAAAAAAACTTTACTTATGGTGATCTTCAGATAGAGAAGGCATTTTACTCTGTACTAGATTATTTTTAATCAATGGTGTCATCTGCCGAGAGCTGTCATCTGCCTAGAAACATCTGACAAGGAGATTTGAGCCTAAGTCTAAGATGCTGCAGTACTAGTAGCAGCTGACCACGGCTTCTGTGGTGGTTACAGATATGCTGATGCCCCCACCTTCATGCTAACTCCAGATGGAAACTGCCTGGTTACCAGTGGGTGCCATCCATCAGCGGGTCACCAGGGTGCAGTGTGTGTGTAACTTTACCTTTGTTTTCCTCTTTGTAAAAATGGTTACTTGGTACACTAAGACACTGCAATGAATTATTCATTAGCATCTGAACACTACTCAGAAGTCAACACTTTGTAGATCAGTGCTAAATATAACCAGGTACGTTTGTCAAATTCTACCATTCTCATTTAATTGCATTTACATGACATCTGTTTGCGCTTCAAACCACTGACAAGTTGACAGTGTTTGAAAGCATCACTAACTACAGGACTAACCTCACTATGTGAAGACCCTGTAATACTAATTTAAGTCTGTTACTACTCTCAGCTGACTGGAGAGTGAATATATGCAAACGAATACACACAGCATTCTCGGTCACACTGAACAGTCATTTACCATCTCCTGAAGAGGGCAACACTGGACAGAGACAGCAAGAAATGCATGCACTCAGCGTGTGCCAAGTGATTTACCTCTACTGAAATATAGCATTGATTCCTCTGCATTTCCAGATTAGAGAGCATCTTATCTAAAATCTGAGTAACAAACTTGTATTTTATTTAAAAGCATAATTCTCTTCTACAGAAATCATTACTGAGCCTGTAATCAAAAAAGGAAGGATTCTGTCATAGTACCAAGTGTCAGGAAAGCAACAAAATCAGCATGAGTAATATAGAGATAACTATTTAAAAAATCCTAATTGCAAAAGCTATTTTTAATCACAAATGTAACTAATTCTACAGTTCATGATATTTTCATGGTAATAAAAATGCCTATTATTTTTGCAATTATTATGTTAAGTGAATTCAACAAATACATGTACTTGCATTTTTTATTAGCACCTACCTTAAAACTGCTAATATTATTCATTTTTACTTTATCACTCATACTCAAAATATGTCAATTTAAGGACAAAGGTCTTTGCATTCTACCTCATGTAATTTATATTTTTTAAAGATCAGGTTTCCCTGCACTTTCAGTTGCAGTGGAAGAATACTATGCCAGCTCCCAACTAAGTCATGATATTGTTAGGATCTTGCCTTTCCAGGGCAACCCTCTCTGTGCATTTAATCCTCCAGTGGTTCAGAGGAAGCTCGAAAGCTGCTCCCATGCCCTGCTAAGTCCCTCCAGCTTGGCAGAACAGGATACCCAGGAAGCTCCTGTCATCACGTCAGAAATACTCCTGGGGCTTCCCCCCTCCTGGGTTCCCTGAGTCATGTAACATACACCCTGAGATTTTCAGTCCCATGGAGAGATTAGTCTATCCCCGTGAGTCACAAGGATCCACTACACAAGTATTTGGTAGATGTTTCTACAGGTTTAGCAAAACCATTGATGGTCTCAAGCACCCAAAGCAGATCCTACAGCACTGTCTCTGATTTACTGTAAGTGAATGTGAAGTCTGTATGGCTGTGCAAAGCACACACAGAGACAGATGACTGTATCATCACATCTTGTGACGATACCATAGAGATGGAGGCTCATTTCAATAGGATGTAAATTCTCAAATTATAAGATGGTACTTAAACCAGGAAACTTCAGACAATTTAGATGCACAATCTGCCACAAAACTGCTTATGCTCCTACTGCAATTTTGCATATAAATTGGAAAATTGCATTTACAAACAAGCAATTGAGTAAACGGCAGAAAGAAGCAAGGATGATAATTGTCCTTATTACCTCCAAAGCAATATAACATTGTTGTCATTAGCATATACAAATATTTTTCTAAGTGTATGTGATTTCAGTGCAGGGCAAAGGTTTGTGAGTAGCAGCAGATCTACAAGTGGAATTTATATACCAACATACATGCCTCATCCAACTGTCATGTCTTTCTGATTAGATTAATTCTACTGACTAAGTAAGATTAATCTCTGCCTTGAGCACATAGCTGTGCTTCAACACGTACATTTTTGTATTCTTTTGAACTTCTGCAAATGAAACGTGTATTGCTGCAAATCCAGGGCGAACTTTTATAATACTTTCCCCAAAACATAGCACCTTCAACACCAGATCTTCAACAAGAAAAAGAGAGAGCAAAATATTTTTGAATTCCAAAAAGATTAGTTTAATCACATCTCAACTTCTGAGGCAAAGAGTTTTGAGAACTATATGAAATACTTAAGATGTATTTCAAAGAGAGTATTTCTGAGCAACAGAGAATAGCTCTAAAGCCCTTCTCCGTAACACTATTTAATAAAATAGCCAACTGCAGCACACATGTGAGCATAAACATGATCTTGGTAGTAGCAGCAGTCATTAGAGAATTCCTTGAGTGCAGCACAATCTATAACCGAGTTATTTCTTTATGACACAGCACTAGCCACCTTTCTTTGGCATTTCCAAAGGAAACAGTTCAAACCTCACTCTGGTGGCACTTGTAAATACATCAGGTTCCTAAAAGGAACAATTTCACAAACATCCAATGGGAAAATGGCCATAAAGTCTGCAACAGTTCAGTATAAACCACTGCCTTACCTGCCACAGATGCAAGTGTATGAAGTGTGGCGCATGCCACCTCGAGCGTAGCAGTAGTGCTGGAACAGGCTGCAAAGAAAAAAAGGAGGCAGTTAATAATATATCCAAACCACCACAAGACAGGGAGAAAGGCAAGTCTTGCTTGAGTACAGCTGCGTTGGTGCAAATCCCCAGCTCCCTGAAGAGGCTCTCTGCCCATTTCTGCTCAGCTGAACTCTGGAGTTCAGCCACCCCATGGCTCAGCAGTCCTGCAGAGCATCATACTATTTCCACACAGCCCATTAAGCAGCTCTGCAGTAGAGAAGACAGGCTTGAGTGCAGCTCAGGAACTTCAAATGGCAAATTGCTCTCCTTAACAACTCAACATCAAAAGCCAAATTAGTGTTCACAAAAGGTAGTTCATCTGATGATAGAAGGAATGGGATGGTAACAGTCAAATGCTGAAGCTGGCTAAACTGTCTGAAGTGGAGCTGAGAAGGGCAATTCTTGCTGCATTTCAGGTACACAATAAAATCTATGATCCTTATTTTCAACCCTGCTGTCTCTAGTCTACAGTGAAGTAGGGTAGTAGAAGCTCATCAGAAAGCTGCTTCAAAATAATTGCAGCAGAAGCTCTCTCATTTTTACCACCCTTCTGATAACCTCTGCTGAAAACTGCACTAAATTTCCCTACATGTATGTGAAGCCTGAATCATATCTGACCATGCTGCACACTCTTATCTCCAGACAAGCCAGCAAAGCTCTGTGTCACAGTGCATGCTGGAGGGGATGGTTTCAGGTTTGCTCATCTGTAGCACAATAGACATGGAGAAAACATAAGACCATTCTGTTTCACATTGCGGTACCTAAATACCTCAACAATCTTCCCCTGACCAAACATGGAAAAAAAATTAACACAGACTCAACCCCAGCAGCAAGATAACATTAGGCTAAGCCTTCCACAACTTGTAAAGAACATAGTAGTTTAGAACATAGTAACACAACATAGTTTACTTTTATGTTTAAGAGGGAGAAAAAAAGGAAGGGCCCTGTACTCCCTTCTTGCACTGCTGTTCTGCTGGAGGAGCTGCTTGGCCTTAAGAGCATTAAAACATTTTCATTTTTACTGTCAAAGTCCCCTCATATGAGGGCAGATATGCCCAAAGTACAATGAATACAGGATTAAGAGCTTTAAGGGCCAAGTACACATTATGGATCCCTTTATTCTTTTTGAAATATTTTCTAATTACAATCCAATTCCCTTTAATACTGAATTTATTTCAAAAACTCATTTCTTGTACTACTGAAGTAATTTCATTAACACATAATGATAATGGTGCTGTTCAAAGAATAGAGATGTGACTTTGTCCTTCTGTAGCAGCAACAAACAGAACACAATTCAAACTCTTTGAAGAATACTAAAGACCTAACATGCTTATAAATATAAACCATAATTTAAAGTTATACAAAATTACAGTATTTAAAAAGAAACAAAATAAAATATAAAAATTAATCACACAAAGAAAAACCTACATTTAGTAACTCAGTAAGGAGATCTAACTTACATGATCTTTCTGCTCAAAATGCTCTGGTTTTATAAGGTAGAAATATTAATTTTGTATTGTCCAGAAACCAGTAGCAGCAAACAGTAGAAGGTAAGGAGCAGCTCTGACATGATGAGACCACAGCACAGGTATCACTAAATTGAGCTCATGAAATTTATCACCTAAACAGTGATTTCCTCTGATAAAAAATTTTTTCACCAAACAAACATTTTATATGGAAATAAAGTAACAGACCTGTTCTTCCCTAGCATGCTTGCACGCAAGGTTGCTCTGACAAAACTATGCACAACCATTTTGCACAATAACATATACTGTTGTGTTTATATATTTATATTTTAGGAAGCAACTTTCAGTGTATTTTATAGACTCCTCACCTTTAAATGATGAAATAAACTATCTGCTCGAGACAGCAACTTTCAGTAACCTTCTAAAGAGCTTTAAAAATGAAATAATGAAGGCTGTAAACATCTTCCCATCATCAGTGATACAGGGATAGCAGGGTTTATGTTTCTGTATCACATATTCATGGTTGTAATTTATACAAAACTGTGCAGCCAAGTAATAGTATTCACCTTTTGCAGTACTCCCTGATTAGCAGTAAAAAGCAATAAATAAATTAAGACATGCTTTGTGTAATCCAGATGTTGCCTGAACTTCATTTCTGTTTTCTAAAAAAGAACCTGATTGTTCCATCAAATATTATGGACTTTCTGCCAAGACTAAGAAGTGGCTACTTATGTGACTGAGCTGAAGATAGTACAACTCTGCTAGGTAATGAGTTTTCCACTAGTAAAACTACTCACATGATTTTTCTGAATTTACTTTTCCGGGCTATCACTCATTACAAAAATGTTCATGCAGTTGGAAAAAAATCCACATTTCTATCAAAGACAGACAAAATCCTTCTATAACATGTCACAGATAAGTGAAGGATTGCATCTCACTTTAACAGCAAATGATGGCTTTTCAAAGCTGAAAGTTGTATGTATGGAATTAGAGAAGCTGCCAGTACTTTGTAGTTAAAATCCTGGTTCCACTGAAGTTAATGCAGAATCTGCCACCAGACTTCTTCACACCAGGATCTGTCTACATACTACAAAAGAATCTCTATCCAGAGAGATTCTGGTTGTGTATACAGATCAGCCATTGGTGTATTTCCATGTCAGATGCTACCTTTAAAAATGCATACAACTTTGGGCTGGCATGGCCTTTGTGCTGCACTTAGCACAAAGTTCTTAATGCAGAGGTACATTCTGGCGTGGGTGTACTTGATCCCACACTTGCAAAGTTTTTGAGGCACAAGATAGTGATATCCCCACTGCTCTGCTAAGACTTGACTACCTTTGTGACTATACTCCTGAGATGGAAGAAAGCTCTGCTTTCAGAAATAATGGGTTCTCCATCATTAGAAGTAAGAGGAATAGTACATACTTGCTAATTTTGAGATCTTACGGAATATTGCATATATTCAAACAGAACTCCAGAATGCTTAAAAAGCCTCAAGTTCAAAACAGCCTTAAAAGCCATTAAAGTAAAATGTGCTCTGGATAATGCTTCTGACACATTGTAAGAACCACTCTGACAATGATGCCTGTGTGTTTGGTCCAGTTGCTATTGCCATTTAATGCTCAATGACAACTGCAATCAGATCTGTGCTACGAATGTGAATTGAATCAAATAAATGTCAACAGTTTTCCTGTTGGAAAATCTAAGCAGATTTACAGAATAAAGGCATCTAAAGAAGGAGGAATAGAAACTCTCTGTAATTACTTTCCTCACACTTTTTGCTTATTTTCAGGCCTTCCTCATCACTAGAATACAACATATCCAAACACACTCAGCAAAGTGCGATTTTTATTTTCCAAAAGGGGTAAACAAGCAAACTCTAATTTGCGCTCTTCTAATCAGCTCTTCTTGAGTTGTAACAAACATTTATAAGAAAAAAATAATGTTGTATTTCTCAGCTATTCACTCCTGAAAACAAGACACTTTTAGATCAAAAAGTTTCAATCTCTAAATAAAAATGTATTTTTGATTCTTACAGAAGAAGTAAAAACTAATTACTGAAAATGCAGTAAGTATGGAGAAAATAAAAATAGAGGTAGAACAAAATGTGGCAGCAAACTTAAGCCAACTTTCTGTAACACTGCCCAATACACTCTTCAGTGGCATCTTCTGATGTTTCCTCTATCCCAGCCCCATATCATTCATAACTGCAGTGCTGCAGAATGAAACAAACAAATCACTTTGGGATGGAGGAACAATTACTCATTCCAAGGTTTCGATGAAGGACAACCAAACCACTGAATAACTCTATTCATTTTTCTCAGATACTGCATCCATGTCAACAACACCTGCTGGATACTGGTCGTTCAGGAATTCTATTCATAAACTGTGTAAAAGAGAGATCTGGTGCTGTCAGAAATGCAACTTGCCTTGTGAAGCATACAATGTATGGAAGAGTCAAGGACACACAAGTATTAACATCTCATTAAGGTGTTGCTGCTGAAAATATATTTTTTTCACATTTGATCACTCACTGGTTTGAAGATGTTTCAGATCCACAGTAATGTACTCAGCACAGTTTTGAGAAAGTTGCCTCCTAATAAAAAGAAACCTGTGCACACTTCAAAAATAATATTCTTTGAATACAGCCCTTGAGACTTGCCTTGAAATGCAAGCATGTGGTTTTGAACTATAAATTGGAAACCACAGTGGCTTAAGGGAGATCTGTAGAGAACTTGGAGGATTTTCTGTAGGGCTTTTTTTTTTCTGAGTACATTCAGAAGACATAGGTGAATATCTATTAGTTATCTGTGCACTGAATTACTTTTGAAGTGCAACTAGAATGTGCCCTTATGCTTTTGTATGATGTAAATATCAAGCATAGCCACCTGAGAGGCTAAAATCCAAAGTTTTTTTTAAAGAATTCACAAAAGGCTAAATTTTTCAAAGCTGATCTCTCTATTTACACCAGGACTGAAAGACACTGTTTTGATCATTTTCTCACATAAATATCTTCACATGAGAATGCTATAAAGATCAAATAATAAAAAATTATTAAGACACTGTAAATATAATTTGTCCGTGATATCTGAAATATTTATGCTTAGAATCAAACTGGGCTGGAAGAACCACAGATAGGGAAGAAAAAGAGGCATCAGTAAGAACCCATCAGTGCACATCTGAGCAGGGTGAGCAGAGCTTCCTTTAAGCCCACGCTAGACACTGAGGTTCTTAAACACAGAGCATTTTCCTTTGTTAACCAATTTACTTTGGTGATGCCATTAACTTCTATGGGCAACTAGATGTTTTAAGACTTAGTTTATCTAATCGTATTTTCATTTAGTTCACAACACTGCAGTATTGCAAAATAAATCTGAGGTTGGTTTAATAATAAATAAATTTTAAAAAAAGACGGGAGGGTGGAGAGGAGTAGGCGAAATGATCCAGTTTACTAACAGTGAACAAGCAGTGCACTACAAATTTCATAGAATGCCTTAGGTTGGAAGGGAGCTTAGAGATCATCTGCTCCAACCTCCCTGACATAAGCAGGGATGCTTTTCATCTAGGTCAGGTTGCTCAAAGCCTCATCCAAGCTGGCCTTGAACACCTCCAGGGAGGGGCAACCACAACTTCTCTGGGAAATCTGTCCCAGAGTCTCAGTACCCTTTTTCTGCACCAAAACAACAAATTTATATAACTGTATATCTGTATAAGCAGATAAACAAAGTTTTCTTCTAGACCTTGGAGACAATATCGTTGAAGATTTGCAGAAACAGTGTTATTAATTAAGTGGTATGCCTGACTGGAAGTTGTTTAGAACAGAACTTACTGCTCTATGAGCAACAGGAAACAAAACCACATCCATGCATTGAATTCTTAAACCTAACTGTTCACACTAGTCCTAATGAAGATTTTAGAGATTCAAAGCATTGGAGCATGATTTTGCAAGCTCACAAAGTAGAGATCCCAAAGCATACTATCAACAAGAAATACTGAAAGTTGCTATACTTTGAAGCATCTCTATTGAAAATTGTTCTAATTTGTATCATGCACAAGCAAAAATAATATATTTTTAAGTGTTGCTCCTTCTGAATTCCAAAATCTAGATTGACTTCTCATTTTGTTTTCTTTAACTAAGTTACTTCTATTTATATGCAGCAAACTCTAGATGACAATATTTCCTTTGAAGAGAAATACATTATTTGAATTCAGCAGGGATAGAAGAACTGTAACTTCAGCAAGCAGGTATGACACATGGAACTGTCAGCACATTCATGTAGCTGCAGTGCAGAACATCTATTATCAAATAAGGAAAAGCTGTGTAGAAGTAGCATAGAAGTGAGTGGTAATGAAAAATTCACATTGGTATTTCTCTGTACTAGAGTGGGTGACAAGCCAGAGCTTGGGGCAGGAAGACACAGCAAGATTACCCCAAAATAAACATATATTTTAAGAATACAAAACACCACAGATCAGGAGTACCATTACTTCACGAAACAAAGTCCACCAAGGCAAAGCCATTTCACCAGCCATTAATGCTACATGGAAACCAGAGACAGTTTAAACAAAGTCCATAAATAATACAAAGCTTTGCACCATCACATGTCACAAAAGATTTGCAATGACTGAAAGTAATTGATAATCTCAGTTCAAGAACAGAGACTTTAGTTGAGGAGTAATTAGCATTTTAATTGCATAATTGGGAATTATAAATTACCTGTCTTATGTAAAGAATAACTGAAGAGGTTATACAACTTCAGCTGATATTTCATCTTTTTGCCTAAACTGCACAGAACAGTGAATTTAGAGAATCTGAAATTGCATTTTCCTCACACACATGCACACAACATTTTTTTCTTGTTTTTTAACTTCATGGCTGTCATTTTATTACTACAGTTGACTACAGCAAGTTTTGCCTCATCTTTTTGCAAACATAAAAGTTTTGAATAATTTTTTTGAATAATTTTTAGCACAGAGAACAAAGAAACAACATGACTCTGATACTGCAGCAGTTTAAGAATGCCCTTGGAATCTTCCACCCAGACAGTCTGATTAAAAAATCCTCTAACAGCTCTGGTTGAGTTTCAATTCATATTTCTTTTTTCAAAATGAGAAAAGGGCAAGACTTAACAGATGCAGTTTTAAAGAAGTACATATACCCACTCCCACTGGATTTATTTTTCATCTAATTCTACACTGGTGCGACAGTGCTCCACCTCAGTGTGAAAATTCATGAAACTATGCATTTTCACAGAAGTTCAGCTACCCCATTTTATTTCCAATGTTGAAACGAAAAAATTGACTATGTAAGCCTGTGAACTTACACTCAGATGCTGCTTTTCCTGAAGCTTGTCAAGACAACTGAACAGGCACCCTAGAAACAGGACAGTTGTAGAGTGCTCTGTAAATACATCTTTTTAATAAGTTAAATTTAACACTTAAGAAGTCTTTTTAAGACTTACTTGTTTTCCTGAAACTCTTTAAACTCTACTTAGAAAATCCACGTACCATTTTTCAGAACTGTTTGATTCATCTGCATAAAAAGTAGTTGACTTATGTATTCAAATATTGTGACTACTTATCTATTGAAATTATGACAGTTACTGCTTCACAGAAGCTAAGATGACTAAGAGATTCAAAGCACAAACCCACAAACATTTTAATGTTAATTCTGACCAACTTTCAAGTCAAGTTCTACCTCTTCTGTTCCTTTTTTTGGTTTTTTGCATGCAGAAGCTCAGCAGCAGTTAAGTGTGTGCTTTCACAGTAGAGGAACATGTCTCTTCCAAAGCTGGTCAGTTTGCTTGAGGGGCTGTTCCAGAGAATATATATAAAGTTTACCCAAACAAACAAATCAGAGCTCCAGGGAGTCAAAGAACCACCATTAAGTAACTGACAGAAAAAGCATAAATATTAGAAGCAACTGTCATAGGCTGAAGCTCCGGCTATGATTGGACCATTTCAAGTAACAAAACTGAATTTATTTGAATAACCAAACCTGCAGCCAGCAGAGGTAACAGACCCTGGGTGCAATTCTGGAGCCTTCTGCAAGAGCAAGGAAAAAGTATCAGGGAGAACACAGCGTGGAGCATGAGTTTGAAGGTGGGAACTCATCCTCCTTTTACACTGAGATAAAGTCACCTTCTGTCTGTTGGGTTCCTGCCCCTGCCTGCCTGCTGCCTGGAACGCCCCATCGGCTCCACCTGGGTAGTCAACGCAGCATCACATCTCCTCCTGCACTGCTCCTGTGCAGCAATGTGGAAGCTATAACCTCCTGAATCAAGGATTCATTTTCATACATTTTCAGTTCTACAGCAGAAGGATTTTTAAATGAGTTTTCAATCTTCACTAAATGCATAAATGGAAAACAGATCCCACTGATGCCCCAGAAAGCAACGCTCATTACGAAGGGTCTCCGTTTTATTTCTTCAATTCCAGAGTCCACTTGGAGTCATGCTCATTAGTAAGAAGGCAGAACTAAGTTCTGCACTGGTCTGAATTTAATACTAAATCTGATATTACAGAAAGAGATGGTACAAATTTTTCTTAGATTCATTGCTCAATTTCCAGCTGCAATAACTCTAGATCTCAACTGGCATATTTTAAATTAAAATTTTTGTAGTTTAAACCTATTTATCAACAGCTAATTAATGAGGTCTAAATCCTTTGATGACAGAATGATTAAACTACGTTTTAACTAATCCGTCTTTAATTAAAATGCTGCCAGCAAACCATTTCTGGATGTGTAAAAAGGACACATTTATAGATGCTCACTCTTTAGCTATGCATTATGTAAAGCCAATAATTAGAAGAACTCATGATTTCAATTATATTTTAATTACTGTTACATATAAAACATGCTCTAATAGATGTAATGCAATACATTTTCTTTCTTTACAACCCACTAATCATTCCTATTGGGGTGACAGCCAAATAAAAGGAAGTTTAATATATGAGCTAGTACAGAAATCTTGTTTTAGCTTTGAGCCAATTCTCTCTCCGTTTCTTCTTTTCAGTAGAAAGGTACTTAATTATCTCCAAACCTAAACCACAAATGAATCCCTATAAATCCCTGCTAAAACTCCAAAAGGAGATTAGCAGTAACTGACCATAATAAAGATAAATGCTTTATCCTTATTATTACACTTGCATGTCTTTGAGTTTCTTCAACTCAAAACACAAAGCTAGTTAAGGAAAAAATATAAGGTGACACCTGTACCAATTTTCCTGTTTCTTTCCTTTACTATTTTAGGAAGCAACATGAGCCAAGAGAAACTTTAGCTAGAGCAGGAGCCATTAATTTTCATGTATTTAGGGTATCCCTTTGCCTCTGTCTGGGAGGGTGGTAGATGAATATTATGAGATGACTGCAGCCAACTTCCCACTGTCTGCATTAATGGGAGGCTGAGAGGTATAAATACGAAAGCCATGGACTTAACTGTTCCTTACTGTGGCTAAGTAAGTAATTTTTCAACGCAAGTACAGAGTAATTTTTTTCTTTCTGAATCACAAAGTGTACAGATAGCTGGTCATGAATAGTTAATATCCTTTAGCAATCTAACCTTTAAAATGGCATGTTATTATAAAAGGTATTTTTTTGCTGAGAGACCCTAAAATTCAATAAATTACAATTATTAAACGTGTTTCTCAACTCTGCATGTGCCAAGCAGTTGTGTAACACAGAAAATTCAGTCTTAGGGTTTGGCTGCTTTCAGTGATCTGAATCTGGCATGAGGGAACTAATAAGCTTAAGGAAGAAGCTGCCTTAATTTACCCATCAAATCATACTTTACAAATGTTCAAAAAAGTGTATTATGTTACCTCTACTGACTCAGAGACATTATATCTAATTTTCATAAGCTGACTTCTACTGTTTGAATAGATTCATGAAATTGCTGATATTTTGGTTTATTTCAAGTTTTCTCTAAAAAATATTTAGCACTTAACACACTCTGATAGTAAAATGCTTTCACATCACAGGAGCCCATGATGAGGTCACTGAACATATTTGCAAAAGAAGACTTAAGCTGCTACATAGTTTGATTTATATAAATCCTCTCCTATTACTTCCCTTTTTGTCTAATTCTGCTTACAGGACAAACTCTTGGGGGCAAAGAATATATTTTACTATCTTATGAAGTGCATTGCCCATTTATATTCTGATGAAATAACAAGAACAACAGCTTATCATGAAGAGTATATGAACTATATGTCCTTGAGAGAGACAGCATATCTGAAAAGGTCAATTTGAATATTTAAGTATCCATACTTAACAGATGTCAAGAATAAATGCTGATGTGGCAACATACTTCATCAAGGTTTATGAAGAACACTTCTTACCTTTTGGAAGATTGCAGCAGATCTACCTTGAAAAAACCCAACCTCTAAAATTTATTATGTATAGCATCCACTTGCTGTTCCACCATACCAGGAATCTTTTAGAGCCAACACAAGTGAAAAGCAGACAAATGAGACTGTACCTGTTTATATCACCTGTCCTCCCAACCAGGTTACTGTTTTTACTGTCTCTTATGGTACCTCCCAGTACAAGGCTAAGGACAAATATGTTAAAGGACTGCATAATATTAGTAATATTAGAGTAAAATTAGAGTAATATTAGATAAGAAATAATCAAGAAGAAATATTTTGGCTGTTGGAAGTGCTGCAAAAGAACAGTAATAAAGCCAATACCAGAAATAACATTACATTAGAAGATAAACATATATGGATGAAAGAAACAGCTTGTCTTACTTGAAATTTTCTGATCTATTTAACTGTAGTACCTGCTTTTGTTTTAGGAAGGCACATCAGGCAGTAGGTGCTATGATTTCCTTCTCTATCTACAAAGACTTTGTAGAGAAGCAAGGGCACGGCACACAAATGCCAGATGCCCACTTGGTCTCATGCTGAGGGAATGCAGCACACCAGAGTAATGCAGGAAGGGAGGGCAGGCCGACATTTTCTTGAGGAGAGAGTTTTTTGGAGGAGCTCATGCCAGACAATTTTACTTACAAAAGACAGAACTCTGCAACCCCACCTGGATCTGCACACACACTTTCTGGAGTAACACAGTGCACTGCTGCTTCCCTAGCAGCGAACATGCAACTGAATATCAAAAAGCTAGTTAGGTATTTCAGACTCACCTAGCTAACTCCAGAACACTATCCAAACTCTCTTAAAACTGTACTTTTTTTCACCCCTGGAAGCCTAGTGTAAGATCATGCATAGGGCTAGGACTGCCACCAGATATTTCAGCACCAAAAGAAAAGTTTTCCTGGCTTCTACAAATAAATGACAGATCAGAGATGTCCTTCTCTAATCTTTCTGACCATGTTTCAGGGTCCTGGTCATATAAGATGAGTGAATAGCTGCCCAGAGGACTACACCATTTACCACAAATTACTTCTTTATGGAAGAATCAATTTTATAGTCTCCTGAATTTCAAACACTTGCCTCGTCAATTCAGTGGAATTACTCTTTTGAGAGCCAAGCCTGAGATGGATGACTCCAAGGATCTACTCTTGGGGCTATGAACTATCTGTTATAAAAAACCTAGAGAGGACTTATAAGTCTTTGAAAAAGACTCCAAGTAAAGAAAACATGTATCAACATTTTAACATTATATGGCTAAAACTGTCGAGATTAATCTACTGAGCTTCCAACAATCTTCTGTGCCAACAGACCAGAAAGCTAAATTCAAGTCAATCTAATACAACAGAACCAGGAAGTGGTTTGCAAGAGACAAAAGAGGCCATGTTCCACCACATGCTGTCCTGGAAACTCAAATGTGTATTTTTCTGCTCATGCAGGGAGAATTTTGCAAAGCTGAACTCATAATAAAGCTTTAAAAATATATTAATTAATTGCAGCTCTTATTTTGAAGGAAATATCATTGCCAGACACACAAAATAAAATGAAATGTGTTCAGCAGAGGTGATTCCAACAGCTCTCAAGCTTTTGCTGTCTCAAGAATGAGAGATCCATAACACCAATCGTGTTCCCTTAGTCCATGCTGCAGAGCACAAATCATCAGTCAGGTGAAAGAGAAGGCAAAGTACACCCCCAAAAGAACATTCAACAATTCAAGCTGTCACGCAAGGCTCAACAAATCCACTTGCCTGCTCTTAAGTGACACACAGAAAATTGCCCAGCTCAGTGCTCATCAGTTTCTGCAGATCTACTGCTTTTATTAGAAAGTATCAAAACCATAAGGATTAGAAAGATGACATCAACCAACTACAAATGAGTCTAACATTTCACTAAATGCCTCAAATTCTGAGGATGTTTCTGTTACTCCACTCCTGGAATTGGAGAGCCTTCACTAGCAGAAAATAAACCAAGCATTCAAGTAGCTGGCTAACAGCAGAATTTCTGGATCTGTGAAAAAAATGAAAGAAAAAGTTTTGTCCTGATGCTGCATTTACCACTTAGGGCTTGAAACTGCTTGTGTCAAGATGTGAAACTGCACAGCAAAGCCACATCTATATGCTGGAAGGCAGAGTCTTGCCCTTGCACCAAAATGGTATCATCTGTTCTCTCTGTGTAGAAGATTTCTTATGCACCAACCATAGCTCCTTCTCCCTAAAGGCAGGTGTAGACAGAGGAAAACAGAGTAGTGTTTGCAGGACAACAGATCCCAGACTAACCCCATAAGGTCTGTGGAGCTTCCTGCTGATGTAGATAAACAAGTAATCACATCCCCAAAGACATGGGACAAAGATCTACATACTCACACTGCCTTAAAGCATGCCCCAGTATTTAATGCCACATCCAAGCAGCAGTCCACAAAATTCTGAACACTTGTTTCTTGTCTTGCAAATCTCTGAAACAGGGATGTGAGCATCTCCAACAGACAGTCCCAGATGCCCACAAGCCATAGGCCATAAGTCTGCCAAGAATATAACAAGTGTTTCAAATACTTCTTGATTCAGCTGGCAATTATCTTTTCACTAGTATATTATACCTTTCATCTCCCTCTGGAGGTGCCTACGCATGGAAGATGTAAACCTCTTTCAGTGGATTCAATAAACTTAAGAAATATAAACAGAAATAGTGGCTTTATTTTCCATTCCTCAACAACCAAGTGAGTATCAGATGAGATCAGTGCTGAAACCTCGTTAAGGAGGCTACAGGAGCAGCCACTCTTAGCACCAGATTAGACAGATCTCCACAAACACAAGCAAAAAGATATGGCTCATGCCCTGAGCACTGGACAGAGGACCAAAGCTAGGGGGGGATGTTAGAAAGCCAGGACACCATGGAGTTACTAAACATGTGGGATTTTTGTTTGAGTGTTCAAGTATCCCCCAGCAGTATCTGTACACTCTTTAAGGATGGCCTATATTTACCAAAATAACTATTCTTGCCTAACACTGTGTGTAGGTACCCTTATTTTCCAAAGAAAAAGTGTTCCTTGCCATCACTTTCAAAATGGAGCTGACATTAGAATACATTAGCTGTGACTTTCTACACAGACATTAGACACAGAAGTACTATAGAGAGAGATTTAAAAAACATTACCTTGGAAGAGATTCATTCCCCTGAGGTAATTAAGCCTTTGTTCTGATGTATATATAAAAATCTCATTAGCTGTTTCTGAGAGTTTGACTAAACAGAGGACATGTTCTGTTGTTTGCAAACTCTCATCTCTAAATTATTTCCAGATCACAAGTCCAGTATTTTCCAGCTTTCATCTAAATTCTTTCTTCTTAAACTTATGACCTCTCTCTTGTCTATATAAAAAAATTATATTAATAAGCTCAGCTGATCAAATGATCCAGATATCACTACTCAACCTTCCCATCATTTCACTGACCTACTCTCAAAGTTCCACATCTACATGATTTATATCTAGAAATTACTTTAGAAAAGTCACATACCATTAGATCAAGTCTCAACTCCTTTGTAACCCCACTTCTGAAAAAATAACACGTGTCAGAAGATGATTTGTTCCTGACAAGTATTTCTGTCAGTTAGCCAGGTTTTAATCCATTTTAATGTGTACTTTATAAATATTGTATACAACTAATCAGAATGTTGTGTGATAGTAAAACAAATGCATTACTTAAGGCTAAGTATATTACAGCCATGGAGTTAACTTTATCAACTGAATGTAATCTAATTAAAAAAATTAAATCCAGGTTTCTTTAATAAGATGTCCTTCATAACACCACATTAACTCAAATTAATTAAATATTTGTCCTCCATTACTGCAACCTCATATCAGCACTGCCATAATTGCCAAATAAGCTTCCTTCAACAGGAACCTGCCATCTCCTATAACTTCAGTCTGCACCTACTGCTTGTTTCCTTTGCCCTTGCTCCAAGTGTAAATCAGAACCAGATGATCTGCTAAAATGTAAGCCACTGTTTAGATCTTCTATATTGCATACTTATATTGGTAATAGTTAGGAAATGGTAACAGCAAACAAAGGTAATTTGTAAAATAAATTGGCACAGTTTTTCACTTTTAATACTACATCCACAGTGGATGTGTTAAATTAGATCTGTTTACCTCATGGATTCATTAATTAAGGTTAAGCATTAAATGTTTTTTTATATTCAAGAACATAAATGTGATATATTAGAGAAATTTATATCTAAAAAGTTAATTTTAATTCTTCAATTTTAAATTATATTTTTAAAGGACTACTTATTTAACTACAGATGCCAGTTGGCTGGTAATTCCAACAAAAAAATTACTTTTCCCCTTCATATCCGAGTTCAGTTACTTTTGTTTGTCCCCAAGTGTTCAGCAGCAACCAGTAACATCAATAAAAAAATGTCAATTTTGATCTGCCTCATGAGATGCAAGAGCTCCATATGGATTTTCAGTCAGAAGACAGGGTGACTAGAACAGCTATTATTAACAGCCATTAGACAGAGTGGCAGGACCAGAAGACAGCTTCCTAGATTTAGACCAGATTAAGTGGATACTGTACACAGACAGACCTTCAAGCATTGGGAATAACTTTAAAACTCTACATTGTGGTTGAACTCTCTCTGCTGTCAGAATCGGTCAGGTCATATCACATGAGATGGTTTACAGCAAAGTGACAAGCACTTTGCTGAATAGGAAATTCTATATGTCTTATCATAATAAATTAAAATTACTTAATACAGGTACTCAAGCAAAGGTCTACAAGAATAAGTGAGGTAAAGGAGATTGCTTGACATAGAACTAATCAGAGAATCACTATAGGAAAGGACAAAATCAGGACAAAGGCTTTATCACCTGACCCCACCTGAGAAGCAGGATCAGGAAGAGGAAAGGAGACCCATGGGTGGAAATGAAACAAGATTTAATAGAATCAAAATAATAATGACCTATTTATAATATTAATCCCAATACGAATATACAAAATTATACTCAGCTCCAGATAGCAGTCTCAAGCTGTGAGCTTCAAGCGGAGGAGAAGGCCTCAGGCCTGGGACAGCAGCCAGACAGACAGGACTCTCAGGACAGCACACACAGCAGAATCAAAACCCATCCCTGCAAACTTGCTGATATATAGTGAGGGTGATATTTATGGTATAGAATATTTGGGTTGGCCAAGCTGTGTCTGCTGTGCCAGGCTTCACCTCTCCCAGCCCACTGCACCTGCCTTCAGAACTACCCTCACCCTCAGTCTCTGTGGAAACCCACACAGCAAAGCAGGGGATATATGAGAACAACGCACCTCCCCTCTCCTCTCCCAACAGAACTGGACTCTGCAGCTTCTCAAAACTGTTGTTTCTCTGAACAGAAAGATGATTTTATAATTCTCTCCTAGCAAAACATGACAAATTTATTTTTAGAGGAGTATCTTGCAAGACAGCATTTTGAAGTAGCTGTTCAATGAAATGTCACTCCTACCAACAGTCCTATTCTCTGGACAGCCACATCAGACCATTCTTTCATTTTTTTTTTTCATAAAATCAAGTCTGTACTGGAAAAAAAATACACCTTCCCCCCCACCTCCCCTTAATTCTGAACAGTTTCTTTTTCTTGTTATTCCTTAAAAATGTTCCTCAGGACACACTGAAAGCTTATGATGCTGATGCTCAGACCAACATTACCCTGCAGGGTTTATAAGTTTATCTCAGAGAGGCACACTTCTAGGGACTCAAACAGATACTTTGTTATAACAATAGATATCAGCAAGACCAGTGGCTTTTAAAAAGTGTTCTTGTTAGCAATATGCTGCATGAACATTACTTTTATCAAAACCATGTGCCAACTCACCCTACAAATAAATTGCAACCTCATAAAATTGTCAAAATTGTATCCCTCAGGAACAACAAAAGTTTGATTCACACACATGTTCTGCATTGTAAAATATTTCATCTTTTGTTTCTCCTATGTAAATGTAATAGACTACATAATTTGATTTACACTTTGGGGATCCAGTACATCTATTAACTATGTAAAAAAGAACGCACCAAATATTTCATAGCTTACACTCCAAGTTTCAAATATGCTGGTACTGAAATAACGAATGAATGCAGGCAAAAAAGCAAGTACAAAACCCCAACAACAAAAAATAATTGCTAACTACTGGCAGCCTAAACCACTATGAAGTAAAGCAGAAGGCAGTGCTTTCTAGCACTGTGGTGGGGAAACATTTTCATGCCTATAGTATCATTTACACTGAAATTAATACTCGTAGGTGAGCTGAGAAAAAGAATTTTATTATGATTAAAACGTAATTGATTAATCTGAAATATGAAGAGGAAATAGCACTAGATAAACTGTTAATATGAATGAAAATGTTAGTTCACAGATTACTGATCTTGAAAATGAAGATCATATGTACAAGTTAGTAGCCACTCTAAAAAAATTCCCCACAAATCCTTCTTAAAACCCACAGCAGAAGTTTCTGTAACATGCACTAAAACCCCCGGCATCCTGCACATAATACAGAAACGAGACTGACAGCACTCTGTGCACACAGCAAGTGATAAACCTGTACTTTTGAACAATTCTTTCCATGTTTTTCAAATCATCAAAACATGTTTTCTGGATTTTAAAAATAAATAAGTTGTTCTGAGTAGTGGAAAAAAAATGCTATAATGCACATATTAAATCTTCAAGATCAGCTCTTCATTATGTCCAGGTTTAGCACTGTATAAAAAAGGCACGTGCATGTGAACAGTAAAGCCCCAGATCCCCAAACAATAGTATTGGCCCTCTGGCTATAAACATGACAAACTACATCCACAGTTTCAGTACACCCAAACTCTGTAACAGATTAGATTTAAAATTGAGCAATGTGCCAAGGCAGCTATTAGTCTTTTAGCTCAAGTGTCAACCTCCAAATAATTAACGACCAGACAGCCTCAACCAAATGGTGTCTTGACAATTACAAACTGCATTTCTAAATCCAAATTCCAGTGCAATATTCCTGCATACGTTTTCTGAACTGTAGTGATTTGCTTGAGTAACAAAATACTGCCACATGGGGTTCTGAAATATTCTGCAAGCTATCACATCCACTTCACCATCCAATTCTTTAACGAAAGACATGTACTGAAGATGAAAGAAAAGGAGATCAGAGCAGGAATTTCATAAACAAGAGCTGAAAGTTACATCACACATGCAACCCTTGTCAGATTCCTCCTGCGACACCCATCTACACATAATCTATAGCTAAGATGAAACTGAATATTCTCCACAAACCAGCATGATGTGAACCACATCTCAGCTTGAATCTACAAAGGAAATTACCAATAGTTGAGATTTTTGCACACTATCATCCATTTTCAGCACACATTCTTGGAATTAGAGAAGACATGTAAGCAGACTGTAACAACTAATTGTATGGCCCTTCTCTTTCCCTTAGAGGTTTATTTTTTTTCTCTTCAAAGCTTTATAGATTGATTGTAAAGCCATGCTGTAAATCAAAAGAAAGCCACTACTCATTACGTAGTTAGAATTTCCTGGGCTCTTACTGTGAAGCTATTTCTCTGCTGTTTGATCTCAAGGCCACTGGGCAATGTCTACTGGCACTACCTATCACGGCAGCTAATACACCTTTTTTCCCAGACCCCTTTCCAGCAGTTTGATGAATTTCCACCTGCTTCCCGTTCTAGAGAACCACCAAGATAAATGATTCATGGATGAATCAAAATACTTGTTCAGGCTGAAAAAAAAGAAAAATATATGTAAAACCAGGTAGTGACTCAGAGTTTAAGAAAATGAAGTGCCCAGTCTACTGGCATAGACCAACATGCCCAGCTGAGATTGCCTATGCTCCATGTGAAAAATAAAGGAATTTGACTAAACGTATTGTTGCCACTCTAAAAGTTATCCCTCTAAAAGTTATCTCTCAGGAAGGAAAAATACAGAAAAAGACACATGCTTCCTGTTTATCCCTATCAGCTTCTAAACTTTTTCCTGATGTATGAAAGACAGCATGGGAAGTTTTATTTTCCTTTTTTTTTCTGTATCTCTGAAATATCAGAAAGATTGAGCCTCTTCTTTCCAGTGTTGCTGGAGGGCACTGCTCAAACAATCCACTTCTCTGTTCCAGTCCTTCAGGAAGCAGCAGCACTCAGTCCTACCCTCACATTCATCCTAAGGAAAAGCAACCCATACCCTAGCAGCTGTGGGTAGGGATTGGTGGCAGCACCCCTGGTTGGATGCAAGAGGTGGCACCTATAGGAGCTGGAGCTTATCTCTGGGATGTGGTGACTTGTGCTGTCAGGGAATGCTAGCAGAGCATGCTAAGCATGTGTGGAAGCAGTGCAGACAGATGAATGGTACCTGGTATTTATCTGGAGTGACAAAGGTGACAGCTGTGATTTGCCATGATTTGCAGCTGTAAGTTGGAAGCCTGGAGCTTCAATCCCCATTCAGGTATTGAGGATCAATGCGAGGCCACCAGCAGACTGTCAAGATGAACTTGGTGCAGAGCACTGGGTGGCATGAGAGGCAGGACCCCATATTCAAACTGGTCCCACTAGTACCCTATGTGCTTGCTACTCAGCCCCACCAACCACAGCCAATCAACTTGGCACAGCACAAACCTGTAATACACAATCTTCACCTCACACATTAAAAAATAAAATACTTGGACAGTGTCTACCTACACATGCTTACACCCATTGATTTTTCCAAGCTGTCTTTAAAGAACAAAGGCAGTAGCAAAGTGCAGAACTCTATCCTTCCTCCCTGCATTACCTTGCCAAACAGGAGGGGAAAGGGGATCAAGATAAAATGTATAGACTGAACCTTGAAGGAATTAAGAGACCTGGCAAACTGCTAAGTAATCCAGCTAAAAATAACACACAGGGATAACGCCTGCAGATGTAGGTACAGTCAGAGTGCAGGAAGAGAAGCAATGCATTTTGTGTACAGCAAGTGGGATAACATGCAGGAGGTTACACAGCTCCTTATAAGATCTGGCCATTGCACCTGAGCTCCTTAACATGGCTAAAGTCTCAGAGGAGTGCATTTTCCCATATTTTGGAGTAAACTTCTCAGTGTTTGTCACAATACTTTGGAATAAAGTCTCGAACTGCTGAAAGGCCTCACAAAAATAATTTAAAATTAGTTCTTCATATAATCACACACTCTAAGCATAACTGAATCTAAACCTAACAAAACTGTCTTAAAAATAAATTGCCAAATTTCACTGAAAGTTCCATATAATAGCTAACAGACATCAGTTGTGTCTGCCCACACAAATGAATCTGCATGCTTTAGTTTAAGACGAACAGGAATAACTTATCTATTACTTGCAAGGTTCTCTTTTCATTTCTCAAAAAAACCCCTCTTCGCTTAACGTTGCCTGAGACTATTTTGAGTATCATCAATATTTTATATTAAAAGAAGTTTCAAACAATGTGATAAACACAAATCACTAACTGCAGGGGTGGAGGGGGGAAAGAATACACATGAAGGTGACCCTTCCTGCATGGGGTTGGTATATTTGGGACCAGTTGGTCTTTATGCCTCACTGCAGTATTAATGGTGAGTGAGCAAAAGGTGCTCCTGCCCATCTCAGACTTGACCTTCAAATACAGGTAGCACAACATCCCTCTTAGCAACTCACAACTACTTTCACTTTGCAAAAGCCTTTGAATGCGATACAAGTTTTATCATTTAATCACAGTTTTACCAGAGCTAATGATCAAACTGTACTCAAATACAGAATGGGTTAGGGGCAGGAAATTTGCTGGATTTGGATCTGCTATATTAAATAATAGGAAAAAATTAGTTTAAATTCTGCTAGGAATAATACACGTTCTTTGACTGATAAGACTTAAGCAAACAGCAGAATTAAGGAATGGAAAATGCACTTGTTGCAACATTTCAAAAGAAAGCAGATTCCCTTGAGGGCAAGCATCCACTCCTGCAACCCGCTGCTTTCTGCAGCCCGATGGCTAGAAGATGAACACATTGCTCTTGTTCACCAAAACATTTCAGTGCTGCATACTGAATATCAGATGCTAACCCGTGTTCCTAAGCAACCCCACGCTCACTACACATTCTCCCTCCTTTACCCTCCTCTCCCTCCCTCTACCTCAGTAGACAAGAGGTTTTAATCAGCAATTCACGCTGCACCCAACGTGCAAGACTCCCACCAGGAGAAGCTTGGGCACAGCACTGCATTAAGAAGCATCAGGCAGCTTCAGCCCCTGATTTGTCTTTGCCAAGGCACACAGAGTGTAACTAAAAGACAGCTTTGTTACCTCTGAGTTGTTTATAAAGACAAAGGTTTTTTTAAATCCTGGCTTAAACATAAAATGCTCACAAATACAAGCTGAAAATTTATATTCTTGCCAGCAGGTATGGAAACATTCTTTTAGAGGTACTGAGGTTAAGCTTTTTTCTGACATTTATAATATTCAGTGCTGGAAAAAAAATCTCTGCAAAGAATAATTGCTCCCACAGGGACCAATCCATGGGTCACAGTTTTTTGCACTTGACGGCAACAGAGCCCTGAATGAGATTTTCTATAAAACCTAGACTTAAGTTTGCAGCATAATCACAATGTTTGCCCTAGCTCTAGAAGCCGAACTAAAGCACCACTTCTACAGTGTAATTATTCCACATATGTTCCAAAAACCCATGGGGAGATTTTATTATTCAGAAGAATAAATAGGGTAAAAATAAATGGTTCTTAATTTTAGACAATTTTTACACTCCTTATGAATTTTCATTTTTCTTATGCAAGTGTAAGTCCATGGGAGAGAGGATTTGCCTTGAAGAAATAATTAAACTTTCATCTTCAGTTATGCTTCTTAGCAAACACACAGCCACCCACATAGCACATAACACACAAGTGCTATTCAGTGACACAGAATGCCAACATAATCACAAATGCTTCATAATCTTCCTTCCAGTTTCAAATTGAATATTTGAAGTTAAAACTTCTGTTCAACACAGAGTAAGCAGAAGCACAGTAAGGGCTTAGGTTAGAAGGAGGTTGGGGTCTCAATCTAGAGTTTAATTTGCCCTCAATACTTTTTTGAATACTTAAAAATATTCTTATAGAATAATGCAGTAATCTGTCATATGGTATATGTAAATCTACTACCTTAAGGATCATAAAAGATAACACTGAGATCAGGGAGGCAAGAGGCTATTAATAAATCACGTCTAATATCCTAAACTTCATACACTCCTAACATTTACAACTTACAGTTTCACTTACAGGTTTGCACCCAAACAACATCACACAATTTTCACAAAAGATTTGCTAACCACAGATTTAAGAATTGCTGCCCTCCTCTGCCATTCAGTGCTGACCAAGAGGGCATAGCAAGTTCATTGTGAAGAGTGAGCAGAGACATGATATTTTACAAGGGGATTGTACCAAGTTAAAAGTGATGGCAACTGTACTTTACACTAACCAATGAACTCGTGGAGCCTTCAAATATCACATATCTCATTGGGTCTTTTAAAGATACAGGTTTCAGTGGATAAATTGGAAGACACAGAGTCAGTTGTCAGCAAATCTCTTTGTATCCCTCACTTCCCAAAATTGCCTCAAGGCTCAATTTGATCTACTCAGAAAGAACTGTTGAAAGCAAAATCCAAGTTACCCAGAAATAATGTTAGGCTTTGAGAAGTTTTCAAAAGGGGTAAATTCCTTTTAAGAGAAACATCACCTCTACTGTCTGATATGATTCAGGTTCTTCCCCAATCCCAATTTCACTTAGAGTTCATTTTCCATCACTTCTGCACAGCAATTTGACTCAATTCTGTGCTGCTATGTGGTTCAACTTTAATTACACAGGCTGTCTCCAGTGCTGCTTGGACAGCAGAAATGCATCACAGTTAGGTATAAAGACTTCAGCATTAAGCAAGCTCCAGTGCTCTTGAATCAGTCACTATAAGCAAACATCTGCAGCTTTGTCCTTTCCTACCTTCATTGACTCCCATACATAAATATTTTCATTCATAGCTTTTAATCTCAGACCTTAATAAGCATCAAGTGACCTAAGCCTACCACTGCCAAACAATGCTTAAAAGCCCATGACCAAGACCTAGGTCAAAAAAATTACAACACTTGAGAGCAACACACTATTCTGCAAATGAAACCTAGCTAAACTACATGAAGAGCCAAACTAAAAATGACTATCACATGTCATCCTGTAATTATAATCTTGACCTTGTGTTTTTCAATACTGTTGATACTGGGTACTCCAAAAAAACCTACCACCCACCAAGACACTACACAGTTCTGCACAATAGATGTGTGCATAGAGAGATATGATGCAACAACAAACAAACAAACAAAAAATCAGTCAAATAAAACAAAACAGAACCATCAGGATAGATGTAAGAATTGCTGCATAATAAGCTGGAAGGTGGCACTTGCACACTATGGTCATGATGATGCCCTAAGAACCAATTTGTTAAAGAATTTATACAGGAGGCATGCCAGCAGCAAGGAACAGAATCTGCTAATTTTCTTTTCATCTGTATAAAATGGTTCTGATTTTCAGCACGTGACATCATGTTACTAATGGACAGTCTTGGTATTCTACCCATTTTTTTTTCAGTTCGGCTTCTAGTCTCTGAGCAGAATCACATGGCAATTCTGGTTATCAGAAAACAAGGGTTAACACACACAATTCTGATCTCTCTGCTTCGACAGTAATTAGCAAAGATAATAGAACTAAAGCTCACAATGCAGATAAAGCCTCACATATGGTAGAATCTTTACTTTTGACTTGTCTGAACAAGCATGAACAAAATCCACAGCAAATAATAATCAATTCAGCCTGCTGTCTCTTACAATGAGTTCCATTTTAAATAGCTCCAATCTTAGCTTGTCATTAGTAATGCTAATTGGTTCACTATCTCAATGCCACCCTAGATTCAGTAAAAAACAAGATCATTGCTAATTTGAGGAGAAAGCTTGTTCTTCCCCTACTATAAATAAGTCACTCTACAAAACACCCACAGAAATTAATACTGCTTATAATTTTCAATCAGATTAAAAATTTAAATAAAAATTGTGACTATCTTTGATTTCCAGAAAGATAATAAAAGCATAATTAAAACTATCATAGCACTAGCAAGATATACAACCTTGTAAGGACATACAATGACATAGCATTTAAAGCTGGGTTATATCTTGCTAAGCAAGCAAGCCCAGTTCTGTATGCACAGACATTGCATACATTTTTCCACAGCTTTCTTTCTGAAGGGAACCATTCCCTTACCAGCATGGTAATTGTTCTTTCGTATCTATGGACTGATAGAGGGTTTTATTTTAAAGCTCTCACACAGTCTGATTCCACAATTTTTTGGTACAAGATAAAACCCAATTATGTAGAACTTCAATCACAAGTCACAAAAGAGACCTGTGCAATTAAACAGCACTCTTCTACACAAAGAGCTCATTAAAGTGACATCCACAAGTGAACCAATGTCCTCTACTGAAGGAGAGAACATATGAACTTGCCACAGGACCTTCTGCAAAGAGAAAATGCTGAGGCATTATTGGGAATACACTCGAACTGCTCTGTTCCCTCCCAGCAGTTGATGGAGCCCACCACTATCCACCATGATCACACAGACCAGCAGGTCAAGCAAATCCAGGCCTCAAAGGTTCCAGCACCTCCATGCTCCCCTCCATGGGAGGTTTCTGCCCCACAGATTTCTCCTCTCATCTAGGGAGAGGGGGAAGGACAGGGTGCCTGGTAACAGGTGTGTGTTTGCCAGGGCTGTTAACCTCTCAGAGGGCATCTACCACAGAGAAACACATCTAAAGCAGATGAGGTGCTGAGGCAGATCTCCATGTTCAGGAGGTAATGCTCACCCCCATTTCTGGTGAGTTGAGTGTGTGAACATATGCATTTGTGCCTCTGTGTGTCACAGATGAGGAACAATGATCAGGGGGTTTCTAAAACGATTTTTAAATTCAAATTTGTTTTAAGGTTATTTGCAACCTTAATTCAGATGGATTAGGAAGCCAGTGGGAACAGCCTAATTTAAAGTATCAAAGGATCAGCTGTACCTGAGGAATGGTAGGCAACAGAGGACAACTGCAGGAAATGTCTCTCTGAATCCAGTTGCTCTTCCCAGCGAAGTTATTATACTTGATGTCCTCTGGGCACTGGATAACTAAGATTCAGTGGCTTGCTCAACCTAAGTAATTAGCAGCTTCTCAACTTGCGCTGTCAGAGCTGCATTAAGCTGCCTACCTGGCCCTGGACTGGGTAGGTCATTTTGTACCACCATTACCACCATTTTTAGGAATTTCTGTTTGACCCCGAGCTGCTGCCTCCCATCAGGTGGTCCCTGGTACAGGTGCCAAAGCAGCAGCTCACCAGCTGCTTCCCCATCCTCTCCAGGACCATCTGTGTTGAACTGGGATTCTGGGCTGCCGTGAAGCACAGGCAACAAAAGAAAAAGAAAAATGAGCTGATGTTTTATAAAAACATGGGGAAAAGCCACCTTCGTCCTCTCTCTCAGATGTCTTTTAAGTAATTTATATTTTTTAATCCAGCCATTTGATAGAAGTAACCTACATTTAAAAACCCATCTTCTCTAATTCTGAGGCAGCTTTGGAAAACAAGGCAGTCAAGCCATTTTCAGGCTACACAATGCTACCAACTTAAAGAAAAAAACCTAAAAGAAAATCACATTTCAGTAACTGAGCAGACTGACATTCTGCTTGAGAGTAATGGAGTGTAGGTCTCTTGTTTAATAAAGATAAAGCCTATACACAAATACCAGTGAGGGTCATGCCAGAATATGCCACCATTCACATATCAAAAAGCAACTGTGAAGAATTCACCCATGTAACTTTGTCAGCTGCAATGAGCACTCTTGTTTACTATCCACACACACACTTATGAGAAGGACTTCAGATGAAATTCTAAATACAAAAACTGGATCATGAAAAAAATAGAAATATTTTTAAAGGTTATTTGCGGTAGAAGTCAATTACTTTCTCAGGAACATTGCAAGAGCAAAATCTATCAGGAGATGGTAAGTGACAAATCCTGATTAGCTAAAATAATGAGCATTTCACTAAAAGAAAATACCCAAAGGGAAATAAACCTATTCTAGCTATTTTCTCTCTTCTAGTGAAATAACATGTATGTTTTATTTTCAGTTTGTTCCACTGGAGCAGAGAGGAGAGAGAGAGATAAATGAAAGATGAGAGCTATAATCCATGAGAGCACTCTCAGACTTCCACAGATAGTGAAATTTAACATTGACAGATATGACAGCAACTCATCTCAGAGGCTAAGCTCTGCTTCGGAATCAGGGGCAGCACTAAAAAGAATAGGGATAAAGAACTCGTATCAGCCTCAGCTGGTAAGAGGCAAGGTGTAAAAATAGCCTGTAAGCATTGTAAACCAAGAAGGAAAAAACCTTTGTAGCTGCCTTCTTGACATTTTATTCCTTAGATTGTTGCTGTTACAGCAGAGTGGATTTTAACTTTAGTATTAGCTACTGCAAAATCACCACACTTATGCTAATGGTTGCACAGATCTGGAAGATGCACTGCACCACGCACAAAGGGGGCATCTGTACAGCAAGGCAACAAGTTCTTGGCTTGGCTGGCACATACCCTCAATAAACTCCAACTTGCCCCTCTACAACCTCATCTGGAGAACCACAATGTCACTCCCAGGAACCTCTCCAGCTGACTGGTAATAACTGGCTGCTGTGAGATCACATGGACTGTATATGGCTCTCCATCACTTTAGCACTGAAGCATTTAAAGTCCTAAGAAAGAAATGCAGGTAAGCCTTACAAAGGGGAAAGCAGATACAGAGATGAAGTGGTTTTCCCTAACAAGCCAATCATAAAACCAATAGTAAAACCAACAGTGCCTGAGTAGTGCCCCAGAGCTCCAGGATCACGCGTCCTCTGAACAGGCATGGTCAGACTCTTTTTACTTTGCTGCTTCTACTAACAGAAACACCATGCAAAGAACTGTTGGCACCCCTGACACTGCACATTGCACCACCTGCCTTTTACACAAGCTAGTTGTTCCTTTGTTATATAGGAGAGTATTCTACAGGATCAGGACCCAAGTTTTTTGATCTCAGGTAGTGGAATCACTTACTTGCATGGTAACACTAAGGTGCTCCTGTTTTCAGCAGCTGCAGAGGGTTCAGATATAGTCAAATAATCTAGGGAGATCTGGGACAAGGGAATGAACATTCAAGCCTGGCTTAGTGCTGCACAGCATCATCAAGGCAGTGATGACCATATCATAATTTAATTAATCCAGAACTGTGCACACATTCCTATCACAGGGCCTTCAGTGCTACTAAGAACTGGATAAAAACCCATAAAAACAAGCAATGCATACAAAAGCTATGTGTTCAGTACTGATATTGTATCAAGTTTCTCTTCTCTTGCTACAGCACACACTTTCACACCATTCCCCAATCAAATCAACAATTCCAAGCAGCCATCCTAATCTTTAAATGTTTTATTTAATAAAAAAGGGAACAAATGAGAAAATGCACAGAAGATTCAAAACTGTGTTTGGTAAATACCAAGCAGACAAACAGGTGTCACTCTAGAAACTGACAAACACTGATCTAGAGAAGGTATTCCCAGTGCTTTAGAGCATCCTAAAGCAGATTATTGTGGCTCCTAATTAGTACTTTCACTGCATATGTGTGTACTTATGTGTGCACACAAAATATTTTTGTTTATATATGCACACTTGAAACAACTAAGCTGAAATCACAGATTTTTTCACATCCTTCTTTAGCTGAACATCTTTTATCATTTTGCTATATTTTAACAACATATTAACTACAGAGCAGTTTCATAATTAAAAGCCTTTAATTAAAGACGATTAATTAAACATGAGATAAGCACAAATACTAAATAAATTACTTCAGAGAAAATCCAGAATCTGACCTACCAAAATGACTGTATATGCAATTACACATGCTGTGAATTACTGCTTGTAGGTAATTGCCTTGGCTTGTCTCCTTAACCAACCACTATTAAAGTTGAATAACATCAAACCAAAAAAAGAAGTCAGGGCTGATTGGATTTATATAAAAAAATGAATGCATTTAACTGTTTCTCAGCATTAACACATTACTGGTTGAAAATTTACCAGTGGACCTTAATCATACAGAGTACTTCCATATTTCTGAAACTAGCTTTCAACCCCCAAAATAAAAGATCTTATCTTATCCAGAGATTTCTCCATGATTCACTTGATTTCTTCCAAATTACTCTTAAGAGAATAATCCCAATCCTAGAAATATAGCTAGCTTTGTATATTGTTGACTCTTAGATACATTTCCTGGAGTATTTTAACATATTCTTACAGTATGATACAATAGAAGTAAAATGACTTTTAATTTTAGGAAGGCTGCTTAGCTGAATGAACAAAGAAAAGGCAATGCTTACATCCTACATGTAGTAATGGAAAATTTTAATTGCTTTTGGGATCTCTGGCATTATTCTTCCTAGCAGAGAGGGTCAGACCAGCTTTGTACCCCAAAATGCTATCCTCCACAGTATCAAAGAATGAAGTAAAGCAATACGAAGGGAGGTTTATTGACCACATTTCAAGAGATATCTATATTCATTTAAAAAATTCAAGATTTAACAACCACCAGTGGGAACCACAAATGCAAATGCTCACACAATTGTTTCCCAAAAGGAGTGGAAGCCCTAAAACCTCAGAAAATGAAAAATTTCATTAACCTTTAATTGATCTCTTAAATACAAGTGTGAATACTTTTGATAATCCTAAAGAAACTAAATTTTGGTTCCCTGAACCCTCGGGTTCCAGGTGTATCAAAGTTGCAGACCACAAGCTATCGGGCCTGCTGACAACAATTAACAAACACAACAAACCCCACATCTACTATTTCAAATAGAATTGGCTGTTTTCTTACGTTACCTATTTTTAGGTCTTTGAAAAGTCCCCACTTGGAGTACATCAATGAGTTTATTCAGAGTAGAAATTTCCTAGACGTTTTTCTAACTTTATTTATAAACAAGTATACATTTCTTGCCAAAAATGTGTGGAAATGACAGGTTTATATATTTAGAACCCTTTTCCCCTAAACAAAAAGGGAACAGAAACTGGAGTAGGGATGAATTCCACCAGCAACAGAAACTTAATTTCTATTTATAATCCCTAAGGCAGATGCAACAGAGGTAGTCTGCTAAGGCTTCTTTCATTAGTGTAATAACCTCAAACTCTCTCAAGTATAATCTATCAAGACATATGGAAGAACAGAAGGCAATTTTAAATAGTTTTAATAGACAGTTGACTAATTTAATTATTTTTTAAATTGAAAGACACACATTATCTTTTCAAAAGGTTGATGAATATGGAAGAAGCTAGCCAGAGAAGGATCAAAGTCCTGGAGTGAAAATGCACTATACCTTACAGACTTGCTGAACAGTATGTATATATATAGGTATGGATTTGCTACGTGACATTTAAACCAAACTGCCAGAATCGTGACATTTAAAAGCACTTAAGAACAAGCTCTGCACTATGGAAATTTTTTATTACTATTGACTCCCAGAGCTAAAATTTCACCCTCAGCATGTATAGCATGGGTAGTGAGTAAACGAACACGAAAACAAGGATTATGAATAAAGTTAACGGGGGGGAATGCATACAAATTATTTTTTTCCCTGTTGCCTGATGGTAAATGTAACTGCAATTTGAATCACAGTCACATTATAGGTATGAGTCTGCTGCTTAAGTGTAATGTTATTATTTCCATATTTCTTATGTTCTAAGGACATTATTTGGTTTATGAGCTACCCTGAAATCCTGATGACAAACACTGAGGTCACTTTATTTTCCTCTTACTGGGCACTAAATTAGCCTCCTTACTAATACTTGAAAGATTATTTAATAAAACAACAGTAGCTGAGATATGACTGCTATTTTCTATTTCTTCATCATGCAAATACTTTGAAAACTGAAAATAGTGTATGCAAGCTAAAAATAAATTAACTTGGTGATAAACCTCATGCTTTATAGGACTGGTTGCTTATGAAGGAGGCAACGTTTCCCTTGTATCTAGACACATCAATGCTGTATCAGTATCAGCATCCAATTGCTCTAATATATACCTGTAAAACAGGTTTGCTTCAACTGAGAGATTTATGTTGTATTCTTAAAAGACTTCTTATCAGCTGTAGTAGCATCCATAACATTGGTGAGATGAGGTCCTTGGACAGGGTAAGTACAGGTAATACTGACTTGTAATTGTAGGCTAAAAATAATTGAACACAGACTTTCACAAGGTTCTTAAACACTCCTAAATGCAGTCTTCTAAGCATAAACAAGCGTAAGGGAAATGTTTATCTATAAACACTATTTTATTGGCTGGTTTCAAACAATAATAACAGCTATTTGTAAAACATCTGTAAAACTCCAGTAGGAGAATTATACTACATAACACATCCCTGAAAAATAATCAGCCTTTATCAAATTCATGTTTGAAATTAATGAAATACTACTCAAAATTATAAATAATTCTTACAAACAGCAATGAGCTCTCAGACTCAACTGAATAAGTGCTACTGTTTTGTCTCAGATATTACTTCCACCTCTAACACACAGAGACTTTAGCCTTTTTATTGCAAATATTGGAAAAATTCTTACCTCTCCATCTCGTATTCTTTCATACCTGCTTTTACTGCCTTCATTACCTGTAAGATACATACTAACATGGGATATTCATAGGAGGAGGGAATCTCATATTAATATTACTTATGACTGAGTATATCCAGAGGAACTTATATTACAAAAATATCATCTGTACTTCATTTAAATTTACATCAGTAGGTGCATTTTAAACTACTTTAGACATCAAAATCATTTTAATCTTTATAAATTCCTGCAATAAAGCAGGAATCTCTAGCAATAAAGCAAGTTTAATTGCCAAACTACTATATCCTAATTAAATGCAGCTCATCAAAATACCAATGCTTAATTTGGAAAGCTCTGGTGGCCTTGGCAGGAAGTCCTTTTGTTTTACATTTATGAAACACCAGCAAAACAAAACTATGAACTGGAAGACTCTACAAAGGGAGATTCTCTTTTATATTTTGCAGAAACGACAGAAAACTACGAGAGTTAACACTGGTTTACAACACGTAAGTCTGATTTTTTTCTCAGATTTGCTGAGAATGTGCACTAGTTTCATTCCTTTGCCTGTTTCTGTATTATAAAAGTTCTAGGCAGATGCTCTGCAGAAGAAATTCCCTCAGATGCAATAAGATTATTCAAGGATGGATTATTCAGCAAGGAAAATGAATGCAAATCACTATCCCTAGACACTGCATTTGTACAATATTCACTTTAAAATATTTTTACACATCACAGTTCAGAAATTTGAGGAGCAATAGCAAAGACAACAGTTGAGTCAGTAACATCACCAGCTGCATTTACCTAGGTTCCTCCTGGTCATTGCTCAGATGTCATGGCATCTTTCCAGCACAATATGGAATACAGGATCAACTCCCAAATTAATTTTGCCATCAATACCAGAACAAGATGGCTCCACTGCTACAGTGCTAGGTCCAACCTGAGCAGCCTTGCTGAGCACCTGGATTTGTCTTTGCCACACTGCTACATCAACACAACAGCATGAAGCACAGTACTGGGGCACATACTCATCCCTGAGGAGCAACCTAAGGAACCCTTGCATTGTCCTCCACTGTGCATGGAAAAACTCCTTCAGCCTGTAAGGATCTGGAGAGAGTAACCTGCTAGTTAAACTTTTCAGAGCTGCACATGCTGACATGGACCAGAAAAATTATCTTCTTTATCTCTTCTATCACAATACAGGTGTTTGTGCATGCAGGACAGATAGATTGCAAGCAGGTCACCTTCTGCTGAAGCTCCAGCTCTTACCCAAAACCACACTTCACTTCTAACACATCACAAAAGCACCAGTGAGTTCAAGGACAATGCAAGGTGTATTACTGAGCTGTAATAGGAGGATATTATCCTCTTATTTCTACCCAGCCTTTCCATTCTTTTATTACTAAGCAGTTCAGGGTTGCTGGGAACATTTTTTGAGTACCACCGTTAGAGTAAGAGCAAAAGTTATTAACAGTAAAGGATCCATTACCTCTTTATGAGCTTCACTGGAGACTTTATTGGTGTAGCGCAGAACTTCCAACTCCATGTCTGTCTTAATCACACGACTTAAAGAAAAGTGGAACAGATATCAAGTTAAGTTGCATCTTCACTGTTTAAGAATGTGAAATAAAAACCTGAAGATAATATGCATCACCTGTGGTAAAACTAGATCAAGTACACCTCAAGAGCAAAGAGCTATTTCAGTATTCATTATAGCAGAGTTTTGTTGTCATTGATTCACCATTAGTAAAACAACCTTATGAAGGGAGGTCTCAAGCATTTCAAACATCAGCCTGTATTATTTTAAATTTAATAAACAAGTGGCCCAACATTTTTTCAACTCATTCTACAATACATTAGGAACAAAAGCCAAGTATTTCTGCATTTGTTCAAACAGAACATTTCTACAAGTATACCTGATTTACTTTTCAAACATACTTTGAAACTAGTTTACATAATGAAATTCCCAGAGCTCCAGAATTTCTACTCAGCACAATCCCAACTTCCACATATTTGCAATACTTCAAAAGGCAGGGTGGGGTAGAGAGTGTGAAGAATACTATTTCTGTTTGGTATTATGAAGAAAAGAACCCCAACAACTAAATATGAAACTCAGAAACCACAGCAGCAGTAATTACAGCCATGATGTCCATTCTCTTTCACATGCTTCTGAATGAAAAAAACCAAACCAAAAACGAACCTCCCCCCCAAACCCATCCTATTCTTCATGCCTCATACTGAATTTGTACCTACTTATAAGTCCAAACTCTATTCTGGACACATCTCAAAAATTTACCATTAAACTCTTATCAACTTGTTCTGCTTTCTACCATGTATTTCAAATAAAAGCTGCTATTTAGTGTGACATGAAGAGAGAAGCAGACATAATTCCATACTTTCTATCAAAAATCATCTACTCTTTCCACTGCTACACATACTGATTTTCTAGTATTTCTCATACCCATCTGAAAGGCAGCTATGAAGTGCATACTTAGTGTCTACAAGGAACAAAACTACATCTATTGAATTGTATGGAAATATTGTATTTCCAACTCCATTTCAGAGCTTGCAGCAGTTAGCAAGTTTTTTATGTGAAAGTACCATAACTGTTACATTTTGAAACTGCCACCAAGACACTCCTTTTTTTATTTTAAAAGGTTCTTACTCTCATCACTGTAGAAAACTTTACTACATTTCTGCTCCTGCAGTTTTTTTTAATGAAACCAGAAACAGGTTTCTCAGCCATCAGTGCCTCTGATGTGTGGCAAAGATTATTTCCCACAGACAGTAACTGCATCACTATGCAGCACAGCCACTCCCCTTCAAACACAACTTTTCTGGCAAGATTAAAGATACCTTTGCAAAAATGCTGGTATCAATCAAGATGCTCTTACAATCAGAAACACAGTGGAGGGGAATGGATTGACATTCTTAGTCATTTGGAATACAACAGAAAATAATCATTATCCACATTGAGAAAGAGAATTACAGTGTTTTAAAACGAACATCAAGGTGAAAAAATTACACTGGAGTGGCATAATCTGCTCACCACGGGTGAAAAAACAAACTTCTGCTTCTACCTTTCAGCCAAGACACAAAGAATAGTACTAACTCAAATATATTCATGTTAGAATGAGGTAGCTAGGGCTTATAGATTTTTTAAAAATCCTGTTCTTTGGAAGACTGCATGTACTAGGAGGATAATTTAATACTTGTTTGATGTGCCTTTATATTACTTTCAATATAGAGCACATATCTCTAATCTGCAGGTTGTTACATAATTTAGTTATTTCATCTCTTACTGAGATCTACCAGTAATACCATTTAGTAACTGCTCAGTGGAAAGTGCAAACAGTAACTGAACCTATTTTTCTTGACTAGGTTCTAAGGCCTCAGGGTCAAGGTATTTATTTCAGATCATAACTTCTCAGGTGTCTTTTTGCGTATACAAATTCCCGCTCAGCCTCAGACACACTTCTTATGCAATGTATCAGCTACATTTACACAAGGTCAGCCACTGATACATCTTACAGAAATTGTTCAGTCATACCGACACTAGCAAAAGCCACTATGCAGCCATTAGCAGGGAAGAGAGGGAGGATGTGCAGTTGTGTAGGGAACAAGATCAACTTTACCCTCCATCAGAGACCAAAAAGAAGCATTACAGGGCTCTGATGCTGTCTGCAATGGTACTCTTGATAAAGTTCCCACCAGTATACTGGCATAGAAGAAAGGCATGTGTTTCACCACTTTTCCACTGTAAAAGTAACACTCCCAAGCCAGGTTTAAAGCACTGCTTGTCGAGCACTTTGTTCAGCACTCAAGGGCAATCTTGCAGGTGATGAGCAGTCCACAGTTTTCATTATGTTGTTTCCCCCTACTTCCAAGATAAGTCTAGGAAGAAACTCTCACCTTTGTTCACAAATCTGAACTTCTATGTTCTATTATAAACAGCTCTTGGATGAGCTACACACTCTGCATACATTTGTTACTATTTCAACAAAAAAAAAACCATTTCCAGGCTCCAGCTAAGGCAACTACAAAAATGTACAGATAAAGCAAACACACTTCTCAGATTAACAGACTAAGACTAACAGGAAATTAGAAGCACTCCAACTGTCAGGATTAACCTGTAATTTTTTTTCGTTATTTTACCAGTGTAAAAATATTTTCCTCACTCTCCTCTTTACCTTACTTTACTTACTCTTACAAAAGACTTTGCACTTGCCAGATGAGCAGGTGGTCTTTTCATGCATGTCAGTCATCCAACAAAAGAGAGAAGCTTTAATACAAACAACTATCATTTCAGCCCTGAAATTAAGTTTGGGCATTTTATTTGGCAGGATATCTCATTTCATGCACAACCTCTTTTCCATTAATTAAGTGGCCAGGAGCACAAAGAATTGGAGGCAATTATGAAGCTGAAACTTGCATAACTTAATTCTTTCCGCAAAGGTATACAAATGTTTGCTTCTCTATGCCCATTCACCATTACTGCTCCTGGGGCCAGAAGTATTTATTCCCAGTTATCAGCTCAGTGTTTATCACCTGTCTTGTTTGTTTTAGTATCTGCACAGAAGCTTAGTGGCTGCTTTCTGTGACATAAAGGGAAACCATGTGGTTTCATCTACTCCTCCATGTCCTTCTGGAAATATGATGTTTACAAACCATCTAGTAAGTACAGATGCTGCCCACATAGACAGACTCCACAGCCCTGCCTTCTCTTCACCCTTTTTCACCTCTGCTGTTACCTTCCACATTTTATTTATAGAAATTTCTCTACCACAGTTGGTACATTCATGCTCTTCTGCAAGATTTTGCACAAAACCATGCAAAAAACCCCCCAAAACGTAGCATCAAAGACAGTAAACACAGTGACTCATGTATGCAAAGTAGCTTTACAGCACAATTTTTAAAGACAGTTGCATGAACACCAAAAATGGGTGTTCATCTTGAAATTATTCAAAAAGATATTGAGAGGCTTTCAACATAAATAAAAAATCCCTGAAAACACAAAAAGTGTATGCCCAGCTTTAAGGCTGAATAGAGATCACTTTTCCCAAAGAAAACAATTAGAACTTCCAATCAAAATAATGTAAAATAAATACATTAAAACTTCCACACATAGCTATCAAATCCCATTTCCATTGTGGCACAAAATGAGCCATGTGTTACTAAAAGTTTATCTTCTAGTACCACCATGATTATGACAGACATTGATATGCCACAGTAGCAAGAGGTCATTTTGATAAGTGCTGCTGTAGAAAACCTTCCTTCTGATTGCTAGGGAGATAACTTGGAAAAGTCTGAAATTTTTCTACTAGATGACATCTTCTTTTCAAAACAACAAAATCAACATTTAGAATATCAATTCAGTATCAAACGCAAGAGCCCCGAAATTTAAAATGAAAGGTTTTAAAAGGGCTTGAAAACTTATTCACTCATTAAATATAAAAATAAAATGAAAAAGGATAAAGTGACAATTCTCATCAGCAAACTGCCCAAGTCCCATCTAAGGTCCAAATCTCTTGGTTTTATTCTTATGCTTCATAGCAAGTCAGAAAATGCTGAGTTCTTGAAACAGGATGAGTAAACAAGGGAAGCAACAGATCCTTAATCATAAATACTTTGCCCTTTGCCAGGACTGAACCATTTTCTCTGCATTTTATTAGAAAGACTATAATACTATAATACTAGAGCTGCCTTTTGTAGCTCACAGTTCTCCCTGGCTGGTTAAGAAAGCTCAGCCATTTCCCCTCTTGCTGGCAGTTTTGACAGCGTAGAGATCCGATTTTTCTGACAAGTATCATACAAAACAGAGTAGTACAGAGCTTGCTGAATCTGAAATGCTATGCATCAGTGCAAGCACACAATTCAAATTAATTCCTACCCTACAATACAGCCCCTAAAAAAATTCTTCCTAAAAGGAAAATATTCTTAACTTTAAAAAAAAATTGCTTTCCAAATAAAGTTTCTTAGGCAATAACCTGTCATTCCAAGGGAATTTCTACTTCAGGAAGTTTCAGTACACATAGCCTGTCATTCATGTATTGATCTCACCAGACACTTAAATCCTAACAATGGTCTTTAACATACTTCTGACTTAAAATGAAAGCCACCAAACTCGATAAAACCTTTTAAAAAACACTTTTGAATGCAAATCTGAACTTGGCTTCACTTAGAATTCCCCTTCTTTGAAAGCCAGTTAGAGGGAAGGTGCATACCAAGCATCTTGCCCCTGTGAGCTCAAAGGGAGCATAAAATCAGAATTCCAGGCTGGCACTCACAATTCACAGAAGAGATTCTTCTTACACAGCAGCACCAAGTGCTGCCTTCCTACTGCCTCAGTGCTCCATGTATCTCAGTTCAACCTCAGGGCAGAGATCTCATGTTTGTCCATCTCTGAGCATCCTAAGATTTAATGTCCCATTAAATCCAAACCCCATAGGAGAAACTCTTATCAGGTGACACCTTGGTAAGGTGGATAGAATCAGAATTAAAGCCAACTTGGGAACAACCTTGTAGCCCTCATCTAAAGCCTCGTGAAGCTATAATTATGATCTCTCTCCCTGTAGAGCTGCTGTAGCTACAGATCAAAGCTTAGAATTTAGATCAAGCTCCCTTCGGGGTCCCTTTTCCGGCCCCTGGTTTTCCCTGCTAACAAGAGTACAAAAAGGTGAGCAAACAAGAGGAGCAGAAAAATTGTACTGTCAGATTAAAGATGTAGCTCCCTTCTCCACTCCTCAAACAGCTTGTCAGGTCACTTGGGAGAATCCTCCTCTTGCTGCTTTGCACATGATGACTTGTCAGAGGCTGAAAGTTCAAAAAAACACCCCACATTGCCCTACACCAAACCTACGCAATTGAACTCAGGAGCAGCCATTTCTGCAGGAAAACAAGACTTTATGAAGAATTTCTAACTTAACACATATAATTTTTTAAAGCATGGCATTAGGAGTCTCAGAGAATGTGTGAATAGCTCTATATCTTCCCTATCACAGAAATGCAGAACGTTAGGGGTTGCAAGGGACCTCTGAAGATCATCCAGCCCACCCCCCCGTGCCAGAGCAGGTTCACCTAGAGCAAGTTGCACAGGATGGCCTCTCAGGAACTGAGACTCCACAACCTCTCTGGGCAACCTGTTCTGATGCTGTAAAACTCACAGTAAAGAAGTTCTTCCTCACAGTTCAGCTGAATCTCCTGTGTTCCAGTTTGACTTATCAATATCTGTAATGTCAGGACCTTGACTAATTAAACACTAATGATACTTTTAAAAATATCACAAGTTTTGCCAAGTTCCTTCTTTACCTAATTGTGTCTAATTTGTGCACCTCAAAAGCACATCCCTACAGATCTATTTCCAAGTTTGAGTTCTGTCTACATTTCTCAGGACTTCACAGCACAAAGGCTGCCTCAACTCGTAAATTCATAAATCAATTTTATAAGAAAACTTCTTTGCTTTAGCTTTAACAGGCTAAATATTTTTTAAAATGGCACCCTGTGCTTTCTCTCTTGCAAAGCACTCACATTTCCCCCCTGCACCCATCAGCAGGATTTGCAAGCAATGAGTCCCACTACTACACATCTCTAAGTCCATCCATGACTCAGTGATGCAACAATGACTAAGCAAAGCTTTCCACTCCTCCTTTACAGCTTTTTTGCCAAGCAATGAAAAAACAACAGAAATGTGACCTATTAAAAATGCTACATGTTCCAAAATCACATTGAAGTTCAAAATACATCTCCACAGTTTTCAAGTTGGCCATTAGATGTAGAGAATGGTGGAAGACTGTTCCCAGCACATATAATAAACATTAAAAGAATAATATGTAGTAGCATATAATAGAGTAGCCTACAACAGTGTCACTCAGAGTATACACCTTGTATTTTAAGATTTTGAGCTTCTCTCTTAACTAGGGATTTGCTTCCTCTTTTCTAGATTAATACAGTCAAAAAGCTTAGATAAAAACCTAATTCATTACCAAAAATCCACTACATTGTTTCTTCAGTTAATTTCCTAAATGGAAAACTAGAAGGCCCTATTTATGGAGCAATCCTGAGGACAAAGTTACCAATGCTAACCTAAAGAGCAAAACTGGTAAAATGTAGTGGCTTTGCAAGCTACTAGTACACTTAGCCACACTCTGTTTTTGTCTATTTTAGATAGGCTAATGTAGAATTTCCCTGGAATTACAAAGTAAAGTTACATGAGTAATAATTCAATAAAATTAATGCTGTTAAAATAAAGCCCTGAGAAGTAATAACACCTTATTAAATATTACTGGTTCAAACAGTTTTCATCTACCTTTGGTTTTTATTGCTAGAATATGAATTATCCTCAGTTCTTTTCATATTCATACAAATTCACATTCCCACAAATGTGACTTAACTCCTAACACTTTCTATAAAACTGTATATCCAAACAAAATGTTTAAGAAATGTCACACAGCCCTGATTTTATTTTTGTACATTATTTCCACCCCACAACATGGTATCATCTTAAAACTGAAACTCATATAGTAAAGTAAGGGGCATATGCTAAGGGAATCTCTCCACAGCTATGGTACAGACCATAAGCATGTTCAACAATACTCAGAGAAAAAGCTTTTATGTTACTCACCATTCTGCAATTTCAGGATGAAGGATTTTATTGTTCACATTAAATCTAAACAAAACAAACAAACAAAAAATACAAATATTAAAACCAGCCAGAGACACAGCAGCAGAAACTACATATTTACTTCTTTTTTTCTAACTGTTCCTTCTCTGGGGATATGAAAACTTGGAAAACCAAATACTGTATTGGAATTCAGCATGGATCCCAGTGGGGCAAATGTACATGCTCACCTTCATTGTGCAAGTATATAATCTTGAAATATATGAGACTAAACCAGATAGCTAATTTTAAGACTGCAGAAACCAGAGTAATGGTGTGTCTAAGACATGTTTATTAAACTTGTTTTGACAAAGATAAAATGCTCTCAATTCACTGGTATGACTGTGACTTGGACCAGACTGACCTCCAGAGGGTTGCTTCCACATTGTTCTGTGATTTTAACTTTGCTCCTCAAAATCCCTTCAATTGAATTAAACAGTGAATTGCAAATGTCATCCTTTATTTTATGCCTTCCCATTTTTATGTGCACAGAACTTGAAAACAACCTCTCTGCCTTTTCCAAGCTACAGAGGAGGCAAATGAAAAGCTTCCACCTCACCTTGGCCTCAAACGCTCAACTATTTTTCTGTTTATTTTCTACATTAGCAATTCATGTATTCTTGGAACTATTTTGAGGCTCTCTAAATAACAACATTACAGTGGCCAATAGAGTAAGAAGTTGAGTAATTAAGTGGAACACCAATGGGTTTTCAAGCATTGTTCAAGGATTTTTTTGCATACAATTTAAATGCCTAAGGAGCACTCTTCATCAAAGATATTTCTGTCTGACTCAGGACTGTTGGCTCTTCAGTTAGAGCATTTAAGAGAATTAAAATGCTCAAACCTTCAGAAGAATATTATAAGACAACAATTCATTTGCCCACATTTTTGAAGGAAAAATTAAATATATTCCAGGTTATTAACCATTCTTTATATCTCAGAAGGGACCAACTAAAGCACAAATCCAATTTACAAAATGATTTAGAAATCACTTCTAATTGTGCCAGGGTCTTCCTGCATCCTCAGATAGCAGAAAAAAAACCCTTAGTCTCTATTTTTTAAAAACACAAGCCCATAAACTTATAAAATCCTAACAAGGTGAAGGTTAATATCATTGTGTTCCTACTCCAAGGTAGAAAACAACAAGGATGAGCTGTGTGGTATTCAGTATTCTGGGTATTAATTAGAATTAGAATTAGAATTAGAATTAGAATTAGAATTAGAATTAGAATTAGAATTAGAATCCTCTGGAAAAATAGCACAATACAAAAAGCCGCAAGTCTCAGAACAATGCATCATTATAGAATAAATTTGATCAGTTGAAAACAAGTCTTGTAAAACCAGAGAAAAGGGGCACATTTTCAATTTAATCACCACCATCCCAACAACTATTACCTATGTATACCAATGCACAAATAATTATGGAATGCAAGAGACATTAAATACAGATTTATACAAAATAAAATACCTAAATGATATAGTAAAATAGATGTATAAAAATTCTAAAAAAACCCCAAAACCAAAAGCCTGAGCTCCCTTTTTGGCTGTAAAGTCGAACAACTGATACCACCCCAGAAAACCAGGACACAGAAAAATTAAGCTGCAGCTGCAACAATAGACATGAGGACTTGCAATGATTGTCATCAGTATGTCAGACAGAACACAGATCAATGAAGGCAAGTGTAAGGAGACACTGCAGCACTGCAGAAAGCTCCAACACCAGCTCTATACAAGTGAGACAAGTATGAACTATGGTTATTATGAAGTACCAAAAGAATATAAAGGACAGGGAAGGGCAGGTATAGAAAGCAGCTGACTTAAGACCTGAAAATTCATATCTCTTCTCTCAAGAATGTGACATGTTCACTTTACCCACCAGCATAAATCGATGAAACCAAAAGCAAAGCAAATGATCCAAAAATAAAACCATGAACCTCATAACAAAAGATTGTCTCTCATCTAAGCATTAAAAGAAAAGGAAAAAAAAAAAAAAAAAAAAGGAAAAAAATTGTACATTGGCATGAGCTTGTACCAGCTCAAATAATGCTCTCTTATAAAAGCAATTTCAGCCAGGAGATGAACCTGTATTAATCTAAGAACCATCTCTGTTGCAGCCCCTGGATTTTACCTTTCCCGGCCCTAAGGGTTCTTCTTGAACCACCTTTATGCTGCCATAAATGCAAGCTTTATTTACTGGCTGGGACCACTTACTATGTGGCAACTCCTTAAAACTCTATTTGCTGTCAATTGAGGAAGCTAATAAACACACAGAAAGGCAGCAGGATTGAAACAAGAGGGTTCTGAGGGAGCGGAGAAGAGACAGGAGGTTATCAGCTGAACAGCAATTTTATCTCTCACCTGAAGACAGATTTCGTGATACAGTGTCGAGTATGAAACAAGATCTTAGACCTCTGGGACACAGCATCAGTTCATATTTGGAGGATGATCTGATCTATTGCGTGTTGCTTTTCCAAAGAAGCCAATGATTGAAGACTGAACTGTCTCAACTCTGCTCAGCTCATGACAAGTGAGGGTCCTGTGTGAGTGGCCACAAGGCCACCTATTTATCACTGCTAGACATCTAAAGCTAATGACTCAAATTATGCTTCACTTTAGTTATAAGGCAGGTAAACAAACTACATCCTAAAAGTTACTGATTAAATTACAAGCTCAAGGAGAAGACCTTGTCATTACCAACAGGAGAACACAAATAGTGTTTAATTCACACAATTTGTGCACAAGTCCTACATAAAATAACGCTACCTTGTTCATCTAGAAAAGCTGTTTTCCTGCTAGACTGCCCTAATGTTAAGAGGATTGTATAGGGCAATCAAATTCTACATTTTCCTGCAATTTGCAAATGACTTAAATGATAAGTGGTCTTGAGGAAGAAAACAAATGAAAATTGAGCTACAGTTTCAAATTCTAAGGTATTAATGCTCCCATTATAATACTATTTCTTAGAACATGCATCTAAGAAATGTATGTCCAAATTGATTTGATAATCAGTTGTCTTTTAACATGAGAGACAATTTTATTAATTTTTTTAAGCTAGAAATTTACACCTTCTGTATAATGAGACCCTTTTTCTTGTCAATTTAACAAATACACTTTCTGTGTATGTGGTGATAAAAATCTAAACAGATTAATAAGTGACGTCAGAATTTTCTACTTGTCTTCTACACAGAGAGTCTGTCTCTAACGCTTGACTTTGATACACAAATCCAGTTCTGAGGCAAAGGAATTCACTGAAAAACTTTAAACCTTTAAACATTACATACTATTGCTTAAATTGTCCATCAGTAACATAAATTGACTCTGACGAGGAAAAACGCCCCCAACACAGGGATCACAGATTTATTCAACTGTGTTTTGAAATATATGGCACATTACTGTTTATCCATACAGGTTCAAAATCCATTTTTCACATGGTGAGCTACAGCATCTCAAAAACATTTTTCCAAGTGCTACATAACCACCACATCATTAGACATAAAAAATTACTACACACTTTGCTCTCTGAAAAACGGGTCCATGAATTAGGAAAAAAACAACCAAACAAAAAACCAAACAGAATTAGCCTTTATTAGCAAACAGAAATTAGTATTTCTAGAAAAATGAATTAGAACTAGTTTGGTAATCTGCCTTCTACACTTAAAAGCTAAAGCTATCTGATGCAATGAGAGCAAGTACTTTCTGTGGGATTCATAAACAAAGACCCGAGGGGAGTTACCAGGCACAACATCAGTAAATGGTCCAGGTGTCCTAAGCCCCCTCCACTGCACCACGATACAACCCACCAAGCAGGGCAACTTCCCAAGTACCACCATTCCCCATTTTTACAGACTGCAGGAAGATACAAGTTTTCTTTAGCACAACAGACTTGGCTCTGTGAGAGCTATATGTAAACTAATGGAAGCCATGAAATAATTCACTCTTACAGGCTCAACTATCAGCATAAAATCAAGCTTGATCATTGCTAGCAGGACAAAAATAACTTTCAAGTGATCTTCAGGGTGACCATAGAAATAACCCCTGACCAGAGTAATCATTTTGTCCCAAATAACTATTTATTACAGTGGAAAAATTAATCAAACGGTTTAGGTAATTATGTTCCAGGAAAAGTTCAAATGGTTCAAAAAGTAAAGGAAATGAAGCAACAGCATTAGGGCAACAAAAAGGCAGCTTCTGACAGGAGCAGATGAGCAGTCTGCAAAGAGAGCAAGATACAGCTTTTCCAAGAAACGATACATTATTTCTATTATTATCCAAAAAAAAAAAAAAAAAAAAAAAAAAAAAAAAAAAAAAAAAAAAAAAAAAAAAAAAAAAAAAAAAAAAAAAAAAAAAAAACCCAACCACACACAAAAACCCCCACAAACCACAGAAACAACAACAACAAAAAAAACACAACCAAAAACCCAAACCAAAACAACAAAAAAACAGCAGGGCATAGTGGGCACAGCCAGTCCATGAGAAAAAAGACAAATGGGAGTAGAAAGAACACAAAAGGGCCCTAACAAGCAAATACATCTTGGCTAGGTAGCCAGAAAATGGAAATAAACAAGAACGCAGGAATAAAATACAGCATCATAGCTAGGGCAGAGCCCAGCCCAGAAGAGAACAAAGGAGACAGCCAACAAGGACAGTCACAGGCAGATGGGAGGGATGGTGGTTTGAAGCAACACAGTACTTGTACAGACTCTTGGTAGAAATCAATCTATCTGAAATACATACATTTCTAGAAAGGAAACATTTCATACAGGAGTGGTGCACAAGCAGGAAAGCAGGAGTGCAGAAATGGTTTGGGTCTGTGTCGAAAATAAATATAAAATGGGCTGATTTATACACAGTTACAAAAATATGAGGAGAGCAGAGTTTCAAAGGAAGCTCTTCTCCTCCTCTGCACCCCCTGTGAGCAGCCATCCCTCTCCACATGCCTACTGCTGGCACACTGAGCAAACACACCCTCACAAGAGATGTGACAGCCCCAGAGAAGACAGAAGCAGAAGTCAGGGAGACCAAAGGGAAGGCTGAAGTGACAAGTGGTTTGAGGGCACACTCTCTGTCAGAAGAGGGGAGTAGATCTTCAGCACAGCCAGCAATTCTGTTCTGTACCATGAGCAAGGGAGGAGAAGCTACCAACCAGATGTCAAATGCAGCACAAGTAACAACTACGTGCCTGGGGGTGGAGAGGAGTGAGCATATCCCAAGTCTCAAAAGAGAATTACCTGCTAGACAGATGAAATTACCCCAAAAGAATAAAGCAGCATTCCTCTCAGAGCACAGTGACTGTGTTTACCACAAACTGGGAAACCAGCAATAAAATATCATTAATCCCTTTAAGTGTTGCAGGAGACATGCTATTAATACTGCAAATCAAGTGCTAAATGGAGTGGCTTCCTACCTTAATGTTGACTAGTAATAGAATGTGTTACTAATTAAACTCTAGTGTTTAGTGAAATTCAGGGGGGAAAAACAGGGCTTTTTGGTACTTCAAAAAGACCTTTGTACATCATTCCCATAACCAATTAATGCTGGAGTTAATAACTGTTTATATTTTATGCAGAGCTGCCTCAAATAAAACTGGAGGCATCACTCCACACAGATTTTTGAGTCCACCTGTCTCTGGAGAGCACAAGATAATTGAGTATCTACTTGGTCAAAGCAACAGACCATCATACTGCTGTAAGTAACAGCAGAAAGGACACCAAATAGTCATTTAAAAGGTCTTCTTACATTCTGGATGTCCTGGTTTGGGTCAGGATAAAGGTAATATTCTGTCTTGTACTTTTACTTACAGCTAAGTCTCTTGTAAGCAGGTGCACTTGCTGAAATTAACAGCAAGTTTCTCAGTCAGTGTCTGCTTCTGGGCCTGATAACACTCGATGCTTACAGTTACTGCTGGAGCCTGGTGTGCAGAACCAAGGACACTGCTCAGTTCTGAGGAACATTTTGCCCTCCAGAAGGAGTAAAGAGGTCACACCTGCAACCCTCCTTTGGGGAGGAACAGATAAGAGAGAGATGGCCAAAATTGACTAGACAGAGTATTCCATCCCATACACCTCATACTCAGTATAAATTTGAGGAATCATGAGGGTCAAACCCCTTCCTGCTTCCCCTTCTTTGCCTGTCCCTGTTTGCTTCAGCATCCTGGGAGGATTCCATCCATTCGTCTGCCTGTGATCCTGATCCCTGCCAGCCTGAATCTGTGTTCCTGCCTCCAGCTCCCAAATGCTGCCTGGACTTTCCCAGGGCTGACCTGCAGCCTCAGTGGGGATGTGAAAGTTAGTGGGGGAAAGGGGGGAGGAACATGGAATTATTTTCCTGTATATTTGTATATATTTAGTAATTTTTCCTTTTTATCATTACTGTTTCATTCAAGCTGTGTAGTTTAGTTTCCAACCCATAAGTCTCTCTCCCTTATTCTCTCTCCTTCCTTTATCTGGGAGGGGAATTAATAGCGAGCATCTGTCATTCGGTTTAATTGCTGGGCCAGTGTTAAATTTAATTAATTAGTTTATATTTAACTCACTGAGCAGCAAAGGATGTCTAAATGTTTGCCACTTTGGAATATCCCTGTCAGAATCTCTAAGTTTTTATTTAGGTTGCAAAGGGGAGAAGAAAGTAATTATGGAATCATATTGCAGTTTCAGTTCACACAACACAGAGAGAAAAGTCACCCCAGCATAAAGCATGCTCTTAGGCTACAGAACTGACTGCCCAGACTTAAAGCAAATTCTGTGCATTATGATCATCACTGCATAATTAATATGCTGTCAAAAGAGGTGGATGGAGAAAAATTCAGTGGGATGACTGCAAGTCAAGGATTGTAAAAAAACAAAAGGAAACCGGGAGGCTTTGTTTCTTTTTTGCCACACTTCAGCTAAAATGGAAAATGACCTCATTTTAGGATATCATAAAAAAACAGACAGTTGTATTTCATTCAAAATTAAGGCCATCATCCTCACATCCCAGACCAGGTTGTGATGTATTTTTATTTACTGCCTCTGCAAACCACTGCACACAAGAGGACATTTTCACCCCACTATTAGGCAAACTTCATAGACAGCATATGAAGGGACTCCTAAAGATCAAATCTAAGTAGAAAGATGATCTTTTATTTTACACGTCATGTGACATCTTTTCAGAAGACTGAATCCTTAAGATCTACCTTAGTACTATACAAGGAAGTCACTAAGAGAAAGAAGCTGCTCTTAAAAACACATTTTTCTGAAATCTGAAAAACAAATATTCCCATTTCAAAAGTGGAAATGGAGGTAATGGGATATGTCTATTTGGTTTTAGATGCTTAAAGCAAAGACAGAAAAAAGAGAAACAGTAGATGACCTTTGAGATGCAAAGGACATTAAAAACAAACAAACAAACCAACCCAAAACAAAATAAAAAAACACCAAACCACAACATTGCACTTCAAGTCATTAGAAACATGTCAGAGACTTTCTTTCCAAAGAAATACTAACACACTTGATCTGCTGTTCAGGATCCAGGCATCGTGAAAAAAAAATTACCTAATGTGAAATATAAAATGAATTCAATATAATCATGCAACAATCAGTGTATAAAAGAGCCTTGTCACTTACTGGCTGATTCCTTCAAACGAAGCTTCTTTGGAGACATTTCCACTATCAGTATTAACACCACGCTGGGAGGGAAAAGAGTGAAAGAACCATGATTCTGAGCCAAACACAAGTGTTCAGAATTCAAATTGTGGGCAGAACCTGATTGCAGCATGTCTTTAGGAAAATTTATACATAAGTTTACTTGAATCACTATACATAAAAAACCCCAGACTGTTAAGTAAAATGTAGACCAACATAAATTATTTCTTCCCTAAGAGAACACTGCAGAACTCAAGTTAGAATGTGCTGCATAGGTAAATGACAAGCTTTGGTTTCTGATTCCCTTATGTCTTGAGAGGGAGCTAGGAGACTTATTTAATAATAAAGGGCAAGGGAATTAAAAATGGGCAAGGTTTCTTCTGAAGTAATCTCATTTAAAAATAAATTATTATACACTGCCTTGGCAATGCTTACTATTTAAATTTGCATGCTGATCCCCTACAGCTTTTCATTCAAGCAAGCAGCATAAGCAAGAGTATTTTGGCTGCTACACAGCAGAATAACACTTTGACATGTGCCCGAGAAACCCTGCAGAGCAGTGTTACAGTTTTGGATCTGAGACCACATGAGGAGAGGACCAAGTTCTCATTCAGCCAGCAGAAAGAGAAGTGTTCTTCCTTTTCTGTATACTTCTTCATGGCACTGTGAGGAACGTAAAAGCAACACAGCCTCACCCTCTCAGCTAGGAATTAGGTGAAAAATCCCTATTACAATGAGATGCTCACAAGAGTGACAACTAATCAACAACATGATGTACAGAATGAACAGGAAAAATGGTCAAATATCCCCTTTCCCACTCATTTCTCTTGAAGAACATGAAAAAAAATATATAGGCTCATCTTTTATAGGCAGGGAAGGGGGATATTTATGTTTATGTGTATACAAGTGGAAGAAAGATTGAAAGCTACTTTAGGCCTCTGTTCTCAATGGATAAAAGAAAAAAGATCTCATGCCACAGATGCCCATGCTTAAGGAGGGATGTCTTGTAAGACTTCTGTCTGACAACCGTCTTGGGGAAAAAAAAATTCAGGAACTGCCAGTGCATTTGCTGTAAGAAAAAGTTCCAAGTCAGCAAATCATTTTTTAAACATATTGGAGACAAAAAAAATCAGACACTCTTAATAGTGAGAGGTTTTAACAAAACATTTGTCAAGGGGAGAAGCTGTGAGACAGCTGATAAGAAGAAGAAACTTGAAAGCTTTACATCCATTCAACCTTCTTCCAGAGAAATAAGCAAGCACCATTCAGAATAGTTGTCAGGTATGTGATAACACTCCTTTCAGCAGTTTTTCTTACCAATCCAATCAACGCAGAAAAAGAATTCCCTGAATCTTTGTGGGATTCCCACAGAAAGGCCCGAACATGCTCATGAAAAGACCAGAGCAGAAGAAGAGAAAAATGGAGTCTGGAGTCATTGTACATAGACTGGAGGACAGACATCATGCTGGACATTAGATAGGCTTGTCATGTTTTACTGGAAACCATGTATAGCTTTTGGCATAGAGAATATAGACTGGAAGGCCTGAGGTTACAAATCTTGAGATCATGAAGGAGACAGAAGATGAGATGACTATACATAGGTAGCTTCAGATATGTCAAAAATGAGGAGTAAAAAGATAAGGAATGGCAGTGCAAAGAAATACCAAATAAACTGACCTCCTATGAAAGACAGTGGGTAGTTATTCTTTGGAATAAAATAACTCACCAAAGTAAGAAGAACAGCAGGTTTCTTTGAAGCCAAGACACTGGATATCTAAAAAGAAGTTTTAGATTGCTGTTATTTTTCTTTTCTTCCTTATAATCACAGTGATATCCATTTTATCGAATTTGCTGTACACAAAGTGAGCAGTAGGGAAAAACAATGCTCTGCTGATATCTTTCAGATAATGTACTATTACCTGATACTGGCAATAAGTCAGTGGATCACTAAATATTTGGATAGGAACAGTGCCTAAGTTTATGTCCTTTAAACACATCATAAATAGCAGCTATGATCTTAAGTCTACTACTATTACCCTTAAGTATTACCCAAAAAGCTGTAATGTCATACAGAAATAGGGAATAACAGAATACTTTGTATCTTCAACACACTGCTGCATATAAGCCACATGTGCATTTATATTATTGTGTTACAATGTGGTAAATACTTAGAAATCAATGTTTACTGTTATTCTCACTAGGCCACCTTTTACTGACTAATACTTAATTAGGGTCTTTCAGTATCTTTGAAACATTTCCAAACTGTGAACAGAATCATCAGGCTTGTAGAGAACTTGGGCCTTCAGAGCAGATGCAGGAAGGTGGGCATTGAATCACACATTCCTTGAGGAAAAGAACAGTCAATGTAATTCCATGGAGCACAGGTCACCCAACTTTAAACCAGTTTATCAGCCTGCTACTAATATTAATAAAATAAAGCACATGGCAGTGAGATGTAGAACTATCAGCTCCACGTTAATTATTTCTTTTCTCTCCCCATGAAATATCAGGATTACACACTCTCACAGGCTGGTCATTTGTTGTCATAAAAACTATCTTGTAAATCAGATGGTGTAAAACAAATCCTTGACAAATCAGACAGAAGTTAGAAACAGGACCTTTGAAAGTTGAACAGTTTAGTTGCAAATTTCAACAGCTTCTCTCTTTCAACCATGTAGCCTGGGTGGAAAACAGCCTTAATCTTGGGACACTTTCATGGTCCACATAAAGAACTCTTTTTCATATCAGTAAGTTTTTTAAGCAGTAAAGAAGCAGAGAATAGAACTGCAATGAAGGCATTAGCTGATGGAATGTGACCCAAAACAAACCATGTATTTCCCACTTGTGATTTTCAACATCTGATAGATGAGTATTGAAGCACCTGCACTATACCCAAGTCCAACTCAAACACCTCAAAAAAACCCCCAAACCTCTCCACAGCTTCCTCCACTTCCAGCTACTGAAATACAGAATTAAAATTCACTTCATAGCTGAACTCCTATGAAAATGAAATGAAACATCCTTGTAGCTGATGATAGCAAAATTTTTGGTCTAGTGAGTCAGAGTTAGGACTCTGGAGGGACAGAAGTATCAGAGTCCTCCTTTTCCAGCTGCTCTCAACGTATCACCAACAGAGCTTGGCAGGGCAGGAATCCTGCCCTCACCCTATCAGAAATGATAACTAGCCAGGTGCATAAGTATGCAAACATCTGCTCAGAAGTGAAATGAGAAAGCTAACTAAGCAAGTCACACTTGCATTTAAAAATATGAATATATTTGCTTATCCAAATAGTAGAATGATACAGCACAAGCTAGGAGTAAAGCAGGCAGTCTTTCCCCACAGCTCTTTGAAGGCATAAAATAAATGTAGGCTCTCAGGACAGATAGGACATGCAACCAACCTTCCTGAAAGCTTCCTCCTCAAATCTCGAAGACAGTGCAAAAATGTATTTAGCAATATGTTTCTATTGGATAAAGACACAGACTGACAGGTCTCATGATTCACAAAACACATTTATGAGACTGTTGTCGGATTAAGATCTTAAGTCTTCAGTTCAAAATGGCATGTCTTTTTTTTTTTTTTTTTTAATTAAAAAAAAAAACCCAAACAAGTTACAAGAGCTTTGTAAGAATGAAGGACACTTTGCAGTAACTGGGGGTTGAAAGAGCCCTACCAAGTTAGAAGACATCCAGTAAACAGGCGACTAAAATTAAGCAAAATCATTGCCACATATTGATCTTGTATTCACAGAAAAATACTCAGAAACACAGAGAACTCACCTCAGTCACATAGTGGACTTCATCCACAGCATATTTCTTCTTGAAGAATTCAGGGGGATGAATCCTTTGGAAAACAACAAAAGAAAAAATTGTGTTTGGCTTTATTGTTATATTTATTAAGGCCACAGAAAAAGAAATAATGTCCTCTACTATCACAACAACAGAATCAGATATGAGGAATTTTTAAATAATCTTACCCTTGACTCCATTTCTCAAAATAGGGAATGACACAGAAAAGTTGCCACGGTTACAAAAATCATCATGCTTTATTCCAGTCCATGCTTAATACTTAAATTTCATTGTCTTCTCCTGAATTAAAGGTATTTTTTCCCCATTCACTCTACACAACACAGTTCTTCTAAGGATTTTTGCCATGCTGACTTTCCAACTTATCAGACATTGGAAAGACATGGAAATAGCAAAGAAACAATTTGTTTTTGTGTTATCAAAGAATGAATAAAATATTCCTTTTCTACCCCAGGAACCCCTCTGATGTGAGCACAAGCTGGCTGAGGGCTTTTAAGAGAAGGTCTCAGATACCTCTATTCCTCAGTACACCAGAGATCCACTCCTTTAACACACCAGGGTGTGCAACTTAACTTTACATGTCCATGTCCAAAACTAAATAATTTCTGCTGTTTTCTCACAGTACCCAACCAGAGAATTTTTTTTTCTAAATGCAAGAACGTGGGAGTCCTTGGAAAGATTTGCTTGCAGTCAGTTGGGGCAGATGCTGGTGTGGATCTGTGGTTCAGGGCTCCCCCACCAACCCCATACCAGTGGCTGTACCATTGCTCATGCCTTCACAGTAGCAGCCAGTTATTCATGAGATCTGAGTCTCTGATTACAATCTCTGTCCCCCTAAAACTGAATATCACCAGTGTAATTCTGAAAATGTAGCCTCAAAAGTAAAAAAGAAAAATCCCACACAGCTTACATCCTCCCACAAAGTAAAGAAAACGAGAAAAAACACAGGTGGAAGAACCAGAGAAAGATCCTGTGCTGATCTCCTGCTTCCCAAGAGACAGTAGGAAAGCTGGAGGTATGCACACACAGATGCACAAGAACAATTTGGGAAAGAATACATCAGGCTGGAGATCGAAGAACATTTATAATCCCTGTGAGGGAGGGAGGAACAGCAGAAGTGGTGAGACAAACAGCTCAGCATCTTTCAGAGGTGCTCCATAACAAAGGCATTTGCTGTAGCTGCCTGCAATACCAGGTGGCTAGAGCATTGATTTACCTAATTTTTTCCACCTTGTGCACTCATTTTTCATTTTATATTCCTGTATGCTCCAAACAGTACTGGACCAAAACATGAACAGAACACGAACACATTTATGGTGTTCTCAAGCAGTAAATCACAGTTGTTTTTTTTTTAATTTATCTGTGAAAGTACTACTCTAAAGTAACAAAAATATCTTATGTTCCCTTTTGCAATCCTCCTTTTGTGGATTCTTCCCATCACTACTGGAGATTTCAAAGCAGTTATCATTTATCTTCTCTCCCTGGCTAATTTCCCATGCAATTAAAAAATAACTACAGCCTCTTATCTTTCTATACCCTGATTTTATAGTTCCCTTACCTCCAACTTTGGCATACTCAGTTTCTCCTATAGGCATCTCTTTTTCTGCTCCTTCATTCCTCACACATTCGAGTACTTTAATATTCCAGAAACATCATGAATAGATTTAGCAGTTTCCATTTTTATTCTGTTTTACAGTTTCAACCAACTCATCTGGTTGGTTGAAGAATCCCAACTCTAAAACCAGCTCATTTATGGCCAATGGTAGTTTATGGTAATATATGCTCTTCACAGCAACACCTCCAAAGCACTATTTACAATTAGCTGCATTGTTTGAATAAAAGTAACTGTTTTTTGTAAAATAAGTATGTCTTTAAAGTATGCCCACAAATGTGTTGGGCTTTATTCACTTCACTTCATGCCAGTAAGTCTAATTTTTCCAACACAACACTAAGAAAACTTCTGTCTTTTCAAAAGCTGTTTTTCAGTTTCAATTTTGTTTGTTTGTTGGTTTTTTTGTTAGTTGCCTCCTTTAATTGTGTGGTCTACAGGACACTACTGCTAATTTCATTCTTTGATTATGGCTAATATTAATTCATTATTGATTCCCTTCCAGCTGCAATCCCTCCAACATCTCCTATGTACACTATCACTCTTTTGAGGAACAAAAGCAGTTCATCATTCTTTCAAGGCTGAGGATTTTTCTCTACTATGAGAAAAAGAAAACAGCAGTTTCCCACAATCCTCTGTCTTCTCTCTCTGTTATCAAACTAGGTCATCTTCCAGCTACTTTCAACTCCATCACACCTAATGACAAGCTGCCACATTTCCCAGCTGTGCACCTCCTTGCTTGTCTTGTCCTTGCTACCTCACTCAGAAATCAGCAAGACTTCTCAGCTCCTCTCTGAAGCACTCAAGGCTTCAGTTGCCTCACTTCTTTCTTTCAGCTATTTAGCACCTCTGACTGGATGGTTCACGTACACTTCCCACAGACCATCATCCCCTACCTTTCCCACGGGAGCCAGGATGCTTCAGAGATAAAGTCACTTCTTCCACTGGGAATATTTCTGCAAAGTTTCACCCCACTGCAGAACTGTACCAGTGGAAGGAAAAACTCCACATGGAAGTCTACACTAGGGCTGAAAAATTCTGTGCTGTCACATACAGAAAAGCAGTATGAAAGACATAACAAAAGCCCGGGAGGAAAGAGGAACAAAGATGACCTTCATTGAGACCTTTCCATATTCTCTCCAGTCTCTTCATTTTTCTACCAGTTCAGGGAGGGATGTATGAAATAAAACTGCACACCAACATTGTAGTTACTGTAAAAAACTACCAATGCAGAGTTCCTTAGCAGATACAGGGTTCAGTAATCGTTTTTATTCAATTTAAATGCAAACCAGACTAAACTCTAGCCCTGACCCTCACTGTCACAGGAAACTGTTGCCTTCCATAGGATGCTCACTGGCATCACAAAAATCAGTTGAGTTATGATCATTTCCAACTCACAGAGCTGAGGAGTACTTCCCTCTGCAAATTACTATCAGACAGGTGGAATTAGTTAATTGGTTACAATTCTTAGGTTCAGCTTTCTCTTTTGTAATGCTGCTATGGGCTGTCAGTTTCAAAATTCTGATTAATCACTGCAGAGACTACACACAAAAAAACCCACAGCAAGTCATATATTAATTAGAAGGACTATCCAAGTGAAATATGCGATTCCAGATATTATTGAATCATGTCTCTCCTTATCTATCAAAAACCCACAGACTTTCATAAGCAGATGTTAACAGAAGCAATGGCCTAATATTTACAGGCTTTTGGAGGGGAGGGAAGAATGTGCAACAATTTTTAGATTAGCTGGCAACACAGATTAGAAAAAAACTACAGAGAAAAACACACTTCAGCTCTACAAAGGCTCAATATCCTTTCCCTATAGTTTATAACCCCTGCCATGCTTTCAGATCCACAGCTCCTGGCAGATACCAGAAAGGGATGCTCTTAAAAGCAGTAATCAAAAGTAAGAATTAACCTAGTTGGAACAACAACAGAATAGGGAAATATCTAGGACACTATTAATGACAAAGTCATTTTTACACAATAATGCTCAGGGTACAGTGCTCTCTTAAAAGGTTCTACAAGTAATATTGCCTAAAATGCAAGAAAAATTGTCCAAGTTTATGTCACAAAATCAGAAGAGGAAGACTCGTGATGTAGTGAGATAGAAAAGATAAAACTTGGAAACTTCGCATTAAAGCCTCCTGCTTTATGGGGATGTAACAGCATTGCTTCCTCTGTTCCATCCTAACTTTCACATTCAGAGTAACAGATATAAACCACCACTTTATGGCAAATTCACTGTGTCTTGACCAAATGGTCTCTACTTCACTGGTCTCTCATTAGGATGCACACTGTGCCTGTATGGGGCACTGCAGCATGCACACATTCACTGCCAGCAAGTCAGTGCTTGAGTTACATTGCATTGTTCTTCACTTACATGAGGGAAAACACATGTGCAAGGAGTAAGTTGGACACCCATAGTTTTCAACAACTGAAGTTCTACACAGTCAAAAACTAATTTCCCAGGCCTTGCTAAAATGATCTTAAAGCAGAGTAAAAGTTTCAATGAGACTGCACGCAAAGACTAAGAAACTTTGCAAAAATTAAAGCAGATGAATAGAAATACATCAGCAAAGCATGCAGAGCTGAAGGAGGAAAAGGGATACAAAAGCACCTTCTAATGCTGTCAGACATTCACTAATAAACTCCCTCTTCATTACAACATCAAGTTAACAGATGGCAAAGCACTAACCAAATAAGAGGGTGTCAAAAACTGCTAGGACAACAACACAGGAGGCTTTACAAGATAACAGCTGATGTGTCTGACTTTGTCCAAAAAGAAAAATACAACCAACTATATATCCAAAGCAATTTCACTATCTCATATCAGAATATGAAAAGGCATCAAGTTAGATTTAAAACAAACAGTACTAATGGATTCACTGATAACACAGACAGCATCCAGCATTGCTTTGACTACCTTAATGTTACTGCCTTTCCACATTTCTCTAGATTTGTTTTGTATTTTGAAAGACATAAGTAACTGCATACACATAAAAAGTAACTGCATCCAGTTGCTCCTTTTGATACAGTCTAGAGTAATGTGGATTTTGAGAAAAGAACAGAATTCAAAAGAAATTGAACTGAAAATGCAGACTCAAAGTTGAGTTGATTGGAAAAGGTAAGGAGAGCTGTAAATAAAGCCACATCTAGCAGAGGGCCTGAATCCGCACGCACAATGCTGGACATGGGACACTGGGTGTGTGACACTGCACCTCCCAGCCCTACGGATTATGGGGAAGCAGAATAACTGAGCAACACAGCCAGGTGGACATAAGAAATAAGTAATAAAATATTGAAGAGATTCCCACAGTTCTTCCTAATAAAAGCCAAGCTCTGAACTACCTATTTAATGTATACTACAATATAGACAGTAGCCTCACTGCTCCTGCTGAGCTATTCCCACCACACGCATTCCCAAAAGACAGAAAGTTCTCCAGGCTTTCTATAAATTCCAACGTAAGAAGCAGTGCTTCAATTAGACATTTAAGAGACACTCTCAAGCGCTACCCAAAACCCCAAAAAATCTCAGAATTTGCAATTGGTAACCTTTGCTTTATTTCTCTCTGCAAATAAAATTCTCCCTTGGAGAGAAGGGCTCTCAACTAGTACAGAAAAAAAACGGCAACAAAGGAAATGTTTATATACTGAAATCCCTAAAAGACTTCTTGTCAGCATAAGACTACTGACAAATACTCATTAGAAAGTTCTCTTCCCATAAAAAGAGCACAAAAATAATTACAATGGTTAAGAGAGGTTATATAATTTCTAGGTCACTACATAACAAGACTGTTACATTCAAACACTGGTCTCAGGTCATGCTTTTAACTGAGAAAGTTACATACTGAATCTGCCAATAGCTGATTCTGTTCTGCTTTTACTTCGTAAAAATGCCTATATTAGGAGGAAAATGAGCAATATTTTATGTCCCATATATAAAAGCACTACAGCAAACTCTGAAATGTGTGCAGCATGTCCCACAGCTCCAATATTAATCAGTAATAGCATGATGTTTACAGCAGCATTAAGATTACCTGAACAGCTTCAAGAAAGGGATGATACTATTCTCATCTCACCAACTTGTAAAGAAAACTAAACCATGATGGAACTTGCCACAACAACTCACTGGGCACAAAGAAAAGGCAGAACCTATCCATCCCAACACTGCCTGATCTACTATGCCACGTTGCCCCTGAAAGACAAAGATGTTTCTGGCATTCCCCAGGGCTAGCATCAAGGCCACATATTTTGACACCCAGAGCTCAGCAAGTTTACAGGCAAAGGGGTACACAGCAACTAAAACACAATCTGTCTGGTTTTCACTCACATTTAGCATTTAAAAAGCACTAATACTGATTATACTTTTTGTTATCTTATTTTAACAAACAGCTGGGTTCATTCTTTCCTCTCTCAACAGTCCTTCCTGAGTATACCAATGCAGCACAAGTCAAAGGGACCTAAAAAAACCTAAATAAAACACTTACAATCAAAAGCAGAGCTGAGAACGTGGAATTTTAGAAGTACAAGAGCAGAGGCACCACTGTAGGTATTACACATGGGAGTTTTTCACTAAAGAGACTTCTCAAATCCAGACAGGTAAGAAGCAGAGCTCTGCACTCACACCAGGCAGCTGCACAGCAGAAGGCAGCAGGGAGGTACAGAGCTTGGTAAGAGCACTGCTGGGAAATCCCCACGGGCATTTCCTTTGGGGCAGTTTTACCTTCCTATCAGCTGCAGCTCAGTCATTGGAGGAAAATCACATGGCACATGGCACAGGAAAATCACCTGAGCAAAAGAAAACTTGGATTTTCTGGTATTTCAAAAAGTTATCAGTATATACCACTGAATTCAATGTTCCTGCTAACACATTAACCAAAGTATAAAATAAGAAATGCCTGGTGGGTATTAACAACATTCCCTGATGTGCCACAGGAATGAGACATGCAGGTTTGTTTCTCAATACACCCAAATGAAAAAGAGGAGAGGAAAAAGAAGAACACCTAAATCACCAACTTGACCATCCAGTTCAAGGTGTACGCTAGTAGAGATTGCAAATCAATGGACTGATATAAGTTCCTATTATTGTTTAAAACATTCTCAACAAGAAACACAAGGAAACGTAAGCAGCTAGAGAAAGCAAAGATTTATAAAAATAATAAAAATAATTACTGTAGTGAATAGTTACTGTAGTGAAAGCCATAGAAACAATACACATCAATCCTGGACCAGCAAGCTTGTGGACTATTCAAATACTGGGGCAACGACTGAACTGATCATTTAAGGAGTCAGAGCATTAGAGCAGCACTATTTAGAGAAAAACAATCATCAGTGAAGTGGCAAGAGCAATCCAGACACTAATTATTCAGTAAAAGTAATTTTTATCCACAGAGAAATACCATAATAAATGAATGGGAGAGAAGAAATGGAAATCACTGTACTATGGAGAGAACTGGGATCATGGAAAATAAGCAGCACAGGGAATTGTACAAGTAAGTCTCATCAATCAGAAGGAACCAGCTTTATTGTACAGTTTTGAAAGGATCAGATGAAGGGTAAAGCAACAGATGTCCTATCTGAATAACAGCAAAATACTTGATGAAAATTTCTCTCAAGACTCTTAACTGTCCAAAATCAACTCAAATTGGCTTGGAAAGGAACAATCTGATGAGACCTGAAACCAAAAAATTAGTCAGAATAAAAATGTGAAAGCCCAAGGTAGAAAATACAAATAAATAAATAAATAGCTAAAAAGATGAGCTTTTCAAGGACTGGGAAGCCCTCCAACCACCACTAAGAATAAACAGCAATGGACTGCAAGTCTTGTTAGTGGGATACTACAAAGACTGAAGTTAGTTCACATGCTGTTCAGAAACAGGACTGAGTATGGTCATGAGATCCACAAATAGCATTTGCAGGTGTGGTAACAAACTTTGCAGATATATTGGATTGCCAGTGGGTACAAAAAACTGTGAAATGATAACCTAAGGTGATTAAAAACTGATTATTTTTTTTTAATAGTGAAGTAAAGATTCAGTGGGTAGGGAGAAGGGACAAATGGCAGGAAGAGATCAAACTGATAGAAGTGGAAAAAGAAAACACTAAACATATTTCATTTTAGAGAAGAAATTACAAGACTAAATACCAGGGGATGATATGGCAGATATTCAGATCAGAGTGTATTATCTGAACACACAGCTCCAGAGCATGCTATGGAGAAGAGGACCTGTATATTCCACAAGAACAGAACTCATGCAGAAGGTGTCCTTCCTTCCTGCAAAATCTACATCAAGAGCAGCAATTAAGATGATTTAAAGTTTGCTACCTACAGTGCACATCTACACTCCACCACTTTTCCAAAGAGTTGTCTCCAATTTCAGCTTGCATAGAATGCGTTTACGACAGACCTCACCTTCTTGTAGCCAAGCCTAAAGCTAATTAATAGATCCATTTCAGCTACCAGGTCACAGTCAGACAAATATACCATGCCATACACAATTTAATATTCACAATTATTCACAATAAAAATGCCACAAAATTTCACCAATTCCTATTATGAAAAAGAGAACAAGAAAGTGATTTCTTAGCTTCTAATTTTCATGGTCACATGCAGTTTGTAGGGAAAAAAGAAGGTAAAAGCCTAAGTAGCCTGCAAAGCTCTTTGTTTACAAAACTGGGGAAAAAACCAGACATACAAAAATCCCAAGTACATGCTTCTACACTTTTTTCCAAAGGCAGAAAAACTTCTTGGCTTTGCTGAAATCAGTAAAGTTTTATCACCAAAAACAATGGTTGATTTTGGTTGTATCCTACCTAGAAAATGATTACAAAGTTAAAAAGCTTCCTCATTAGGTCACTGAGAAATTATTAACACTTGCTAAGCATTTCATTGGGCTTTATTACAGCTCCAAAGTGCCACATCAAGGTTCAACTTCTCAAACACAGAAAGCTTCCACATCAAATTCATGGAAAAAATGTTGCTTATGCTGGCTGCAATGTTAGATTAATGTTGTTACACTTACAAATCAGCCAGCAGGGCTTCAAAGAAAACACAGGAAATTGCACATAAATATTGCTCTGTCCCATTTAGCATGTATTTCTAAAGTTAGAGCATGAAAGTGTTAAATATTTTTGTTTTCCATTAAAAACACACTTTATGTGGCAAGGCAATTAAGTTATTTTGGCATCCGTTCCATGTCAGGCAGCTGCTGTACAGTATGTTTTACTTTATAAAATATCTTTAATCAGAACACTGACTAGTTCTGTCATTTATAATTAGGAAGGTAAATGGCAGGTGCAGCATTAATTAGTGAAACTGAAGTCTCTGTGCAAGACATGCAGTCATACCAACTTAATGCTTCCTAGGAATCAAAATAACAGCTTTGCACTACAGACTTGACTAGGCAAGACCATGGTGAAAAAGAGGAGCTTTTACAACACCGTTACAGTACCAAAGCCTTTACAATCTTTTATTGCCAGTTTCATTTCTTAAACTCTTCCTCCAATGGTAATAATAGAAAAATATTTCAGGAGCTCAAAAATCTACCCACTAAGCTAATGTGTGAGATTTTCTGTTCCTGGCTCACAAACAAGGGGTCGGGCAGGGGGCAGAGGTACAGACCAAGAGAAAGGAAAAGAGGTTCTCTTGGTTGAAAAGATTTTCCCAAACAACAGCATTTGCAGAAATGCTCACGCTTGTAATTTAAAACAGAGAATGTTGCTGCAACCCCTTCCCAACACGAGAGCAGGACCACCTGCCCTACACTTATGTTCATAACAATTCTGTGACTGCCACTTTAAAGAATCTGCAGGATTTTTGGAGAATGTCCACGGTCTGTGATTCATATTAAATCTGTAGAGCATCTTTAGATTCCCTACAAATCTTTAGAGCATACACATCCAGCAATAACTCCTACAGGATGAGCAACATTTTCAAAGAAATGGTAGTCACCCTCAACTCTGGTGCTATGTAGTGCTGGGTCCTTGGCAGACCACAGCCCAGGTTGATGCATTCATCATCTCCATGTTCACCTGCTCTGCAGAGTCTCCAGAAACCACCTCAGCAGGCAAAACCTTTCAAAAAAATGAGTGCATTTGGTGAGGCTAAAATAATTACAGTGCTCATGATCTCATTTGTAAACTAATAGTCTGCTCATCTCCAAGCAAACACCCTCAGACACTTCATTGGTTTTGGCCAGACTAAGGCCAAATTTGCCTTAGTCTATTTGAAGAAGGCAAGAATCCCCAATTTTGCACTACTTCAAGGCAAAAGGGTTAAGCCCTTTGATTTTCACATTGCCTAAGTTACATTTCAAAAACAACTCAGATATGTGTCCTTCAGCAGTGAAAGCACAACAGTACATCAAGCAATACATTTAGTAATAGAGTCCTAGAATCCTGGAATACTAGAGTCTGCTGTATTAATTACAAGAGAATCTATGCATTTTTGCCTGAAATCACAGAGCAGATTCCCACATCTGACTTAAAAGCAAAGAAATATAAACACCAGGAAAAGCAACTGCACCCTGTGCTATGAACCAGAAGACCAGCTGTAGACTTCTGTAAAATACCAACCCTGCAAATATCATGAAAGGCATTGAATTGATTTGTGCTTCACTGATGTTAAATGGATGTTTCTTCAGCAGGTATAGTGCTTTCCACAAGCACAAAAACAAGGACTTCCAAGGCAAACTGTAGAGATTAACAGCAGCAGGTGGAAGGCAAACTTATTTGTGTTTTTCTTTTAGTGCTAATTTTGACTTAAAAATTGAGTCTCCTGGGAAAGAATACAATCCTTAGCTGTGTGCAGTACCCCCTGCCTAACAACTTATGAAGCAAACTGCTACTGACTCACAAATGAGTTATTCATCCATTCTCATTCTGACAAGCAGAAAAAGTACATGACCATGTCAGACAGAAGAGAAAACAAAGATTCAAACAGCGATTCAGGAAGGGTAAGGAGGAGAATTTAGAAAACAAGGATGCTGTGATAAAGACAATTTGTTATGCTCTGCAAGAAGACACAGCAACAATAAACTACTTTTAACCAGACTTGTAATTCTTTAAATAAACCAATAACCATTGCTGCACAAACAAATCAAATAGGCTGAACAGCTGATTTGAACTAGCAGAAGAGAACTTAGGGGGAGGAAAACGCTTTGTCTATACAAGGGAACAAGCACCCCTAGAGAAAAGACTTTAGAGAGTACATGTGGGGGTTAAACAGAATCTACCTACCCGCCTAGACAGGTGCAGCTCTCAGCTGAAATATTTCAGAGAGTAGTATTCACATACTTTTGCTATCACAAACAATTTCAGTTCCCAGACAAGTCTAAGACAGTGATATTCATATAAACTCCCTCAGAAGACAGTAGCCATGCCCTACCATATGGTCTGGCACAGTTCAGCATATGGGATTGGTTGTGATTGTTTTCCTTTTCTGAAAATTAGTGTTAAAATATAAGTGATAGCTTCCATTAGAAGCAAAACAACCTGATCTCAAAATATTAAATTAGAAGTAATCCAATGTTCTGAGACAATATAGACAAGAAAAAAAAATTACACTTTGTTAGGGGGTATAAATACAATTAAGACCAATAAAAGAAATGCATACATAAACAAATCAATCTATCCACTGCTGTGACACTGAGCAATATTTACTACCAATGTGGACAGGGAGAAATAAGTTTATGGCACACTCACAGAACAAAATTAAAATCACATTCCCTGATCTGTCTATTTGTATTAAAAAAAAGTACCAAAGTGGCTAAAATACCACTCATAATGAAGCTCATAAAGCTTCATTAACTAAGGCAGATGAAAACTGGCAGAGCAACTTGAAAAAGCCTGCTTTGCTATTTAACTTGTCCTGTCTTAACACAAGACTTCTGCTTTTCTTCATGGCTCATCCTCCTTTCATGGATGCTGTGAGACCCATGGGTTCCAATTGTAAAGGTATTATCTACCAACTGTGGTGGAACATTTGGTACTACATGATCAATACAAATTGATCACATTCTGTATCACTTTATGTAAATATTACTACAATTCACACTGAATGATTTGAGGAAATCTAATTAAAATGAGATAGCGTTCCAGCTCTACAGTTATGTTACATGAAGTATTCAGATACATAGGAACACAGTTAAAAGATCTGTCTTACTTTCCCATCCAAACCGCATAGCTTTCAGGGAGTTGTGGAACAAAAAGCATGGATCTTCCAGTATCAACATCTACTGCTCCAAAGCAGCCTGCTTCAGTTACTCCAAAAGTCCAGTGAAAGTAAGATTCCTAGGTTGAGACAAAATACATTCTTAAAAGAAAAACCTCACTTCTACCAGCTCTGAAAACAGACTACAGTACATGAAAGTTCCTACTTCCATGTTATGTGAAAGAGATCTCTTCTGCTGGAGGGGGAAAGTGGTTTAGGTCTAAAGCTCTTCAGACTGATTAGTTTTAGATTACAATAATACAAATCCCTCTATTGGCAACTGGAAAGGATCAGAGATTAATAAACTACCATAAGAAACAAACAGGTTAAGTCAGCACAATAAACCTACACCATACAATAAAAAATACATTTCAATTTGGAATTAGGGAATTTAATATCAAGAAGAAATATCATTCACATGAGACAAAGCAAAAGCAGAATGCAGATTCACTGGGCTGCAGTGGCACAGTGCTGAAGACCCATCCTTCCCCAGAGAAGAGGAACCTGCACTACTAACAGCTTTTAGCCAAGTCATTTTAAGAACAAGCAAGGAAACAACAGAACAACTACCAATCCAGAGGTAAGTTTTGGTGAGGATAGACATATGCCCTGATACCCTGAAAGGTGCAACTCCTCTAAAAAAAGACCAATAACTACATTAAGATATTTGCTATCTATTATAGATACTTAACTACAGTAAGATATGTGCCATTCTAGTATCTACATTAGAATTTACTGGGTTTTTTCATACCATAAACCAGCTCAATAACATTCACAAAACAAAATACTGTAGCAGGCACGTAAAGAATAGAGTATACATAAAGTTCTGTTATGCCAGCTTCCCTGAAGACTAAGAATACATTTGGCATGACATTAACAAGTTAAATCCTATTTGTGACAGAAGAACACATGGGTACTTAGGGAAGAGTCTAATTTGAGGAGACACTTGTACATTCTATGATACATCCTGTTTTGTGGAATATCCTATTTATAAAAGCTTGAAATACACTTTTCTACACATTAATATATTTTAGGTCCACTGTAACATGTCTCACTACAGAAAAAAGGTTATTTTTTGGGTCATAGACAAGCCTGAAAAAAGCCTAAGAAATATTCCACTCTCTCTGTAATATTACATTAAACATTAATAGGAAACAGGGGCTATGCCTGAACAGGTTTAGGCCCTTTAAACCAGATAATGAGCCTGCATAGTAAAGCATTGAAAGAGAGAGTAACTCTAAACTGAAGGGGCAATGTTACAAAGAAGCCAATTTATCTAAGTGAAGCAAGGCAATATGCACATGTGACTAAAAATAATTTAAAACTCACGCAATTGAGAAGAATTTCTTAATTTGATTTGAAGTTTTGATTCAGCCCTTACCTGGCGGAACACAATACCAGTATCAGTACAGTATCTCTGGGTTTCTTCTCCACCCTGCAGCAGAACAACTGAATTCTTCTGGACATCTTTATTCTGTCTCAGGCGATCACAAAGTCGTTTTCTATTCAAGGCAAAAAGTGCCATGGGCACTTTCAAGGTCTCATTTCCAAGCCAAAAGGAGGGTCTAGAAAAGATTTTTTTAAATTGACAATTAGCGGAAGACACAGACAGTGGTTAGCACGATTCAGACACACACAGTGGTTTACTTCAGGCTAAACCAGAAAAGGACTCTACAGATAGAACTCTACAAATAAGATAATAATCACTCAAGGGAAAGAGATGCTGTATAAAACCATTGCTCCAGAGTGATGAGCAAACATCACTCACATGAGCACCAAAGGAAAAAAGTGGCAAGAGGAGACAGGGCTGGCTGCAGCCATGGCCCACAGCATGGCACCTGTTACCGTGCTTTAGGTAAAGCAACACAGAAAGTACCTACAGAAAGCAACCCAAAGCCTAGGTCAAAGGCAAAACAGACTAGAAAAAAATGAGCTCTGAATAAGTGAAAACAGAAGTGGAAGATTAAATTAAGTCTGGTAAACTTCAGCAAGTCCTTCTGGGAAATATTCAGTAGCTGAAGCAGCGACAGAACAGAAAAGATGACAGCAGACAGGACAACTGCATTTCCCATACTCACAGCATCTGCAAATTCCTTTTCTATGTACTTATGCTTATTCTTGCAACTGGCTTCAGTGACTGAACCCATATACATGACCACCACAGAAGCATGTCCCAGGTACCTCTGACCTCCTGCTATACATCACCACCTGCCCCTAAGGCAGCACAAACATGCTCAGACAGTCCAGAAAGTTTCTGAAAGATTGTATTCAGCAGTCACATCTGGGTAACAGAGTTTCAAAGTAAAAAGCACCCTCTTAAAAAAATTGCTCATTAAGTAATTTAAAGTGTTTTAAATACTACAATAATATATTGCTGATTCATTCGCATTTGTTATAGGTCCATACCTGCACTTTTTGGGATTTTAACAGTAGAAGCACAGTGGTTTGTTGTAGAGTTGGTTTTGTTGTTTGTGTTTTGTTTTTGTTTTTTTTAAATCAGATGAGTAGAGAAGAATCTAAGGGCACTTGGGTTTGTTTTTTAATGTTTAATATAGCAAATCTGTGCTTTGGAGCTTCAGTATTACAGATGAATGCACTCCCATTAATAAAATCCTATAATTTAAGTCTACCTCAGCTTTTTTCAGCTTACTGAAGACAGACTGGCTGGATATTCAGTTTCTATTAGATATGCTTCTAGAGGAGATGACAGAAAGGTGCAGTTAAATTGTTACTCTGTTAGGATGACAAGAAATGAATCACCAAGGGACTTAACCTCAGAGAAGCAGAGCTCCACATCTTAATTATTATATAGTTTTCATAGGCAATCTGAAAGCTAACCTTTGATTTATAGCTGCCTAAACTAAACTCCTGAAAGACTTCATCAGCATCAGAAACGTAAACCCTATAATTTCTTACTGCAGACACAGCATAAAAGAGCTAGTAAAATATTTTATCTCACTTGTTTATAACTACTTGATATAACAGTGTAATTTCAGAAGGTGAAAGACTGCTCTTTCTAATCCAATTTTCAAATTATGTGCCTTGGAGTTCAGCTGATGGTGCACAAAACCCAAATGTGTTTATTTTTACTACTTCACACACACATCTGATAGCTTTCATTATCACAAGAGCTGCAGACTACCTATTGCAGTACAACAGCATAGTGTGGAAGCACAGAATAAGCTTTTGTTGGGGTACTCTAGCCTGTAGGAAGAATGAAGCAAGTTCACACAATCCTAGCAAATGATACTGGAAGTTTTAAATCAGAAGGCATTCAGCAACTGCCTTCTTTGTAACCTCTGTCACCAGGGCACCCACCTCATTCTCACAGTAGTCAAGAGCACAAGAAAAGTCTCCACACAGAGGGCTGGCTATGTGGGCTTTGTCGTGGCCATTACTTGGTTACTAAGAAGACATGGCAGGTAAGTAGGTTATGACAGGCCTGGTCTTTTTTCCATATTCCTTCTAGCTCATGTGTTACAAAACCACTGTGACTGCACAGTACTGTCTGTGCCATGACTACTATTTAGCACTTTTTCAGTTCCAAATGTAAGAAGTAATTGCTATGCCCCTTGAAGTACATGCACATAGCTGCCTCACATGGGTATTAATCCTGCAAACACACATGCAGCTACAGCACAATCAGCACCAAACTCTCCACTATTTGCCACATAACAATACAACCACAAATTACAAGCTTTCACTTTTGGTCCATGATCTCTCATCTCTCAGTTCATATCACACAAGATACACAAGTACCAGAATTTAATTAGTACAATACATTGGCTGGTCTTTCAAGGTCTGTTTTCTTCTGCTAATCCAAGGACTCTGCCATCTCCAGCCACAAACTCAAAACTCTACATGAGAGTTATGCATTTGACAATGGAATGTATTAATGCAAGCACTGCTTGGCGGCACACACCTCTTTGAAGCTATACAAGCTTCTGCAAATAAGCATTAGTCAGTGTCAGAAATGGCTACTTGCAAGACCAGGACAGGACAAGTGAAGCTCAGCTTCCCCATTTTCCCCAGGCTCCCTACCAGAATTCAGCCATTGCTCAGTCTGGTAAAGCTTCCCTGCTGGCTGTCACATGCAGTGTTTATGATCACTTAGGCCCAAGCCAACATAAGAGTTTTTTTATTTTATTATATTGGAAGTGAAATGTAGCTAGGAACACTAAACTACATGTTTATTTAAATGATATTTTTCTTTTGCCTGGAACCATTGATTTTCAATGCTTATTTCAATTCCCATGTTTTCAGAAACCTTACATTTTATCACTGTATGATCCGTCTTACATTTTGGATTTGTTTTGATGGAAACACCAGAACACTCCAGTAACCACAAATCCTATTGTACTTCTGGTTTTCCCACAATTTTGCAGTTAACCTTTTGTACTTCTATTTTGGTTTGCTTGTGGTTTTTTCTGAAGAAAATACATAGGATTGCCACTCCTGTTGTAATGAGATCACACAGCCAGCCTTCAGATTTCAAGGAAGATGAGAAACCACTGAAACTACTTTATCTGTCTGGGCCTCATTTACATGTTTGTCTTGAGCAATAGTCTTCAACATCAGCTCTAAGCCCAGCCAGTTTTTAATGCTGTTTCCACATCAAATAAATGAAGCGCACGAGGCCTATACAAGCAGCAGCACAGACAAATAAGCAAAAGAAGGGAAGGACTAAAAGCAGCTACCACTGTTTAAGGTGTAAAGTGGATGTTCTCTTCATGGTGAGGTTAGTGCTGTTTGCAATTAACAACTTGCAGGCCCAGCCCCGTTCCATGTCCCACTGACCCGACCCAGCCCAACACCCGCACAGGACAGGCCCGGGACAGGAGAGGACCTCAGAGGGGAGCAGCCTCCACCCAAAGACGAAAGAGTCAGACCCAGGCCCCAGCGTCACCTCTTTTTTTGGCAACTAACTTCTCTCCTCATTTTGATATATTTTTAATGGCACCTTCCTGAAGCACTGGAAGGAATAGGTGAAGTTACCTACAAAATATGGGAAGCACCTTGCACTACGCCATCCACAGACACCTTATCGAGGTGGTGATTTCCCAGACCTAACGCAACCGAAAGGCTGACCCAGGGCTCGGGGGGGGGGGAGGGGNGCGAGGGCCGGGCCGCAGCTGCGTGGCGCCCCCGGGGAGAAGGTGGATGAGGAGGAAGGGGGGAGCCAGGCAGAGGCGCAGCCCGGGCCGGGAGCGATGCTTACCCCGCCGCCATCTTTCCTGACTGGCCCCGCTCTCTCACGTGACGGGCGGCGGGGCCGGGGCGGGGCGAGCGGCACCTCCCGCCCGCGGCCCCTGAGGGGAGCGGGTCCGGTGCTGGAGCCCGGGAGCACCGAGGGTCTCGGTGGTACCGTCAGGGAACTGCCGTCCCAGAGGCTGCTCCTCTCCTCAGGCTTTCGGACATCGATCTGGCAGGGGAAAGGCCCCGGTGAGGGCCGGGACTTGGTCGTTGTCACCCGAGGGTGAATCCGGAACTGGGGAGGTGGGTTTGGGAGCATCTACTCGCGCGTTAGCTTCGTGTACAAAAGGCAGCTGGTGAGAGACCTGGTCATCCTGGGCTGCTGTGAGGGATCACTGAGCCACATGGAGAGCGGTACCACAGGAAGAAATCTTGAGCTGCCAGCATCACAACATGAAGTGGGGATCAGGTTCTAACACCGGGTGACTAAGGTTACCATAGGCCCTCCCTAGTAAACCCTTGCCTGGATTTCACTAAAAGTTTCAGACACTTCCTAAATATCTACAAAGCTTCCACATTATATGTGCCATCACAAAACCAGAAATAACAGTAAATGCAGATTTATCAGCACAGGCATTTTTCTAAGTTCAGACTGATCTGGTTTTTCTGTTGATTATTCTCCCAGATTTTTGGAAGCTGACTGAGGAGCTCAGTGACCTTCCTCACTTGGATGGAAGAGCACTAGATAGTCAAAGAACAACAGATGGTAGGTATGAGTGAAATAATTTTATACATTGTAGAATTAGCTGTTAGTCCAAAGTAATTATGTATTTTCCTATGCTAAAATGTGTAATATTAGTTTTTCATTAAATTACTATACACAGATTCCTAGCATTTCATTACTGAAAGATACATCTGCTGCCTTTGTTTGATAAAATGGCCACATGTCTTTAACTTGGAATAAAGATTAAAAGGTCCCTTCAAAGTAACAAACTGAACAAAAGCATCTGCCTTTGGCATTTTCATCATGAAACAATTTTGAGTAAATTTTCCCTCAAGCACTTAATGTATACTGCTGTATTGATCTTTTGGATCTTGAAATAAAAGTGTGATTTTCCCAAAGCCTGCTTGGACTAAATTATTATAAAAGACAAGACAGGTAAAGCATTATATTGCCTTATTACTCTTCTCATTGACTTTCACTTCGAAGTAAGAAAATCTAGTATAGTGCCCAACTAGAATGTACCCATCAAGGATGGGACAGTCTCAAGTAGCTTCTCTGGCTATTGACTGATCTTTATAAAATTCCATTATTTTATTTTTTGGGGGGTGTTCTTTTGCAGTTCCTTAGTATAGACTGTCATTGTTTCATTTAAATCAATCTGACCCATCTGTTTTTATAAATTGCTGCCACAGGAACTACTGTCTCATAATGTATTAAAACGGCACTACCAAAACTGCTTGGAAGACATCTTTTAAGGGAGGGTTGGGGGTTTTTTTAGTTGTTTTTTTTAAGAATTAGCAGCCAGTGTGATGATCTGTGTAATGTTTCTGTAGTATCTCTGGCAGCTTGAAAGTCAGGTTTTGTATATTGCAACATACTATTTGCCTCAATAAAAGCAAACTTCTCAATGATTTTCAGTCCATTTATTCATATATATATTGGGATTTTTGCTAATTAAGAGAGTTTACATTTGTGTGTCCTTTGCACAATGCCCAGCACCATAACTCCTTTTTCATTTTTCCAAGAGTTATGTGCCCTTTCACTACATAAAAATGTGCTGTGTGATGTGAGTGTAGTTCAGTCACGGGTAATTGCCAGGTATAGGACATCTTCTATTTCCTTTCTTATAAATGTTACAAGCTAGTATGACAGATTAACATCTTTCTTTATTCTAAGTAAGTTTTATGGAAAGTGGTGAGATTCTACAATGCTGGATTTAGGACACAAGTGTAGTAAGTGTCACTGCAGCCATTACCCCCACGGTATTACACAACTGAGAACAAAATTCCTCTGCATTACTCATGATTTATTTCCTCAGTATTTCACATTTTCAAATGCACAGCCTTTTCTTCAAAGAGGAGTAGCACACTGGCTATATTTTGAAGGGCAAAATCAAAGGTACTTTGCATTGTCTTCTGCAGAAGCATGGAAAGAAGCTGATGAAGTTCCTGTACTGTATGACATGACACTTCCTTTAGTCTGCCCATATGAACACAAGGCAACAACACAAGAGTATAACTTCTCATTCAACTTTTCTGTGATCACCACATGAACTCATAAAATATATTGTATGGTTAAAATGCAGAACAAGTTTACAAATCTTAATTTTTCTTTCATTACTGTCTGCATAATATACTCTCTACGCAGTGCATAACAAATCCCCAAACAATCTTTTAACATGCTTAGGTAAATATTTTCTCAAAAGATTAATGCCTTCAGGGTTTTGTGGATTACAATTCATATCTTCACACCAATTTGAAGTCAGATTTTGCACTTTTTTTTAGTAAGAAAATCCTCTTTAATTATTTACTGTTTATATGGAAAGTATTTTCCATGCTGAGAACTTGCATTACAATTTCAAGCCACTGATTTATCAAAATCTGCATTTAGTTAATGATGAAGAAATTGTTTCTCCTCATAGAGATTATTAGAGTTATCTGAAATAAGTCCTTCTAGGCTTTGCGTGGGTAACATTTCCTTTTTCTGCTTGAAACAATCCTACCCTCTTTCCAGGAAAGAAAGACCTGTTTCTTCCAGCACTGCTCCCTAATGACAGAAACCCACAGTTCTTCAGCTTTCCTATTGTTCTGTTGTGTGGCAACAAGTTGGTCTAAGAGGGATGAGTGACAGTGAGGCTGCCATGTCTGTCACCTCTGTGATCTTGGTGGTACAGCTGTTCCTGGCCAAAAGTCATCAGTGTCCCTGCACCAAAGTGACTCCCAGGAGTAGCCCTCAGCTCCAGCTGCAGAAGGTGTGATACCGACTTCCTTTTTGTACTCACCTAATCTCCTCTGCATCTGACTGGAAATTTAAGCCAGCTCACTTCTGGCTTCAATTTAAAACCGAAAAGGTAAGCAAGTGGCCATCAGATGAACTAATCACAGCTTATGTCCTGTGACTGCAGCACTGTTTCAGTTTGGTCAGACCCTTTACATTACCCAGTGCCTAAAGCTCACTCCCAGGAGCAAGCTCTAACCTGGGAGCTTAGGAAGGAGTGGAGGAGATTGCCCAGTGACATGCTAGAGGACAGCAAAGATAAAAAGCAAAATCTTGTGAATCAGGGAATTCAATTATCTTTTGAACTGTCAAAAATGGCTATTTTTCACAACTGCTTTCTCCCCAAAAGACAAAATACAGCCTTTGCTCCAGGGCAAAGTGCACTGGGGATGTTATACACCTCTCGTCTTTTACTGAATCCACTGACTAAAATTTATTTTTAAGATGGGTCATATTTACAGACATTTTTCAAAAACTACCACTTTGATAAAAGTGAGACTAGGCTTATAGCAGAGACACTAAGCCCTCATTTCCAGAGCATGTACCTGCTGCCCTATGCACAGCTGCCTTGTGCTGGCAGCTTCCCTGCAGAAGTTATGCTGGGCACAAGTACCTGCCAAGTTAATTGGATGCAAGCATGAAAATTAGGCTCAATGAGATTAAACATGGGCAACAAGACTTATATCCCCAGTCACCATCCTCTGCTGGACAGCCTCTAAATTCAAATTTCATTGACTGTTTCTAACTTCACAGTCACAAATATAGATATGGTTAAGAAACGGTTATTTGCCAATGGTTATTTGCCAGACTCCTGATTTGCTACACTAAACTTTAGTTCTGCACAAATTCAAACTATTTTGAGAACAGCTTCACTTGGTTTCCATCAGCATTAGCAGCATAAATGTAAGTTGTACTAAGGAGATTCAGAAAGGAAGCTCAAAGAACATGTGTAGTTTAATTGTGTGTGTGTGTGTGTGTGGTGTTTCCAAGCATCCTATGTTTCAGGTAGCATCTGTTTGCATCCTTGAAAATGAAAAGGCTCATACAATTTCACTAATGTGGTGCTACAGCTGTGCCATTTTTTTCTCCTTTAAGCCCTGACAGGCATCTTTGTTTGTTTGTATGCAGGGGCCCTGTTTGAACTGTTGCCTGGTGTCCTTGCTTTGTATGCCAGCAGGAGAGGTGATTTTCTTATTGTGTTTTGTTTTGATTTTCAGACAATGTAGTAACTTCTTTGCTACTATTACTGTTGTCAGCAACAACTCTTCTGGTCCAGGCTGGCATCATGTGATGGCCACAGATGAAGAATTCATCTTGAGAAAATAATGTGGGTTCTTACTGAGTTCCAGGACTGGAGTGATGCCAAGCAAGGACCACAAGCACAGGCTTTACCCTGGGATTCTGTCAAGTTGTAACAGGCAGCCTGCTGTCTTTCAGCCCCAGCCTCCTTCTCAATGAAAATATTTAGGGGTTTATTCTGAATGTCAGGAGGTACAAACCAGAGCACATTAATACTGGTATTAAACATGACACACCATTGCTCATTTAGGCCCTGACCTTGTGTGTTGTTTTACTTCCTACTAATTGTATGTTTTAATTGTGCAGCATGACTTCTGTGATACTGCCCTTCCCCTATTGGATTTTACAGATTAGAGGAAGAAAGTAATAACATGTGCTGCTTTCCTAAAACTGAAAAGAGGTAATTTTCACCTGTTTAAAAAAATACAAACAACAAAGAAGGAGAAACCCCTACAAGCTCAGCCTTCTTTCTGAAATTAATATCTTAGTTCATTTTGGTACCAGCTCATCAGTGGCTTGGGGCTGCATGCAGTTCCCTCACTGTGTGAGGTTTTCCCATTTTCATTTTTCTGCAGTAAATATAGGAAAGCAAATCTCTGAGTCACTGCAAAGCAGGCCTGATGACAGGCTGACTAATAGTGCTTTGACAACATCCAATAGATTTTACAGAGATTAAGGTCTTCTCAGAAATTTGTCAGCAGTAGTTTAGGAAATATGGAAGATGTGCAGAGTTAACAATTCTGTGGGTGCTCGCTATTTGGCTATCTACATAAACAAGCAGCTGCTGCAGCTGGAATAAAATCAGCAAAGTTGTTACTAACTTTGGCACATCTCTGCTCCAAGAACAGAAATGGCTGCACTGGAGTGTACTGGTACCCCAAGCTATTCTTAAACTACCAAGCTTGGTGCTAGAGGAATGCAACTACAGTGGCACAGAGCTCATCACAGATTGATTTACCCATCTTTTTGGCTCTAGTATTAGTGCCAAAAGGATGAGCTAAACCCTCTTAAAAAATCAGAAAAAGGAGATGCAATGGATTTGATTCAACAACAGTGTGACTCAAAGAGAAAACTCAGAGTTGCTCACACTACTGTGAGGAACTGTGGTAGGCTACACAGACGAAGACAAGAATCTTAACTTTGCTGCAGTGGACAATGGGGAGTCAGGGAGACAGTAAACAGAATGGCTGCAGTGAGGAAGGGTCTGTCCTCTGTGAATCCTTTATGTCATTGCAGATGGAAATGTCACATGGAATGGAAGGATACTCCTATTAATAAAGAATCACTGGGGTAATGTGCAGTAGAAGAAGAGGAGGGATTGTGTCCAGACTTGTTTATCTGCAAAGGGATTTCTGGGCTGACTTACTGCTTCTGGAAGAATTTCTAGCTCCAGTGTCAAAGTTCAGAGACCTTTCCCACATTCCCAGTGCTAGCTGGCAGAACTACCCCTTTGTAATAGTTTCTTACTAACAGTGACTTGTTTTGTGAATGTCACAATTGCCCAAGGCTGTCAAATGCTCACTGTCTGCTAACTTCTGACTCAGAGGAAGGACACAGTCCCACTTACCTACTAACCTAGTGACCTAACCCTAACCCTAATCTTAGATTCATCATTACTAGTGTGACAGTCAGTAAGATTAAAAAGTGTAATAAACAAAAATGTAAAATATAAAATTAAAACATCCAGTAACTTTCAAACTTTCACCACAAACCACACTGTTTACTGAGATTGTAATTTGTCAGAAAAAAGCAGTTTTTTGCAAAAAAACCTGCACTGTTGTTCAGAATATTCAAGGGCCATTTCTAAGGCATGGATTTGGGCTAGGTCCTCAGGAAACTAAAGTGAAGACTAAAGAGCTGTATCTTAAGAAGCCTACTAAAGTTATACCAGCCAAGCCCAAGGTGCAGAACAGTAGGAAATAGATACAGCTATTAACTGGAGAAAAGCACTGAAGAAAGAGTGAGGAATGTCACTGTCACGACACCATGCAAGCCTGCCAGACTCTAATGAGACAGTCTGACTGACAGGGGAAGGATATGGGAGATGTTCAGCAGGAGCAGGCCTCGACCTTGGAACTGAGCCCAAATTTTGTAGTGGCGAGTAATAATGAGGAAGGCAAGATCAAAGGAGACAGCTCTAACAAAGAGGTGAAAGAGATAGGTAAAGACATGCCAGCACTTACCAAGTACTTGGCTTCTCAGTCCTTTGCTTTGGGTTTGACCTCATGTTCTCCTGCCTCTCTCTCTCCCACCACCTCCGTAAACCTGAGCCCGGTCATCTGTAGCTGAGCTGGAGCAGCAGGCTCCATCTACATGTACAGTATGCCTGCTTGGTGCATTCACAGCCATTATGCATGGGTAATTTTTATTACCCAGGGGCATTTCTCTTTTACATATCCCCAGCTAGAATTTTACTGAAATAATTTTCTTTTTTATTGGCCTCTTACATTGTTAAGAGTGCCCATGATTTCCCCAAGGTTAGATGATGAATGACAGCACATCATACAAAGACAAAATACAGGCATTTGCCAACTATAAAACAGATTTTCCTCATTTGATATGCTTCCTTTTCTTGTGCAACAATGATAAGCAACCTTGATGGGATGAACAGTACAAATAAAAGTTTAACAAGCTCTCTTCTGAATCCAGGATCACACAAAAAATAGATTCAGTTAAGATACTAGGTATCTACTAACATCATGGACCTTCAGAAAATGGATTTTATCATTTAAAAGACAATTTCAAATATAATCAGATGGGTCCAATCCTGCAATTAGTTGTGCCTGGGCAGCCAGCTGGGTCCTTGAGAGGGCCCAGTGGTCAGCAAAATCAGTGGGCATGTGGAGAGACAACCTTTATGCTCTACACTACCACATGTAGGCCCAACTCCTCAGCAGCTTGGATGTCTCCTTTCAGCCCTTTCTTTTCCCCTCAGGCCAAGTAGCACAGACACCCTTCTGGGCACCCAAGAGCAGACAGTGTGTCTCTTTTCCTCCCACCCTTCTCTCTCCTTGTGAGCATTTGATGGCAGCAATAGCTTCTGGCCAACCCCATGCAGAAAGCAGCTTTTGTACAATGTCTACTGTTCAAACAGGCATTCCCAGCTGCTCCCAGGAAACAGAACATGAATATCATTGTTTTTCTGGCTGAAGCTATATAATCTTATCCAAGCTTCAGTCTGACCAATGGGTCTTTCTTTAAAAAGCTAGGGAAGAAGTAGCAAGCAATGGGTGGGTGGGCATTTTACCTGGTTTGGGAGTGCTGCCATACCCATGGATGAAAGGGGACATTCCACAGAAAGACATTACTGATCAAAACATGGGAGCAGATGTTTCCTCTCAAACATATGCAGACTGTATGGACAGTAGTAATTTGGCCTTAATATAAGAAAATTAAATCCAGATTGGAAAAATAAAGTAAGAGAGATGATTGACACTATTCTAACATCTTAAATACTTCCAATAAAACATGAATTACAAAAATCTCCAGGAGAATATTGTTAGGATCACTGGCCTGAAGGTGAACATTTTCATGGCAGAATGTAAGGATATAGGAATACCAAGTGCCTCAAACATTACAGAAATACTTCAGGTAAAAGGCTGTATATATCTACCTATCCACAGAACACTGAAGGGAGAGCAGGTAGACAATTTTGTCTTGCTCTCTTCAGTCCTCGCTTTTTCCCAAGCAGGCATGCCATGGGTGATAAGCTGCCACATCAGTTACTTCTATCTCCATTTTCTAAGATCTGATCCACAACTCAAGGGAAGTCCACTTAAAGACTCCAGATAAGGAGTCTTTCTAAGGACCCAAGAGTCCAAGAACCCTAAGAGTCCAGCTAGAGACCCAAGGGTTTGATTTACCCTTGTAGGCTTATTTCTTCTACTCCCTGAAAAAGAAGAGATTCTGTTGTTAAACAAGAATCAACATAAGAAAAAAACCTCATCAGAATAGAATTTCAAAGCATCAAATGTAACTGACAGGGTTTTAAAGAGAAGGACTAAGCAGAAAGCATAAATAAAATGTAACAAAAAAAAAAATCTTAGAAACAAGTTACACACCTGAACTTTTGAACTCAATTTTTCTACTGTACTATCATATATAGAAGTGACATGACTGATGGACTTGAAAGCTACATTTCAAATTTTGCAGATGAGATTAAATTAGAGAAAACATTCAAGCCATTTCTAATACAATGGAGGTGTTAGATTGATTATACTCTTGGATTAACAGATGGTAATTGCAGACACACAAAGACTTTTAAGTCTTCAAGCAAAGAACTTGCAGAAGAAATAGCTATTATTTGGAAAGGCACTGGAGCAATCTACCTCATAAAATAGATAAAATTTACAGTGTAATATTGTTAAGGTTTTCAGCCAATGTACATATGAAATGAAAAATAGAGAATCAGATTGCTTAAGGAATAATGGAGAGATGAAAGGACTGGCAGTTTTATTGTGTGAGGCACTAGTCAGATGTCACAGAGCCCTCAGTCACTGAAATGAAAAAATATTTTCACTATACCAGTAGCAAACAGAAAAAGAATAATGTAATTAAGGGTGTACTCAGACATGCACTGTCAGACCTCTGCTATGGCTTGGAAGAGCCCACATAAATCAGGCTGTTCCACACAGGGAGCTGAAGCTCAGGTGTGTGACTGCCTGGGTACAGCAGCTGGGAGCACGCAGAGCCAGCACAACTCGCTCACCCAGGTGTGGTAACTTGGGTGCTTGTACCCATCTTGCAAATACAGGAGTCATGGCTATGGATCTTGAGGTATTCATGCTCTTCATGGAGGCCACATTTGGTATCAGGTTAGCACAAAATGTCTACCAAAGTATACAAGTACTGTGTAGCTCTCTTGTTATTTTAGGCAAGCTGCACATGGGAACCCCCAGCATTTCAGCATTAGGTGGCAAATTGAAAGGACACAAATGTAGTAACTATTCCAATCTCATGATTGATCTAACGTTGCTGTGCTTGAATAGGCTTTTTAATCCAACGTTTTGCCAATCATTTATAAATTGCTGACAAAACTATGAAAACAAAGCCTAAGGTTTTAAAAATGCAGAATTCTTCTTGAGTGATCATAATATTGATAAACAGATGGTCTGCGTGCTACAAGCACACAAGCCTCCCCATACCAAGTGCAAGAATTTCTGCTTCCACATACACGTACATAACCATGGTTTACTCTCACCCACATTCCTTTGGTTAAAACTGTTCATTTGGGGTTTTCTAAAGTTTTCATAAAAGCAGTGTACATGCTGTGGAGAAGTGAAATAACAAAGTATTTGCACCAGGTACTACCTTTGTCTACTCCTCAGACAATCAATATTGGTTCTTATATGATCTGGAGTTACTGTGACACCTGAAGGTGAAAGCTTAAAGAAAAGCAATGTCAGATTGGTTCTAAGAGGCACAAGAAACAGATGCCACACACCAGCTTTTTTTTGTTTTAACGTTAATCTAAAAATAATATCCTTTTGTTCACATAAAGCAATTGTTAAGTAGTATTTAATCTTGATCTGCTTGTCACAAAAATGCGTTGTGATTTCCAAAACCCTCCAATTAACAAATTGTGAAACATGGGAAGTCTCCTGGTATTCAACAGCTTCCATTTAAACTGGGAATCCTCTTGACAAACTGATAGCACAGCAATGAAGGAGAATGTACCAAGGGTGTGTGTAGGAATCAGAGCAGCTTCTCTCCCACATGTAAAGTTTGGGAGTTTGAATAAAATTATGACATTTATTTGTTCACATGCAGATAAAGCTGAGAGAAAGCTAATTGGAAAATACCAGTTTAAAATAAAATCCTAATCTTACATGTCTCAGACAAACTTCTTGAATGTGGAGATGCGAGTTCAAATCGTTTTGGGGGTGAAGAAAATCCCTTGCGCCCTGGCCAGCACTGCTTTGTAAGAAGAAAATTAAAGTGGACATTTTCCTGGGGATGACCTGTGGTAGCCAGGGAGACCCCACCTTCTACTCTGTGCCTTGCCTACTCCTGCCATAAGAAACCTTGTGTCAAGACAACCTGCCTGAAAATCCTGCCTAAATTCCCATCTCTCCCAAAATCACTCCAATCCGCTAAAAATATTTTAGCATTGTCCCCATTGGCAGTGATTTCTTGTGCAGTTTTCTAAGCCCCAAGATGACCTATCAGTGGGAAGGACTCAGGCTCAGACCTTTATTGGCAAACCTCCCGCTGATGTAACTGTGTCAAGGCTGCCAGGTCACACTCTAACACTGTGGATTTCTTCACACTAGCTTATGGAGAGCTGTGCATGCCTGTACACACAGCATCATTTTATTTAATTCCAAGGTCCAGTAGCTGTAGCTCTGTGGGGCACTCACCAGAAGAGAGAGCTCCGGATCATCCCTGCAAGGGGCAGAGAGCTGTCAGCCACTGCCTGGGTACACACAGCCCCACAGCAGCCCCTGGGGAGCTCCTAATCCAACTGCTGCTGGGCCCACCTGTCATAACAATTGTCATGACACACCACTCAGAGCTACTAAAGGGGTAATCAAAAGACCTCCTGCTTCCAATGAACCATCGCAGCTCACTCAGGGGCCTCAAAACACTTTGGAGACAGAGATAAAAAAATAAAGCTTGTTTTTACAAAAACCACAAATTTTTAATCCTAGATTTGCTACAAAGCTTCATAATATAAAAATAAAAGAAAACAAAAAACCCACTAAAATCTTAGATGATTGAAATTTAGGCTTATCTTCAGTGTTGTTTTCCTGCCAAGATGCTGTTTAAATGTAAGTTTAATACAATTTTCCCCTATAAAATAAATTCACTGTCTGGAAAAGAGGGAACCTCCTCATCCTGCTTTATTGCTTAAACCAGACCTTCTGGAGACAGTTTCTGCTTTGCAAGAAAAACCATGTTAATGGTAACAAATAACACTGAAATCTATATTTTATTAAGGACAGACTCCTGTTAAAACCTGCACAGATTATTTTAAATCATGATTTTGTGTCTAAATTACAATTTTCATTTGAATAGTATTTTTGGATAGAAAAGGGGATTTTTTCTCAGTGTCTAGAATCCCTGTTGGTGTTGGGATCTACTGAGACAGTATGCATTCTTGTATTAAAGCTCTTATTCTGGCCAGAGTTCACATATGTGACACAGTGCATTTACTTGTAGCTATCTTTATTTCCATTTGGATATACTCTTTAGCAAAAGCAGCTTTGTCATTCTAGCCACTACAGTAGCATTGAAGAACTTTAAAACAGGAGCAGACATAAAGGATTTAATTATTCTTACCTTGTCTTCATGTTTGCACATTTCTCTCTTGAGAAAACAAAAATTCTGCACAGGCAGTTGTTTGCAAACTAATGTTTTAGTCACATTTCTGAGTAGAAGTTAATTTGCTAGCACATTTACAGTGAATTAATAGCCAAATCTAAGTTTGGATGTCTCTGAACAAAGCAGCACACTTGAGACATCTGTACATGAAACAATAGGAAATATTGGGTTATGTGCACTTATGCCATATTGGAGGGCAAGTTGTGCTGGGGGTCTGCTCAGTAGGAAGCCATTTGAGATTACATTGTACTGAAAAGCTGCATAGATTTGAGAGTGCAAAGCCAACAGATGTTTACATTTTTACTTATTTATAAAATGTATTTAGATCACATCCAAAATACTGAGCATAGCTAATTGCTCACACAACTGACAGATGAACTCTGTGGTCTTCAGAGACAGAACACTTCATGTTGTGTTGTACTGCTGCACAGGTACCAAAACAATGGAAAAGCACAAATAAGGGAGACAAAGGGACCTGTGGGGTTTGGGGATAACTGCTCTGAAGTGAAACTGGGGTCATTGCATGGGGACTGTAGGCCCACAAATCCTTCATTGGCTGCAGCAGGACAACATTGGAGCTGATGACCAACCTGGAACATCTCCTGGGCTGAACATCTCCTTGCACCAATGACACAAGAAGAATTCTGTATAAAAACATGCACTAGATGCTGAGAAGCAAGTCTGTAGGAAGCTGTTTTCTCTGTGTGCGGGTGATACAGCTTCACCATCCTGCTAAATAGCTTAGTGCATGCACAAAACTTGATTTGAACTTGGAAGTGCCAAAACACCACTTCTGATTTCAGAACTTTAATTTTAAAAGTTTAGTTGAGAATTCTATCAGAATATGGAAATTGCATGTATAAGCTGAGTTTCTCTGCAAAGTGACACGTACTCCAAAAACCTCTTATTGACATGATTTGTGTGCTGAATTTTCTCTTGAACTTGGAAAAACTAGAGCACCCAACTTCAAGTCACTGACTTCCATTCTGCTATACATACTATACTTATGCAGATTATCATGAAGGAAAATTAACATTTCCACAAACCAAAAAGGTTGTATTGAGGTCAGGTAATGAGTCTTTATAGTCTTACTACTCTTTAATCCCTGGTAAATAACTGTGGTATAACCACCACAAAAAAAAAAAAAAATCACATAACATGACATTATCACACTCCTACGAGTTATGGTATAGGAAGTGAATAATAACATGATAAAAATTTTCACAGTGGAAGCTCTGAAGAGAGGCCAGAAGGAGGACAGAGGAGGAGGATGAAATACAGATCTGAAAGCACAGCACACCCCGCTGTCTCCCTGTGTGATTAGTGGCCAACCATGCCCCAGTGGAATTGCTTCACAGCTTTATGCTGCACTACAGGAAGAGAGCAAAGAACATTAGGAAAGGGCCACTTGGATTTGCATAGTAACAAATAACATGCCTCAAAATGTTCATGAATTCAGGCTAAAATTCCACCTTAGATTATGATCATGCAAATAAATAGTTCCTTCTGGGCTCTCATGGATTTAGGATACCTTCAAGTCAAGCTCTCAGAAAAATGAGATGCTCACTGTGGGCAGTGAGGGGGTGTTTCCAGCTCTGCTAGCTATATTCTTCAGGAGCTGATGCTCCTTCCTTCCTTCCATAGCACCCCCACCTTCCTTTTCTTTCTTCCTACACATTCAACAAGACAAATTTTCTTCATCCTCCTTCCATGATACCACATTACTTTGCTACTTATGTGGAAAGATGGAGTCAGATGGAAAAAGAGGCCAAAAGTTTAGCATCATTCCACAGCACAGAGATGGGAAAAATGATAAATTTATGGCAAATCATGAAGTGTTATCCTGCAAACTGAAGAAGATGCAAAGCAGAGCCATCTGGCAATCTCTCCTACCTCCCTCTGAATTGCTGTCACATTTCAAGATCAGCCTGTGTTTTCCATCAAGAATTGGGAGTCTGTAGGCCACAGGCTGGGAATTATCTTTAGAGTAGGTGGAATAGGATGGGCAGGAAGCTTGAATCCTTATTGGATACTTTACTTTGTGTTGATTTACTTCCAGTCTGGTGCTTCCACTTCTCCTAGGAGAGGCAGAGGAGCTGGCAGCCAAATGGGTCAGCAGTTAATTGAACCTTTGGCTACACTCATGAATCCTAGAGTAGTTGGGAGGCAGGACCAAACTCCAAAATTTCCAGAGGGTCCTTCATTTCTCCAAGGTCATAAAACCAATGCAATCAGACTACTACAGGAGACTTCTCCTCTGGGAAAAAAAGCATCGGCTCTATTTCTGTGTTTGAGTCAAAAAAGCTTCTGGAGAGAGAGAGAAAGGAGCATAAATAAGCACAAATTCAACTCTTCTGATGACAAGAGAATTTTTCTCCGTGTAGGTATGTGATTGTTTAGGCTCTGTCTGAATGGAGTTCATGGATAAGCACAGGTACCCATGACAACGCAATGCACTGAGGCTGCGTGGGGACGGATGGGTTAGGACATTCACAATGAGGAGGATCTTCCAAATGAGGCATGACAGCAAATCACTTCCATCTGTGATGCAAAAGAAAACCTTGCCATTTCATTCTATATACTTGATTGCCTCAAAGTACCTTCTCATTTAACCTACAAATAAATAATAATTTTACTTTGAGTGTGCTGTTCTAGCAGTAAAGTGGAAAACACTTGTTCCTTTAACAAGCAGGAAAAACATTGGCTATAGGAATATCAACAAGGCAACCTTTGTACAGTCCAGCAAGCCCTGGAAAAAAAAACAAAAAAGTACACATACAGGGGCTCAAAGTCTACTTGTTTTTTCTGTTCTTATTCTGTTATCAATCCAAATTTCTTGAATCTTTAGGGGTAAAGTGCTGGCTTAACTAGCAAAGCAAAACTACATTGTAATCACAGTCCTGACCCAATTATTTCACTCAGCTTGGCAATCATTCCCTTCCACAGGAGAGGACTGCAATGTAGAGCAGTAGTCTGGGATGAAAAAACTACACAAGGATTATGGTGGGGTTTTTTTTCCCCCCATATATATGCAACCACCAGAACTGTTGTGATACATCCTTTGGACAGGTCCTTGTGAGCATAGAGTACATGGAGGTGTGTGCTTCCATGCTTTTGTTTATGAGCCACAGAGGACTTAGTTTATATCTTAGTTCCCTATATCTTCCATAGAAGAACCACTTTTTTCTTATCTTTTTTACACACAAAAAATAATTCCTTGATCCATGTACTAACCTTAAGTGGGACATGCTGTCCTGTCAGAGACTGCATCACATCATAAAAACATAAAGACAGAACGTGCCCTTTAAATGCTATGAGAATACTGCCCCTTACAAAAGTACACAAAATGCCACAGAATGTAGAATACACTCACGTCTCTTTTACTCAAACTGAGATCTTTTAATAGTTCTACTATTACCATTTATTTGATTGGGGCAGTATTTACTGCAACATATTCATGCTAATTTTCAGACAACTCTCTCTGTTTGATTTATAATGCAAGTTCTTTCTTTTTTAAGCCATTCATGCAGGCTTTTCATTCAAGAAGAGAATCTATAATGGATTCAACATGTAATGCAAAGATTAGCTTTGAAAATATACTTATTTCTGCTTAAGTCATCATTTATACGTACATGAGTAAGCTCTGAGAAAGCCAAGTGAAATAAGAAGCTGCCTCTGAAGATGATGGGTTCTGGGTATTAGAGAATTTTTCCATTTGTTCAATCTTCTTCCTACTTCTGTACTCAGATCTTCCTTGGCCAATCTGCACATCCTCCCTTTCCATACCCTACAGCCTCTCTGACACTTCTGCTCCCTAAGACCCCCCCCTCCATCTCTTTCTTTTTGGTGATCTTGTGTCCTCTGCCAAGCTTGTCTAAGGTACAGGAGATAGAGAATATGGCCTTCAATATTTCTGCAGCATTAAAAGTGGTAATTAGCAAAAAAAATCCATTCTCCTTCTGCCAAGTTTCCACTAAAATTAACGGTTAAAGATTCAATGAGTGATTTTTCCTGATTTGGCCTTAAATGTACATTAAAACAGAAAGGAAAGCAAGGAGATGCTGTCAGTTAGCATTGCAGTATTTGGGTACAAAATTAAGAATCAAAGTATTCTCTCAAATCAGAGGAGATGTGACCTCTTAAGAATAGGACAGGACCTACTAGAAAAATATGTAAATGGTTTCTGAAAAGCTATTTCTGTTAATAATGAGTCGTCAGCCCATCTGGACAAGATTTTCGAGTTTTCAGGGACATTTACAGGCTAATAATTGAAAAATTTGGTACCAAGGAAATGAAGGAATAGAAATCTTTGAGGTATCAGCTACAGCAAATGGAAGCAAGTGGGGATATGCTGAATAGAATGATTTTTCAGCTGTTTATCATGAAGGATCTGCCAAGGGCATAACGTAAAATTGAACACTTCAGGAAGAAACCCAACAATGACATAAATCTGTTTGGCTGTCTAGCAATACGTAGTCCAAATGAGCAAACAAATTCATGAAGAATCTGAGCAACTTTGTAATTTGGGCTACAGAATTTCAAGGCCAAGACAGCATGCACTAGTGAGCCAAACTAACACTTATTTGGTATAGTTCTCTGACATACCACTGCAGAGGACCAAAAAATTGCTGGATTCACATTTGACAAATGATTCACTTGACAACTTTTTTGCTTTATTTGGAATGCGGCATACAGTGATTCATCTTACTTCTTCCCATCTTTATTTCCAGCTTATAAAGCTGCATAAATGCCTAGTAAATACATTCATTGAACATTTTATTGGTTTGATTTTTCAAAAATGCTCACAGACATCCAGTGTTTTTTCCTTTTCATTTCCTTGCTCACATCACACCACTACGCTGAGAGTTACAGATGGCCAGGAGCACAGGAATCAGAGCCTTGGGGATCCATCAGCCTTCTTGGTTACATACAACTGCACCAAGCAACTCTTCATTAACAGCTAGAAGACTTACAACACACCAGTGGAAACCCTTACTCCATCCATCAGGACTATTCCCCTTTTACCCAAGGAATATCCAGAACATTGCAATAATCTTGCAAACAAGAGAAAGTGTATTTACATACTGCCAGAGACCCAAATATTCTACTGACTGAAACTTCAAGATGCTTAGCACATTTATTTTTAATGTTACTCTGTGTAAAATCAGAACCACTGAAATTCTTTCTGTAAAGATATTTCAGTAAAAGCCTTGCTGGCAAGATGAGAAAATGCCTGTTGTTTAATTCCCCAAATATATGCTGTATTTTTCCTGCTGTTCTTGTTGTGTTCAGTTCCTTTGCTACTGGCTCATTAAAGAAGAGCATGATGCTACTGGTTGTTTAAACACATCTGGGGGAAAAAAGTAACCCCCCTACAAAACTAACTAACAGGATTGCTGTCAGCCCTGAGGAGCTGCAGCATTGCCTCTGAGTGTTGGTGGCCTGAGCACACAGCAGACACAGCAGAGCACTAGAAACCTAAATACTACTGCAGAATTGAGGATGAAACTCAGTTCAAGTGTAAGCAAATCAGTAGCTGTGCCTGCTTTTCCCAATATGGTTTTCTTCTACCAAAAGCATGAACCAGCAGCACATCCCTGCAGCCAAGGCTGGATAGCCTTCCAGAAGGCCCAGCTAACCAACAAGGAGGGGCTTAGCTGGCAAGCTCAGCAAGCCAAAACCTGCCATTTTACAAACATTATTGTTTATCAGTATTTTTGTCTGTTCATTGAGGGCTAGGAGATCTGTACTGCTTGGGAAAGGCTCAAAATTATGAATTCCTACACAACTGACATGTTTGCTTTACATGCTTTCATGTCACCTTTCCTCTGCAAGGGAGCAAGGTGAGGACCTCATCAGAGGATGGAACTTCAGTCATGGGCAAAGTCCCTGGAGACTCCCCTCTGAAGCCCTAGCACAGGAAGAACTACAAATGGAAGCTTGCTGGATACGGAAAATCACAGAGCAGCAGAACCCCTACCAAAGCTCAGCTCAAAACTGGTGGAGATTGCACCATGCTCTTTTTTAAAGCCTTCTGTTCTGCTTGTCAGAGATTACAGTGACATTGGGTCAAATCCTGAAGGAGATGAAAGCTCAAACTGGCTGTTCTCACACATACACCCTACTTCAAATAGAGAAATCAGAGAAGATGAACAAATGAAAAAAACATACTCCAAATGCCAAAATTCATATACATACACCTCCCACCCCCAGCTACTTCTGAGCCAGAGACACAGATTAACTTGCCATGAACACGGAGAGCAACAGCATCACTAAAACAAGCAATCTGACTTTGGTGTTTGATATTACTTAATCATAATGAAGAACGTTTGGCCTGTCTGCCATGTGTCCCCCCAGTCAGAGATTCTTCACACTTTTACAACAGGCCTACTCATCTTCTGAAAACAAATAATCTCTCAGTCTCATTGTAAACCACCAGTGACACTTAGTATTCTGATCACTCCATGCAAGACCACCTGGTATATAATGTTTTAAATCCAAGCGCTGTCATGGCTATACATTTTCACTAGCTTCATGGTACAACACAATAACTCTATTCAGTAAGAAGTAAATCTAATTTCCAATCCTCAACTGATGGGGTTTATATAGGTTGGTGGTTTCTTTTTTTTTTTTGACTTTTATGCATCGTGAAACCACATCTGTCAAAACATGTTAACTAAACAATGGGATACTTAAGCACTCGCTGCAATATCAAGAAGCTTTTTCTTTCTCCCATTTCACTGGCTACAAACCTTTTTGATCTTAAATAGTGACAAAGGATCATTGAAAAAGTCCCCACTGTCTGGTAATGTGTAGAAAACACTATTTATCCTAGACAGTTTATCATTGTGTCATTTAGCTCAAAATAATAAAAAGGGATTAAACACACCAGTTCCAAGGGACTTTCAGAAATCCTGACAACACACCTACTTGGTTCCTGGCTTGCCTGCCCCCACATCCCTGCAAAAAAGGATCCTACTCTGCTGCCATAGGCATGGAGCTGTGCAGTGCACCCATTTATTTGGCAGTGGATGAAATCCCTGATCCTGCTTCCCCTGAGAGTTTAGATTGTGATCCTAGATCAAGAGGGATCAAGGAGTACATGGCATTTCCACAGAAAGGGAAGCAAAGTACAGGGTCTGCTCCAAGGACCGCTACCATCACCTGGAGATGTAACGGGGACCTCAAGTCCTTTGTGAACACTTTTGCTGTTCTTTAAGATGAAATCATTGATAAAAGTGGAAGGATAGATGTGAGCCCAGGTCTCCCTAAGCTGCCAGGTCTAAATGGTGTATTGATAAAACACTGATAGTTCCCTGTAATCCCATAGGCTCTCCATACACCAGACTTCTCTCATTTACCATTGTCCACCTTTCCTGGTTGTAGATACTGCCCATCCTTCCCCGTTAGTCTCCAGCAGAGATCATACTTTTGCATCACATGCATCCCTTGGTGGGATTTATAAAGCTACCTAACTTACTTTCTTCCTCGTGTAGCTCATGTAACCTATTTGTCTTTTTATCTGCCCCTTACTTGCTGTACCTATTTATCAAAGTCTCACAATAACACCTATTCCTCAAATGTTATTGATGCAGATGCCTCCACAGACAAAAGATGGGCTCCACCACGGGCTGGCTGTGCTGCTGACAGAGCAGGGGTCAGGGGCTGTGGAGCAGCAGCACCCCTGACCAGCAATCCCATGGGTAACTTCACACACCTTCCACACACAACACCTGGGTGCAACTTCTCCACTTTGCTCCATGTAAGAGGAAGCATGGGGAGGTGCCCCACCACCCCTCTGCACGGGGGGTCAGCAAGGCAAGAAGCACACACCCACAGCTGAGCAGTGTTCCCTGTGACTTTTGGACACTGACTCACACTCTCTACCTTAACTTGTCTATTGGAAACAAGTTATACTGGCGTTTTGCTGCATGACAAAAGAACTACACACCATGGTCACTCAGCATGTAGAGCACTCCGGAGGTGTGCTCAGCTTTGTTATTCCATTGCCAATGCTACTGCTGTGATACTTGTGGTTATGTCCAATCCAGTACCACGCTGTCCTGCACCATTTGTGGATGGTCTTGGGTCTAATTTGCTAGGTAATGAAAAGCAAAATCGTGACAAAAATACTGATGAAATATTGAAATATTCAAAAAAAGTAACAGTATAAAATAGTTGCTAGAAAGAATGTATATTTATATACATGTGGACACATCTGGAGGTGGAGAGGTGTTTCAAGGTGTGGTCAGTAAAGCATCTCCCAGATATTAGATCTCCCAAAGAGAGGGACTTTATGGTGTGTGCCTAGAACGCAAAGCACAAACTCCTGTAGAGCCTTATTCTGTGTATTTAATACTGAAAGTTGTATAAAACTAAAATCCATCTAGCTGTGTGATCTAGTTAAGAGAACTCTAGAAGCTTCTCTGAAATATAGAGGTGCCAATTTTACCATCGCAAAAAAAGCCAGCAGGCACATGCAGCCAGGCTGCCTAGAACACCCTATGCTTTCACCAGCCAGGAGAGGCTCTGCTGGGTGTCTCGGGTGCTGGAAACTGCTGCAGGCAGGGCTGGGGTCCCTCGGGCAGGCTCTGTCACCGCACATGGCCCAGCTACATATTTATGCTCTCATGTCAGTGACTGCTTCATGGTCTGAAGCCGGAGGCTCCTATTCTAAGGGGACGTATTTCTAAATGGACACACACATTTGTAAGAATGCTTTAAGCATACATCTTACAAATTTCATCTATTAAATCTTTTCCAATAGTATGAATTCTCATCAGCCATATAAATAAATGCCCCGCTCCTTTTGCCATGAACATCATTATATCTTAATACCCAAAAGCAGTGAGTTCAATGCACTCATGATGCATCATGTCATAAAAAGTACTGGTTTATAAATTGTCTTTCAATGCAATTTAATATCTCCAAATCCTCTTATTTTCTGAAACAGCATATAGGAAGAAATTTTAATTCAAATTCTGATTTATAAATAAACTCCCGATAGTTTTCTTCAGAACTAGCTAGTCTTGACCTTCTAACCCTGTCTTCATACAGAGATTTATCTAATTATTAGCAATTCAATTCCTATTTTTCAAATCTATCAGGTGCAGAAAAATCTTAACATGGGCAAGTGATAAGCATGAGAGGAGTAATAAGAAAGGAATGGGTTAGAGGGGTTATAAGTAAAGAAAGATACACAGAGATACAGGGAAAAGAGTGCAGGGTGAGAGGAGCAGTGCTTTATTAGTTTTTTCCAGCTTGGGCACAGAGCAATTGAAAGGAGGCAGTGAAAGACAAATATAAAAAAATATATTAAAAAACAAAACCCAAGATCTGGGATCCTGGTTGAAAGAGCTAGGAAGTCCAAAGAAGAAAGCAAACAGTATTTGCAGAGGAGATTATATGGTATCTTAGGGAGGATTCCTGTCCAGCTGCAAGGCAGACATACCTACCAAGCACAGAGCTGCTCCAGGCAAGCATTCCCCATGGAGTCTGCCCTTGGCAAGGTTCAAACCACCTCCTTTCTGCAGCTTATACATGTAAGGTAGACTTTTTGATACATGTAAGAAAAGTAGTACAAATAAAAATACGAAAATCCCCCCATTACTTTCCTGCTCAGTGCTTATAACCCCTCAAGGACCAACAGATCATTGCAATCTTGGGATATAAAAGGATTGAGTCCTGTGAAAATTTGCTGCAATGCTGAGGATGGCTCAAATACCCTCCAAGCTGAAGCTCCCTCAGCATGGCCAACCAGGGCAGCTGGGTCATTAGCACCCGTGCCCTGTGGGGAATGCAATTTCCTCACACAGAAGGCGAGAGGGCTCTCACAGCAGATTTGCTGGAAGGAAGATGAATCGGACTGAATCGGGACACAGTGGCGAGAGGCCAAGGAATGAAACTAGAAGGGGGATGCCAGGAGCTGTGAGATTGTCTCCTTTAAATCCTCCACAAAGGCTCTCTCATGCACCGGCTGAGCCCACAAAAATAAAGACGTCAGAGAGATGTGGATGGCATGGTAAGAGGAGAGGTCAGGCCAGAACAAGGGGGAACAAAAGGCACTATTTTATCTGCAGCAAGAAAGCAGTGGGATGCATCAGGTACCAAGTGACCTGACTGGAGAATACAATAAGCATTGTAAAGTAAGGAGGGAGAATAATGTCTCTTTTCAAAATCAAATTCAAGTAGAAGCAGCCTTAGCAAAAGCCACTTTATATAAATTAACACAGTTCCTCCGTATATCACGACGACTGGGTAGGCCAGAGGACTTTCATTGTCTGCAATTTCCTCCCAGCTGCGGCTCTTTGGCTCTGCACACGACAGAAATGCAATAGAGTGGCTCAACATGAAGACAAGGGTTGTCTGTGATATTTACCAGTTGCCTTCTGCCTCTTAAATGGCAAAATCAGGGGCAGACCATCTAATTTGTCTACACTAACTTAGCACTGACCTAGAACAAGGGGTGGAAGTGACTTTTAAGACATACTTGTTTCTGTGTGATTGCTGAGCAGCTCCAGGCAAGCAGAAGGGAAGTTGGCAGCAAACGCCTGGTGCCCCTCTGTGCTCTCTGTGACTGCCTGACCTGGCTTGGCAAAGGGCCTGACCCACCCCAGGGCAGGTATTAACAAATTTCAGTGCAGGCTGGAGCAAGATGGGTGAAATCACAAAACGTGGTATAACTAAGAAATTTGGTAAGTAATGGAATCATCAGAGAAAAACCAGGAGTGCCATACTGCTTCTCAGCAGAGACAGATTCTGCTGATGTTAAGGCTGTCTTTTAAACAATAATTTTCATCAAAAGGTCAACACTATGTGGATGGTTAACAATTAAGACCCATGAAGAAAGCGTCTATCACTATCCATGTTAAGGGAAAGAAAAAAAAAAACAAAAACGAGGCAGACTCAAGGGTGCTTGAGTAACTCAGATCTTTCTGATTGCTTCAGCAAAGTAGTTCCTGGAGTAAATAGGAATAGTAGGTCATTATGCTGACCTGGTCAGGGACATCATTAGGAGTTCACCTCAAGAAGCCATAGAGGAGACACAGGATAACTGGAAAATGACAGTGCCTGTGCTGAACATGGGGGAGGATGGCATAGTGAAAAATGAAAGGGCAGTCAAGAATGCTGGGACAAATAAACAAGTGATTTGTAAGGCCATGGAGGACATGAAGGAGATGAACAGCACCACACATGAATCTGTCACATAAAAATAACATAAAACCAATTACATTAAATTTTGCAGAACAATAGCAGGCCTTGTGGTGAAAGGAAAAAGGGTAAATGTCATGCTGCACCTAGTAAGCCTGTGACAATGTTTCCCATGATACTTTTATATGCTTTGGATACACAATGGAGATGAAACTACTGTAGGTGGATGCAGGAAAGACAGGGTGACTTAAGGCAGGGAGGAGTTATTGATTGTTTCTGTCAGAACAGGAGGATGCACAAAGCAAAGGTATTCCTAGGGGAATTGTTCTGAGCTAGCTCTGTTCAATGCCACATTGCAGTGACCTGGAAGGTAGGATATAGAGTATTCTCAGTCCATTTGCAAATGACCCCCAGCCAGAAGGGACTGCAAATGTGTGGGAGGACAGTATCAGAATTGCAAATTGTCCTGACAGGCTGGGGAACTAGCACAAACAATAGGGTGCATTTCAATTAGACCATGCAAAAATACTACACTGCAGAAATACAAGATGGTGGAAAATTGATTAGTTGGAAGTTCTTTAGAAAAGGATCTAGCAATTATAGCAAATTACATTGAGTGGGAATCAAGAATGCCACAATTTCGGAAGAGACAAACATACATGCATAAGAAAGGGAATAGTCTGCAAGCTGTGCACAGCAGCAAGGCTTTTGTTGGGAAGTTGAGCCAGTGTGGGGCACTGCTCCACAGGAGAGATAGGGACTGCTTGGTAAGAGTCTGAAGGAGAGCAGTGGGAAACGTCAAAGCCCAGGAAACAGGCCTAAATGAAAACAGTAAATGAGTATTTTTGTTTAGGCTAGTGTTCTGGAGCAGAGACACGAGGAATCAAATGCTTTCTTTGTCCTCAGCAGAGGACAGAATAGGAAGCAGTGGGAGCCCAACATCCCCAGCCCTGCACAAAGAGAGAGGCGGCAGAGCTGGTTAATACGGGCAGCGAGGAGGGTTTCTTGTCTTAGAATAAATAATAATTTTAAAAAAAAAAACTCAAAACACTCAGATAATCTAAAACTAGTTCAGCAGGTGCTCACACAACTGCTTCAGACTTCAAATAATCAGTCCTATGATGAGAAAGGCATAGCCAAGATCAGCATACGACAATCAGGAAGCGTTAACCACTGAATGGTTGAGTTCAAGGTGTGCCAATCAATCAGGGGGAAAAATAATGAAAAACATTTCCTGCTTCAAGGAAAAAAAAAAGCCATTACTTGTATGTTCAGGTGATTGCAATATTATTAGAGAGGTCATCACATTGAATATTCATAGGTTGCCCTAGGCGAGGGTTTAAAGTGGTCAGAGAAGTCTCTGACTGCCCAGCAATATAATTTCATTTGTTCTTAATCAAATTTTAGGATCAGACAAGCTTATGTAATTGCACTTAAAACGTTCCCTTGCTGGACATATATCCTGTTCAACTTCACCTCTTATTGTCTAGCCTTGTTTCTTGGGGATTATTTTTGCATCAACTGCAGAGAGTCTGCTCCAAAACCTACAAGAAGGAAGCTTCATAAAATGCAGGCAGTGGCAGGGAACCCTTCATCACCATCCCAAGCCTCTCAAACTTCTGCAAACCATAAAAAAGATCAAGCACTTTACCTGAAGCACTCCATCTTAACCACCAGGACCCACCTCTACATCCAGCAAAGCACAGCACCCTTGGCCCCAACATCCTGTTCAAATCCAGCACAGGCATCACTGATCTGGAGCTGCATCAAACCATCTAGACACAACTGTAATGAGACAAGCTCATGTCTAGCAAAACACCCACAAAGCCCAATTCACAGCCACCTTGCTTTTTGCTGTTTACAGCCATAATGATAATGTTCACCCCACTGAACCCCCACATCTTATTCTGACAGTAAGGCACAGTGCTGTAACAATAATGAATTAGCAGAAGGAGAAAACTCCTCATTTGGAAGAAGGCTTCTGGAGAAATATAAAGCTGCAGGAAACCTGCCTGATTTGTCTTTTGGCAGGTTCTGCTACTAGCTTTAAATTAACAGTGCAAGTGTTATCAACTGATTCTCTATAGGAACTAGTTGAGTGAACCTCAGCACACCCATAATTATATGCTAAAATTATATGAACGTCCATTTTCTGTATTAGAACAAATTAGGTTTATTTTTAGGTTTTTGTCTCCATCTGAATCAAAGCTCCAGCCACCTCAATTGCAATGTTAAACCTACAAAGGTCAAAATCAGAAGAAAATTATTGCAGCAGCCCTTGTCAAGTGACTCGTTTTACAGAGCTCTCTCAGTAACATTTTGTTCTGCTTCTATGTTCTTTCACAATGCTCTGTGCAATAAGAGGATTTTGACATGGGCATTGTATTCTGTGAGTGCTGGCTAGGAATAACTTCTCCAACTTACACAAGCATTTCTAAACAAAGATTTTTTTAGTATGATCTTCATGACTCCCATATCAGCATAGCAGTGGCTGGGAAAAGCTAATCTGGTTCTTTGGAGTTCCCTTATATTTTGAGTGTAATAATGAGGAACTAGTTCTGCTGTGAGATTAGGGTGGTTTAATAAATATTGAGAGAGCTAAGGAAATTTTTAAATTACTACAGCTACTATATTTTTAGTAATACATGATAAACAGGAGAAAAATTAAAAATGTGGTAAAAGCTTATGGAAATCTGAGAACTTTCAAAACTAAAATTAATAACTCATCTTTCGTGTTTGCTACCCTTGCCAAGAGCAATCTGGAAATTAAAGTTAACAAAAACTCTCACCCCAAGTTATGCATGTCTCAGTCACTGACAGAACCTCTAAAGTATATCAGATCTTCTGTTCATCTCTAATTAAGAATATTTTGGAGGAAGAATTTAAGATCTGTGCTGCTTGGGAGCACAGAACCTGCATTTAATCTCATTGTTTCTTTACATGTCAAATTTTGCAATTTCACCTACCAGCTTTGTGTTCCCCATTGCCAGGCTCCAGTGTCCTTTGTGGTACTCTTCTGGAGGCTAACATTACCCAAAGAAGTTCAGACTGGACTTCAGACTGTATTTATTCCCACCAAGAGACCTACCCAGTGCTAAAGAAGCAGAAAATCAGCCAGCCATGTAAATGGTTTCAGCAGTGTTTCCATTGGCAAGTAAGTGAGGTTCAGCTGGATAGGCTCAGCAGACCAAAGAAGCAGGTGCTGAGACTCCTCACAGCTTCAGCATATGTAGATTGTAGATCTACTTTGGATTAGATTTAGCTTGATCATTGTCACAATTGCCTAAAAAAAATCTTCCTCTTGCAAAGGGAATCAAAGCTTTGTGAAGAGAAAAACCATTAGGTATGCTCTAAAATTATATTATGGTCCACAGTTCAGATCCCAGTGTCCACTAAACACTAGAGACCATCTGATGGCTCACCTCAGAGCATGTTGCTGCCCCTTCCTAAACCACCATCTTCCTCACTTCTCCTCTGTCCCAAATCCTTGCAAAGTTTCATAAGGTATTTGCATCTGTTTTGGGAGGAATGTTGCAGATGCCTTCACAATGAGGGCATTGTGCAACTCTAACAATGTCAGTTAAGAAGCACCTTAATTATGCACCACTGCTCTGCATTACATAGGTCTACCTTGCATCTGAAATACACTCCAGCTTCCAGCACAAACATTACATTCAATTATCATATGATTTTTAAGAAACAGTAACATTTCCAACTAGCAGATGCCTACCTGAGCTATTTCAGCTGGTTTTGATTAGAGCAATAGTGCACATTTCCCACCTCTGTGCATTACAAACTTCATCTGCTTCCTCTTAAATATAATGCTGAGATACAAAGAGGCAAAAAACCTGAAGTTTACATAGAAAACCACCTTTTCTCAAAATCCCAAGATATGAAGAAGTAAATTTCCACTGCAGTTACCCACCCAGATGCAGTTATTATGTGTTAAAACTCCCTGTGCACCAAGCAGAAAATTTGCCCCTAAGCATTTTGGTTTTTTTTTTCCATCCTGCAAACTGCCAGAATACTAAACAGATTTTTAGGAAACTGCTCTCAGTGGTAAAAATTCACAAGCTGATCTCCAAATAAAATTATAAGCCTGAAACACAGAGGGCAGATACAGCTCTCTAATTAGGAATGGGTCAGATTTTCTGGCAAAACACATTTTGTCAGAAAATGTCAATTAATTAATTTATCCCCACCCCAAAAAAAAAAAAAAAAAAAAAAAAAAAAAAGAGAGACTATCAACAGAAATGGATTAATTCTATTTCACTGAAATGTCCCTGGGACAAAGCAGACTCCTTTCCCACCTGACTCCCACCAGAAATGGGATTAAGAGGTGACTGGGCACAAGGATGGGCTTTCCTGGCCAGGCCCCCTCCCAGGCTCCCATTTTCCTCTTGTGTGCAATTTACTGACTAATTAATGATTTAGGGGTTCCAGGGGCCCACAGGGGAAGCCCAATGGTTCTGCCATTCTTGGAGGAGCTACAAATTAGAAAGTTGTCTCTTCTGCCCTCATTATAAATAATCAGGACTGGCTGCTTCATACTGGTGTACTGGTATGTGGCTCAATCCCAAAGTTCTCACTTTAAATGGCTAACTCAGAAATTATTGTAAGTCACTGTGAGCTTTGACTAAGTACAGATAGTAGCTTTGCACTAAGACGATTTATTTAAAGACAGTAAATAATACAAATTTGTCATTTCTTCAGCAAATGTGAGACAGGTTCTCTGCCCATCTTCCCCCTGTTTGCAGTGCTATCAACATCCCACTCTCTTTTCTAGATTTTGGCTAATACATCACAAACTGATGCTCATGGTTGAAATTCATTAAGACAGATATGTCTGGGTTCCTTCTTCCACAGGAATGAGATTTTCTTCTGCAAACTGAAAGCTGATAAAAAATCCCTTTGTAAATACCAAAGCTTCCTGAAATTTATCCTTCTAATGTTCTTTCATTAATGCCTTTGGGAATTTTTGTGAAGGATGTTTGAGAGGAGGGTTACACAACGGGAAATGACAGAAATGTCGCTTTTGTGTCCTGGATAAATCCACTTTTCATGGAAAAGCTATAAATGTTTTAATTTTCTCCAGTTCTGACCTAAAAATACTTATTTTTGCAGCTTCTAGAGGTTTCTCGGAGAAATCAAAATTTTTCTTTCAAAAAATTATCATTTTCCCAAAGCAGGCCAGTGTCTCCTGGAGGAATGCATCACAGCCTGTTAATCACAGCTGTGCCTCTCAGCCATGCCCAGTAAGTTCTGCACATCAGAATGAGAGAGAAGTGAAGAACTATTGATCACTGCTGCTTAAAAGCACTAAAATTCTGAATTTAATAAAAGCACAGGCTTGACACTGGAAACTTTGGTATGTTCATAAGACAGATGCATTATAAACAGAGCTTGTGGGGATGTTCAGTGTTGCTCAAGTTTAGTTATTTTCCCCACAAACAGACCTGACTCAGTCCTGTTGCACCTTATAGTCAGGACCAGCCAAACAGTCTGTCAGTTCATGTTCAGCTTGGAAGATTTTTAACATGTCCATAAAGAATTAGATTGTGGCCACTTCACTCACACGCTAAATCAAATGGGAATGATATGCAGTCAGAGCAAGCCTAAAAAAATACCTTGCTAGTAACCTATATTCTTTTAATTCTCTCTAAATATCTGTGCAAACGGAAATTCCACACAAGAAAAATCTAAATAAATTAATCATAATTATAAATGTTATTTATGTAATCATTAAATGATGCACAGATAGGTGAGCACTGCTTATTCCTACAAAACACAATTTAAATATGGACACTGAACCAAAGATGTGCCTTCTAGTACTCCAACTATAACAACATTCAAATATTAAAATTGCATCCTGCTCCTATGATTTGCATCTTTTTTTGTCACACCAACCCTTCCCATCTACACATCCAAATACACAAAGGGTCCAAAACTGGAATTGTGGATCAGGCATTTTCAAGAAAACACAAGAAGTGCATTTTTCACATTCTAAGTAAGAAAGCAAAGGGCAAGATAATCTGTCAGCAAACTGACCCCTTATCAGGATCATAAGCAGTCCCATTACTGCTGTGACAACTAGCTCAGCTGTGAGCCAAATGCCTGGAAAAGGCCAGCCAAAAATCCATCAGTAAAAACTCATTTATCACCACTAAAGGGAAAACCAGCACTGCCATCCAAGGCTGGCATCATGGAGCCAGCCAGCCCTCCACACAGGCCAGGCTCCGGAGCACTGAGCCTGGGGGGGCTGTCAGGGAGGTGCTCCTGACTGGAAACAGCCATATTCCCATTCAAAGCAAAATCTATTAAGGCAGAAGTAATTAGTGCAGGGCATAATAATTTGCAAAGCTCAGAGGTTAGTGTGCTGGTGCTGAGTCACTCTGAGCTTGCTACGTGGACCCACAACCCATTGACTTTAATATTTTACCAAACTTCAGAAATTCAGAAGACTGATTATTTGGTGGAGTGAGGAAGCCTATAAATAGTATCAAGCAGGTTTTCCAAGCACATCCTAGATTTATTTCAACTTGGTGCTCCAATGCATCCCTAGTTTCTTCAAAAACATCTTTTTCAGGGTCTTCAGTGCTGGTGGAGGTGCTGAATTGACAGCTCAGGAGATTCATTCTGCTGTTTACCCACTGAACAGGCAGAACACTGGCAGCACAAACTTCGCAGAGCCTGCCCTACCAATGTGCCTTTGGCGCTTACTAAAAAATTTAACAGCCTGAAACACACAGTGTGCACTGCAAAGGGAAGCAGGCCGGAGCCGCGAGTGCCGCAGCTGCCAGCAGCGACCCACTTGATGGCAGAGCTAATCACACACCCACTGACATCCTGGGGGCTTCAGTGCCCCACCACTGTCCTGGGGACTCACAGGCAATGGGGAAGATGCAGAGATACTATTACTCAGTATTACTGCTGTGTTAGTGTTAAGGCACCACCAAACCTCAGGAGGGGGTTTGGGATGGTTCTTTATTTGCACCGGTCTAGGACCCCTGCAAACCCCTCTTCACGGACCAGGAGATGTTTCTGTCCTGAGGAGAGGCAATACCATTGCTTCCCCATTCACCCAGACACAGAGCACCAAGGATGCAGATGGGAAGTGGTGGGTTGTGACCTCCCTGGGTACTGCTGCCAGGGTCTCTGCCCCTTCCACATCACACTGCTCAGGCTGCTCCCAGGACACATCCCAGGGCTGAAAGGGGACAGAAGGGCACAAAAGCCATGGAAATTCAGAAGTCTTCATTTTCAGCAAGAAACCCACTTTAAAACTAAAGCTTCTTAAAACTGGTGCCAGGCAATTTGCCTGAGGGACCTCATACACAGTGATTCTCAAATTGGCTGTTTCTTGTTTCAGCAGAAGACTGGCAGTCATTACAAAAGCAAGACAGTGATGTAGCAGTCGGCAGACAAGAGCAGGAGATGGAAGTCTGCTGTTTAAATATCTGCTGTACACTGTGTAAGCAGATATAAGCTCAGCTTGCTCAAATTGCTTTAGTAACCACATTAACCTCTGGGACTCCCCTTTGTTTCCTGGGGTGAGTTAGTAATAACTCAGGGATACAACAGTAATAGCTGAGCTCACTTTCCAGTGACTATTGTATGAGAGGACTGGTACAGCATGCCCTACATATGAAGCTGTGGTGTTCAGAAATGATGTATTATTAGCCTTGCATCTGAAATAACCCAGTAATTGCTTAATGTTTTATATTTACATGGGCTGTACATTATGTTTGCTCTGAGAGAGGGAAGAAGAACGAAGCAGGAAAGGAGCTTGCAGTAAACCTACAGTACGCATTAAAGAGCTATAAATGGTAATCTGTCAATAGCATCAGCTTCACTAAGGGCTTGATTCAGGAAAAGAGGAGCATACTCAGCTCCCAACTGACCTAAACCACTACAAACTGGACGTAGGAACTAGCAGGATTGAGCCCTTCCTGAATGAAGAGCTATTAAATTTAAATATACATAAAATCTTACTTGAAAGATCATATTCATTATTAATAAGAGGGAATATGATCTTTCAGATAAGGCACTGCTGCACTGGGACTCTGCAGTGAGCATCAGCTTTGCCACAGGCTCCTTGCCTCATTTTTAGTGGCTTCCTCAAGGTCCCTGTTCCTCACATCTTTATCCTTGCAATGAGGATAGCTCCTCTCCTTCCCTCCCTATACTGGGCTGTGTTGTCTATGAACATGTACAGTTCCTGAGCAAAAGGAGGCCCTCCAGGTCAGCTATAAAGTAAATAATGATTGATAGTATTGATTTGCAAGTATTCTTTCTTTTCATCTTGGTACTTGTTTCCTACATTACCACACATTACAATATTCTGTGACAGTGGGAGAAAGGGGCAAGGACCCATTTTACTTCATTCATGTAGAAAATGAATAATTCTGCAGAGTTCACCATATTCCCCAAGAAGCTGAGACTAAACCAGATTCTTGCTGGGTCTTCATTTTGATCACAAATGTTTGGCCTCTTCTGAGTTTGCTGGCTACATTTAAACCTCTGTCACTGTGAAATGGAGAAGAACAAAGTCATGTACACCAACTTGCTGGTGTTCATCTGCTTTTTTAACACAAAAATTTCTGCAGATTTTAATAGCAAAACTTTCTGCACTGAGAAACAACCCTAGTGAGTAAGTAAGCAAGTACATGTACATGTTTGTGTAGCACAGCATGACTACAAACTCACAGTGGCAGTGGATAACCAAAATTTGCAATCTACTTGTTTTCCAGGTTTTCACTCTTCAATTCATGTCACACTGAATGCAAAATGCAAACAGCTCTTAGCTGTGTAGCCTGAAGAACGCTTCTGAAGTCAGTGATAATAGCTACAAGCTATTGAGCTGAGCATTCTTGGTGGGAAAAACCTACCAAAGAGAGTACTCTGCATGAACCAGCAGCTATGGTGGAGAGTGGAAAGGTAGGCAAGAGGAGGAGGAGCACTACCCAACCTCCCACCAGCTATGCACTACCATATGGGGGATGGTACCGCACAGAGAAACTGGCAGGTATAAGGATAAGGATATAGGAAAACTGGGAGCTATAAAAACTGTGAGGATATTATACAAGCATTTTCACATTATACATATTGCAGTCTACTGTAGGCAAAAAATAAATAAATAAAAAAAATTTAAAAAGAGAAAGAAATAAAGAAAAAAATCCAACTAAAGCTAATTCCCTCAATTTACATGATGTTGTGTCTTGCAGGTAAAATCCGAGAGATTCAGTCACTCCCAGCTTCTTATGACTCCAAAAGAAGAGCTGCTTGAGGGGTAGAAAGGTTGGGCAGGGGTGAACAGCAACCAGAGCAGAAGAAGCAGTGATGAAAAGAAGAGTCTGGGATAAGAGGGGGAGAAGGGCACAGATCCAAGATTATAAAACCCAGGCTAGCCTTTCATCAACATGAGAACTGCCTTCTCAAGGGCCTGCTGCCTCTACAAACTTTGCCTGGGCTCAGTCCCTGACACCATTTGGTTCTGGGACAATAGGGGCCTGTAACTCACAGATTCCCTGCACCCCCGGGATGATGTGGGAGCACCCAAAATACACAAGCAAAGAGCATGGTGCCAGGGCACAGCCAAGTAGCCCAAGACTGATCCCTTAGCACTAGTTCACCTACTCAGGGATTACCTCAAGGTACAAACATCCATGCAAATGAAGTTTTATAACAAAATCATTTTGGCCCTGGTCATTGCAGGGAATCTCCCTCCTACTGATGTGCTCTCCTCTGCACCTATATCCACTGGAGCCAGCTAGCAGGATGGGTGGCAGCAACCTCACATTGCCTGGGTGGTACCCAAGATTGCCCAGAGCTACTAGTGACACGAGCATGCCAGGCCATGGCCAGCCTGCTCTTTGTGCCCTCTGACAGCCTCTAGGCTGAAATCCAGCAGGAGATATGAAGGACTTTGGTCGTACAAAGCAGGAGTCAGAGCCCTGACTTCCCTGACATCAGCTACTGGGATAGGGGTGACAGCCTGATTGTGAAACAAAGCTCTTCCTTCCCAGTGCCAGCCCTTCTCTACAGCTTGTTAATAATTCACACATATGATGATGCTACAGAATAGCCAGGGGAGGTGACAGGACCCCCCTTCTGTGTGATCATGGGAAAGACCTCCACAGTAAAAGTGCCACACACCACGGAAGGTAAGAAACCCTGTAGGAGATGCTACCCTGCCTAGTTACTGAGAGAGCTTTATCAAAATTATGGGAAGAAAGAACTAATTAGCAGTGAGTGGTAGGAGCAGATGAACTCTTTAAAAGGGAAGACCTTGCTTTTATGCCTATGGCACCTCAGTAACAAGCAGAGAGGAAAAGAAATATAGAAAGTATGTGAGACTGATGAGAAATTATTTGAAAATTCATAGAGCAGGACTGGGCATTTAGTTACAACCACTGAACAAGAAATGTGTTAGCTGCTCCATCCTAGCAGCCACTGCACAGAAAGAAGCCTCTCAGGCTCCAGCACACCTTCACCAGGGCAGGGATTTTCTGCAGGTTTACTGTGCAGACTAGAGGAGGGATGTTTCAAGGTGCAGCACTCCAGAGAAGGGTGTCCATATCCCTTCTTGACAAGTTGGCAGTAGCTGCAAATATCCTGTGCTCAGGGAATGAAAGGGAGACCATACTCACCTGATAAATCAACAAAAATCAATCTGAGCTCTAATAAAATGTATCACATTACAAACTAACCCAGTCGGCAGTGAAAACAAAACAAAGACCTCACCAACAGCCGTGAGAAACACCCAACTTCAAAGTGGCCATTGCCAGGGGCAAATGAAAGACTATTTGCTAAAAACACCTCTTAACAGGACAGTCAACAGCAGTCTGCACACACAACTGAAGGGGAAGTAAACCACAGCCTTTGCAGTGAGACAAAAATGCCAGTCCTGGAAAACTGGCTTCCCAGGAGGCTTTGGACCCCTTCACAAGGCTTCCCAACAGTGATCTGTCCACTGACAGCATTGCAAGAGTGCAAAATCTGGCTTAACAAAAAAGAAATTTTTTTTTTCATTAAAAAAACCCAAACAAAAGAACCAACCAAGCCCACCCCACACATAAAAACTGTGCAACAAGATACTACTAGAATAGCTTGCAGGAAAATATTGCAGTTGGTCAGCCCAACCCGTGGATCTAAGTAGCCTGAAAAGTCTGAATATATTTAGTGTATTATTTTCACCATGGAAACGCTCAACAAAACTGACCTTTTCAGTTTCAATAAAACTGGATTTTCCTGTAGGTCCCCTGTCAGCCACTGCAATAATATGTGGAAATGCTAAAACCCAGAGTTATTAAAAACCGAAAAAGAGTAAAATGACGTCATAGCCCTGCCATTCCTGAGCTGGGTCCAAGCACACTCTCTCTGCCAGGAAATGTGCACCCTCCCTCAAACACTTCAGAAAACCCAGTTCCATCTGTGATTTTGCTGATGCAAACATGGAGCATCTGCTGACTTCCCTAAAGTTAATCCTAGCTTGTCGGGTCCCACTTGGAGCAGAATATGGCCATCACATCACTACTGACATGCTGCAGGTCCTTTTTTTATCTAAAACATGCCATTTACAGGCTATCTTTGGTACTGCTGACTATGTTGGTGCATTTTTTCCTACCCCACCAGGCTTTTGATTACCTGTTCATACACAGAGCACTAATTCACAGTCTGCAGGCACCAAGGAAAATGAGTCTTTCTCATGGTGCTTCCTGCTGGCTGGACAGGGCAATGAAGCACAAGGGTGCATGGAGGAGGATGGGTGAAAAGGGAGAGGCAGAGAGGGACACGGGCAGAGATTCATAGAACTATTTCAAACCCTGAAATTGCTTATGTTTTTACCAAAGAATTTTGGCATGTCTGTCCTTCAGACTATGACTATGAGAGCAATAGCTATAAAACATGGATAGGAAAATGCTGAAGATGTGTGTTCAGATGCATGTTTTGTTAAATATCTGTTGTTTGGCAGCAGCTGAACAAAGAAATTATTTCTCCCTTGTGTTTAACCTCCACCAAGGTCTGGGCAGCCTGTTTCGTTCATGAAAGGTATCCTCAAGCCTGATGAAGTTCACATCAAAGTCAATGCTCCTGGAACTGGGTGGTTTTGATGTATCCTGATCTACAGTTCACATGTCACATTTTTAGTAAAACATAGATATGGGTAGACAAAACATAAAACACAGCAGCTTTTAATAACCCTCTCAGATGCCAGGAAAACTGCATTGTTAACAACAGCTACAACCATCTTCCAGCACATCCCCCTCCTCCCCACATCGCTCACTGTTCAAGCTCAAAAGGCTGTATATTCTCTCAAGACTCCAAATGAGTTAACATGCCAGCTGTACTTGATTCTGTTATTTCCCATGTCAGGCAGACAAAAACATCTGACTCCAGACAGGAGGCACCACACATGAGCCTGTGAGCAGGGTGAAGAATTGCCACATGGCCCTGGGTGTCATGGGGAGCCCTGGGGACAGCCCTTCTCTGGCTGTCTCCAGCTCTGCACCACTGCTCTCCGGGCCTCCCTTCCCCATCTGTAACACATGTGAGGATGCCCCAAATCAGGACTGCATTTTCCTGTGCTTTCAGTTAAATACTGCTTGGCAATGAAAACAGTATATTGCAGGGAGAAGATATGGCAGTTACCATATTAGTATTAGTGATGGCATTTCCATTTGAAGTGAGCTTTGAAGCAGGTTCCTTGCACACTGCCTGCTTGCCTAGAAGAAAGATGCAGAACTGGACCGAACCTTTTTTCTCAGCAGCTTTACACTCCCTCTGGACTTCCCAGAATGCAAAATTATGCAAGTATCTGATCTCACATCACTTTCTTTCCTTTTGCTTTTAAGACAGAAGTTTTGGCTCTCCTGTTCTCTACATTGGAATTAATCCCCAGAGGCCCAGCCTCAGCAGAACCTCATTCAAAGTTTGTTGGCTGGGGTAGCAACAGCAGAACTTGCAGCTCATTACTGAGACCACAACTTGGGAAGGTGCCACCCTGCTCTCCCTTGTACAGATGCACATAAGGAGAAACTACCACCTTCAGCTCCCTCAAATTAGACAGTGATGGAGAACTGCTTTGTCTAGATTTCCCTTGTCTCTCCCCACTGCTTCCTAGTGTCCAGGTGTCCCAGCCCTCTCCTGGTCAGGCACCTCCAGTTCCTGCACAAACCCTGTCTGGAGCACAGAGCTGGTGGAGACAAGAGCCTCAGTAGCCTCAGTAGCTTGCATGTCCAGGAGCTTGCATGTGGGAAACCACTCTCAGCTCCCATTCCACCCAAGTTGTCTTAAGCTCTGTCTCAACACAGTATTTCTTTCCTTGACAGCTTGAGAAGAAGTACCTGTTGTTGTTCTGAAGGCTCTTGAAAGTAAAAACCAAGAGAAATAAAAACCCTTTTCTGATTTCCCACTGCTATTTTTGAAGAGCTTTACAACAAAATGGCTGAGGTGGTTGGCGTGGGAATAGCTTTTGGCAACACTATTGCCTGATGTTGTTACCATGTCACTCACTGAGGTTACAGAGTGCTGTAACCACTCCCAGAGCTGTGCAGAGGGCGGGGGCCATTGGGCAGGACACATCCATGAGGTGAGACAGTCCATGCCCTGGAGATCTTAAGAGTGCAATGGTGTAATGGCACCCTTGGGGCTGCTGGGACATCTTCTGGTAGGTCCAGGTTCAGAGAGGCCCAAATAAAAGCAACTTTTAGGAGAGTTATTTCAAGGTTTTAAGGTTACCATACCAAAGAGCTTTACATTCCCAGCCAAGAACTCCGTGTCTGCCAGCCATGTCTGCACCAGCAGCATCTTCAGCAGGGAAGCTATCAGGCTTTGTCAATACAAGGCAATTTACAAAGCAGAGTTAAGGATTTTAATTATTTATTTCATACCTTCTAAATGTGGAGAATGTTAGTGAAAACCCATAGCAAAGCCAGCTGGAAAAAGAAGGAAATAAAGAGAGCAAGTGAAAAGCTAATCCTGGAGAAGGAGCAAGGGTGAGCCCATCCATTAATTCTGAGTTAGCACATTTTATTTTAGATCTTTTATCTATTTTTTAAATCTATCTATTGTTTTGTTCTATTTGCTGGAGCTTTAGACCTTTGATCCTACCATTGCATTTGCTAAAGGCAGTACGGGTGATTGCACCAGACACATTTCCTCTACCAGTGACATTCAGATGCCTCTCAGCCGTACAACCAGCACAGCTGCAGAGCAGGGTAGTGGATGGGAAGTGCATTAGGAGATTGCTCATCCCCTCAGTAAGTCCACCTGGGACACCTACGTGTCACTAAGCCCCAGGTCAGATGGAGAGAACAGGGCATTTTGCACAAATCAAGAATTTGGTTTAATTGTCACAGTTCACAGCTTGGGCAGGCAACCCAAGGCATGAGGCTAGAGTGATTCACAGTCTAGCACAAAACCTAAGAAACCATCCCAGAGGTTTTTTAAAATAGGCATGACAGGCAGAGTCCATGGCAGACAGAGGGAAGATCCCAGAGCACCTAAGTCCCAGCCCTGTGCCAGGCTGCATGAGCTCAGAAAATAGTTTTTCAAACTGTGCCAACCTCTACCCCAGCAGAGACCTTAGCTCTGAACTACCTGCCAGCAATCTGGCAACTGAGTCAGAGCCAGTTTTAATCCAGGTACTTCTGAGACGGGGGCAGGGGAGGAAAGGGAAACCACAGTTCATTCTGTAGAAATGAAAGGTCTGACACAGGTCTTTGTTTCAGCCCTGCTCAGTAAACAGTGTATCTTCAGAAACACATTTCTTCATGTGTGGGGCCAAACGCAGTGCTGGTGCCACTCCACTGTCCCTGTGATATGCAGAAGTGGACTTGGCCCCTCTCCCCCCTAGGAAATGCAGTGACCACTGCCTTCCCAAGGCAACCTTATACAAAGCTTGGCTCAAAGGAACTGTGCAAAATCAGATTGCTTGGTGGGAAAAGAGCAAGCCCCTTTCTGCATGTCATTAAAGCCCAGATTCTAAGGAAATAACCTTGTGTACCACAGACAGTCTGTTTCACTCTGGTAGTTCTTCAAATGACTTTAAATTACACAGACTCAAATAGAAAAGGATGGCAGTAAGTAGGACACTGTGTCTAAACATTGCTCCTTAACAGGTAGCAGATGAGATGCAGCCATACCATAAAATGGCATAAAAGCTAAACAGGTTTTCCCAATACTTCTCCCTCACATCCATTCAAGAAAAAGAGTACTCCTATTTGCAACCTGTCATGGAGAGCCCTGAACACTGCTGGGTTTTTCCTTTGGGTACATTATTATTTATCTTACATTTCTCAAAAGTCATCCCTGGGCATTTCTAAGCTTTTATATTTTTGTACATTTTTTCTCAGCCCCAGTATTGCCATAAGAGTTAAACCTATTGAATACACAATCCTCACCCTCATTAATCTGTTTTGTTTTTGAAGAGACACAGCTCTTTGTCTGGACAAAGAAGATGGCTCCAGACATTTGCTCTACACTGAAAACCAACCTTCTCACTCCTCTGTGTAGTCACTAGTTCTGCTCATCCATTATCTACTCCCCCAGTAAGCTTACCAGCTGCACAGCAGTGCAGATATGAAGAGAGAAGGTGGGGGTTTATGTGATGAAACACACCTTGCACAGACAGGGCAGCCTGATTCACCAGGGCTAGGAGGAGTCCTAGGTGACAAAGTCCTAGTTCTCCATAAATCAAATGATAGCCACTAACACCTGCCAGTGAGGAGGCCCTTTGCTAGTATTACGCCACACTACATGTTAATATCATGCCCTTTGCCTGTGCAGGGGCTGCAGGGAACATCTTCCCAAAAGCCATCGCTGCTGGGAGAACTGTTTAGCAGCATTTTAGTGTCTTGTGGCAGCTGCTGTTGGGAGCCTGAGCAGCCTCTGCTTCTGAAGACACATGCCTTGAATCAGAGATTTCAAAAGTGCCCCAAAATAAAAGCTAATAGCTGTTAGGTCCAACTATTTGATGGTATAGTGGTCACTGGTGTCCCATGGGGTGGGCTCACTCAGACTTCACTCAAGCTGCCTTCTCTGCTTTAGCTCAACTCCTTCATCAAGCATGCCAAGAAAAAGATGCTTTCTTGTTCAAATTGTACTATACAACAAAACAATAGCATATATACCTACCAAGAAAACAGTGCATAATCTTAGTATTCTCTCATCCTCATGCTGAATTTCCAAAACCACAAGCCTCCTGTTACCAAAACAATTTTAAATAAAGCTAAAGAGATAATTAAATGGAAAATAAGTGGGATATTTAGTGCCTAATTCCAGCGCATTCATCTCCTCACACTTCAATAGCTGTACCACACGCCTTTCATCAGGCTCTGGCTCTGCAGAGGTGTCTCTATTTGCCTGCATGTTCCCCATTCTTCCAAAGATGATACAGACACCCTGTACTGCCAGATAAGCAATATGTGTCATGCTTTTTTGCCTAAGATCAAAATGAATATGTTAATTTATTTTCTTTTACAGGCTGCAGCATGACTGAGAGAGAGAGAGGAAACAAGTTCTGTTCTTGGCTTTCAAGTCTGAGCCACACATTGCCCCATGGACAGACTCTGTCTTCCTGCAGACACTTGGCTGACCTGTCCCTCACTTTAAGGGCAAACCTTTAGATACTTCTGTATAAAGTGGGTCTCAGTAAATAACTGCTACTCTGAGAATACATAATTTTGTGCTTGATACACCTAAAGAAAGCAAATCCTAACCTACCTTCTACCCGCACCCCTTTAGGGCAGACCATCCCCAGCTGGAGGCTGGGGCAAATCACATCAGGGAGACATGCATTCCCATCAGAATCAATACAGCATCACCTGTGAAATAAAAGTGCTTTACTTGAAAGCTATGTCAGAAAAAAAAGTGATGCCAAGAGATTGTTTTTTCAACTTTAAAGACCATCCAAATACAGATGTATAAAGTAGTTGTTCAGAGGGAGGAAGAGAATGAACTAGAAAGAGATAATACTACCAAGTTCATACATTCTGTGTATTTTCTTTGCATTTTATAGAGAATCATTTCTAAACTGGCTGTCACTCAGGTGTGAATTATTACATTAGGCTTAGGAGGTTGTAGATATAGACAGAGACTAAACACACATATACCCCACCCATACATGCCAACACATAACTCTTTCTTGCACTGCTAAGTGGATGTGGAGGAAGTAAATAAGAAACATGTCTCTCACATTCAATTTAAAATTCAGAAAAGGAAAGTCTTCTCCCCAGTGGAAAACTATAGAATATTTCTATCTGTGTTCATATATATGCACACACATACCAACACATATATATCTGTACAAACTTTAAAGGAAAGGGGGAGAATAAAACATAGAAAAAACATCAAGGTCTTTCCACTGCCACCAAAATGCAGTAGCTCCATTAATATGAAAAGATCCAATCCTTGTATACAAGCAAATCTCCCAAGATGTAGTTTAACACATATCTCCTGCTTTCTATTTAGATGTACTCGTGAACTACTGAATTACAGATTTTAAATATGCAGAATCATTGTAAGAAACTGTGGGGGAAAGCAGAAATAGGTTCCTCCTGAAGTCTCAATTGAATTGCTCTGAAAAGATTAATTAAAATTTAATTCTCCTTTGACACAATATCTCCTGTTTGCTAGGTCTTGGTATGTCTATTACCAAGTTTCCATTAGGAGATATTATACTCAATAATGAAATAAACTTCAAGGACCCTGTGGGATCAAACAAAAAGTTTACTGTATTCTGTCAGCAACAACAGTAGCAGTGAGGTTAACATACAAGCTGGCAGGCTTAATGAAAAAGGGTTGACACATTATCACTGAGTACCTGTCTGTGATCTAAGATACAGAAGGGCAAATAATTGAGTGTTGTGTTGATTAGAAAACAATTTGATCTGCAAAGTGACAACCCAGAGTCAGGTATTCATTTGGTTTCTACAAAAATCTGAGGAGAAGGGGGATGAGGTGGGGTGTAGGAGGGCTTTAACCCTAAGAACAGCTTCCTAAGTAGAACCACAGTGATTAAAAAGGAAGGCCATGGGCACCTAGAGCATACAGCTGTGTCTCTGCCATCAGTATTAGGGGAAGCCATCCACTTGTATTAGGGGTCAATGTGAATGAATTAGATACAAGACTGAGAGCATTTACATTGAAATTGGTGCTTCAGGTCTTCCACGCTATAAAATATCACTTTGTGCTTTACCGTATCGCACTTGGAGCATAATGAGGCATTTGACATCCTAAGAAACCACCCGAAATGAACATGAGGGCAGAGTCTGGCCCTAGATGATATAAAGAAGAATTTCAATACAGTGTTGGATTAACAGCAGCACAAAGAGTTGCTGACCACTTTCACTGTACAAGGAAAATCAGTTTGAGAGAGCCAGAGCAAACATCATTTGTTTCTCTTTTATTTCTGCATATTCTCCTTTTCTGGCACTTAGAAAAACAAAATGAAATCCTCAGTGCCACAAGCCTTTGCCCCAGAAGCTGGCACTCACATAAAAAGGATAAACGTTTGTGTGTTGGTTGTTTGGGACACTGTGACAGTGCCCTCAAAACAGGTACTCCCTGTATCCTAAATCTGTGTTTCCAGCTACCCAGCCAGCAGCCCATAATGGAAAGTTAAAATATAAACACAAGCTGCTATTTTAGTGCAATCACACAAATGCAGCAGCTTGTCTTCTCTCTTCTCTCATTTCCAAAATGGACATGATGCTTGAATCAAGCTACAGATATTTTTTTCCTTTTTCCTCCTTTTTTATTCTCCCTAAGTGCCCAGTCAATTAAATCTTGTTTACACAAGTAATTCTTAGTTGCCTTATTCCTGCAATGAGAATTGACAGTGTTCACACTAAAGAATGCCAAAATCTGTTTTCCTTATAGTCGAAATACAAACAGAAATCAAAATCAAGCAGACTAATAAAGGATTATAAGAACTGACACTGCTTTGTGAATTTGAAAGGCTACATTGCCCGATTCAAAATAAAACCAAAATCCTGATTACACCCTGAGCTCTTGCCTCCAACGTTTAAAGGAATTCTTCCCTTTGTCATATGGATAGTTGTTCACGAAGGAGTTCACTGATATCACCTTGCTCATCTAGTCCAGATGGCTGAAAGTGATGAAAATCCAGGGTATTCCAGGAAGTGACCTTGGAGATCCTTTTGTGATCAAAATTCAGGGAAGGCTGGAAGCATCACTGCTTTAGCTCTGAAGAAAACCTGTGCACCTATGCAGCAGCTGATTTTTAAAGGACAACAGCAGGCTTTCCCCAGTCGACAAGACATCTGCTACAGTATTCCACAATCCCCTATTTACAAAGGAAATCAGAGCTAGTTTGCATCACATATGTCAATAGCCAGGATTTCTGCCTTCTTACCCTTCAGATTCTATTACCTCTAATGAGACAAGATGATGATGCCTGCTCAAAAACGGAAACTGAGAAGAAAGAAACAAGGAAAATCTACAGGCCAAAAGATAGCTTACTTTTTTTTTTGCCCCCCCAGCCCCCCATAATTTGGCCTGATAGCTTTCCTCAGAGAAGTTGGCCAAACTAAAAAACACAGGTCTGCACTGCCCTCACGTTCTGTGTGTTAAGATATATAGTACACCTCTGCCCAAATCACACTGGGCTCTGCAAAACAAAAATTAAATAAACAGGGGTTTGAAACACAAAAGCCACCCTCTCACTTTTGCTGAGTACTATTTGAAATAAAGATGGATCATAATGTGAGGCATTTATCTCTCCTCTCTGATGCATTCACACACACGCCTACCACTGCAGGAGGATTGAGAGAAGTGACCTGAATCCCAAGCACCCTTGGGTTTGCAAACAAAACCCAACCAATGAGGTTATGCAAAGCCAGAACTAAATCTATGGCTTCTCCTTTTCCCCTGTTTTTCTCCTCTCTGTATTTCATCCAGTGAAAGTACAAAAGAAACAAGGAACAGGGTCATATAATGAAACCATGTATCATACAATGGTGCCAGAGTAAGACATTCCCATTTCACAGGAGGGATAGTCAAGCAAGGAGACTAGGTGAAATCTCAGTTGACTGCAATATTAGTGCTTATTTTAATTTTTTATTGAAAACAGTGCAGCAGAGGTAAAAGAATGGTAGAAGGAAGAAGAAATACTGGGTTTGTTCAGAGGCTCAGCCCCCCTCTGCATGAACCCCATGCAAAATCAATTCTTCGTTTTATATGTCACTGGAAAGAAAGGTTGAACTGGTAAAATCAAGACAGGTGGAAAAAGACAGCAGTGGCAATGGAAAAGAGAAGAGGTGGAAGGAAGATCTGGTCAAAGGTGGATTTCTTTCTGCAACAGGTGTGTGGGATCGGTGGCACAGAGGCACACTCCCCAAGGTAGAGGGGAGAACGGAAGAAAGTCCATGATAATAAAGCAGGAGCCAGGCCTAACCTGAGGATAGGAAAAGCACTTTTTATTACACTTTTAAGTTATTTTGCTTTGGTTGGTCCTCAGAATGGTTCTTTAGGCTTCTTACATGCCTGCATTCTCTCCCTCTGCTGAGTCAGTGTCAGGAGATGTGCTCCTGTTCCTGAAAGCATAAAAAAGAATTTGTCTATGTCACCTATCAAAGAGCTGTGACATTTTCTTCAGTGATGATGTGATTCCACAGGGATCACTTTTGCTGGCCAGCATTAAGCCTATTCTTTTCTAATTCATCTTTCCAGTATGATTCATTCCACTCATCCCCTTGGAATAATATGCCAACGGTCATCCCAACTGCTGCACAGCAAAGTCCATCCCTATACTGACACCTCAGCGTTTGTTATTTGCCCAAACATGGACAAGAAGGAGCTGCAAATGAGATAAGCACAAATTCTGTCCCTGAGTTCTACTATCTGTGGAAATGACAAAGCAAACCTATCCAGGACAGCCAGGTCGTTCATAAGGAGTCCCAAATTTCAAATGCCATAGCTGGAGGGGATCTGAATAAATTCAGTGGAGACTCAAAGTTAGAGCAGCACTGCATTTCACTTGCAACAAATTATACCTTAGAGAACAACGGTGATTGACAGAACCAAGCCCCTCAAGCTCAGTCCTTCAAAAGGACATGAGAAATCATCTACCTCAACCAATGCCCTTCAAGGATGGACAAAACAGGAGGAGTAAAATATTTCAACCCCCTGTGTGATATGTTTTTGTGGGGAGTATCTCAACATACATTTTTCTACGTTCTACTGAAACAAACCCTTTCAGCACCTACCCAGTGTAATGCAAGCAAAAGCTGCAGCTCCTGGTTCCTCCAGGCTATTGACGGAGTTTCCAGAAAGCAGTTTTGAGGTGATTTTTTTGATTCTAAGTCTGGCAGGTCTGGCTGTTCTCACTTAAGCTAAATCAAATGCTTCTCAGGCTTCCTTGTCTAAACCATATTGTTCATTCTGGGCCTTTTGGCAATATTTTATGAAATAACTGATGTCCTCTGTCTCTAGGGGACAATTTGCTGCTGCTACCAAAGGATGAACCCATATGATCTAATACATCTGTTCTAACTCTGTCTTTTGAGTTTTCTATAATTTTTCCAGAGATTTTTATTTTGTTTCCAAATAACAGTTTGTGCACCCAGCAGCTTGTCCCATGGATATTCCTTAGCCTGATAAGGATACTGCCTCTCCATTGAAACCATGCCACTCCCATCCTCTATGTACTATGCATGCAGAAGCATTGCTCCAGGGGCAGAGTGCATGGAATTATTTTCTTACTTTTGGTTAACTCCAAGAAAATTAATTCTTATTCTGCTTTCTTTTATCCCTAGCACTACAAACCACTGCACTTTTCCCTCTTCCATGACCTTAGCTGACACTGTCCCATTTCCCAGCTTGCCAAGCTCACCCTCACTGGCTGTCTGCAGTACAAGCAATTTTTAGAAAATTATCTTTAGAGTAAACTTCTGTTTCCAAGGCTACTCTAAAGCAGCATCAATAAAACAGTATCACAGATCCTACAACTGTTCATAGAGGAAATTTAACTCTAGTCCAAGCATGTGCATAGTTCTTAGTTGTTTGAACCATAGCTTTACCAACCAGTATATACCTTCTTCAGCTGGCATCAAAATGAAAGGAGCTTCCACATGAGCTTGCTTCCCAATGTAGTTTATGTATGGGGCTCCATTTCAGGTGCATTAGCATCCCCTCATGAGCTTCTTTTCAAGGGAGGGATCCAAAGGAAATGAAGGATTAGAAATCCGGGAGACAACCTGGCATAACTTTCCTTTAGACTTTCCTATAATTGTCTGCTCTGTTGCACTGTTCTGGATGTACCACTCAGGCAGCTTTGTTCACAGGGTCTACCTTTGGGTCTCTGTGGTATTTTAACAACACTGGGGGAAGTTGGGGGACAAAATGAGCACTTGTTATTTTCTAGCCTGTGGAGTTGCTTGATCACAGGAAATCTACCAGGTTACAGCTAATTGTATATATACACACACACATGCATATAGATATAGATGCTTTTTTTTTTTTTTCCCATAAACCTCAGCTGCTTTTGCTGCTTCTATAGGAGGCTGATTTTGAAATACCCTTTCCAAAGCTGGGATGGATATTTCTAGTGTTGGGGTTTATTAAGTTCCTATGGCAGCTATTTCCAAGGCTGCTTTGTCATATATTTCTTTGCAAGAGACTTTAAGAATGGCAGAGAGGCTTTGCAGATAAGGATTTGAATTGCAACCTTTTCACTAGAAGTGTAATAGGAACATCAGGGAATTAAATAAAATTATATTTTTCCTAGACGTCTGCTTAAAAAGGAAATTCAGGATTTTATGGATGCCCCAGAGACAAACTATTACATTACATTCCTCATGGTTCTTATTTGAGTACTGTCTGTTTGAGCACCTCAAATAGCACAGAATCATTCATAAAGAATGGGCAAGAGAGACTGCCTCCCATCAATATTTCAAGCTTGGTTATCAAATCGAGAGAAATTCATGAGTTCTGCTAAAGCTCAACATTTGCAGGTTTGATACTACTGTTTGACAGTTTAGGGGGTTTTCCTTCTGCATTCTCATTGTCTTTAATATTTTATATAATCTTCCAGTTGATGCTATTGTAATTTTTTTTTTTCCTTGACTGCATTCTCCTTTCTCTTTCAGCAGGGAGAAATTCACACTCATTTGCTATTTGTGGGGTGATGACATAGTGTGAAGAAGCAGTAATGATGACTGACTGATAGAAGACACCATATGTTCTCTTCATTTTTTCTCTCTGCTATTTTCTGAGGGCTGAATAAGACTCAATACAAGATGAACTTTCCTATACTATATTAAAAAATTGACTTTTTTTTTTCCAAATAATTGGCAGGATAGAAAAAATAATATTTTTACTAAAGCATTTAGACAGTATTGCTATAAATACCAGTCTCCAAATCACTGAGAAAAAGATTTTCCAGTCTTTTTCACCAGAAAAGATTTACATATGTGTAAACACCAAAACCAAACTTACAATCAGTTTCACCCTTCCCAAAATGTATAGGAACCATTCTGAAAACATAAGGTGCATTTGCTTATGACGAAACAAAGGTAAACAATTCCTTCCAATTTTAAAAGTAGAATTATATGTAGGATTCTAAGTGACAACTTGTGATATATGACAAGCAGCAATCTTGACTATCAGCACAATAGTAGTATTGCTAAATCACAACAATTATATGCTGGGATGTTTCTTTACATCCTGAGTTTCTGAGTCTGTGCAAGGAATAATATAAAAGATTCCCTTCAGTAAACATTGCATTTGCTTTAACATGTGTTAATCTCAAAATAATCAGGAATCTCATTTCATATAAATACCTGAGCGAAAATCTTTTGTTGTTACAGCATACACATTTACCAAATATTTTGTTCTTTTATATAAATATTTTTAAATATTTTACCATTCTTATTTCATTCGGTCCCCTCAAAACCAAGGCTTTTTAGTTGTTGCTCTGCCTTCTAACTTTGTAATAGCCACTAAGTAGCACCAGACTACATCCAGGGCCATACACGTATCTGCTCATGTTATTAAGCAGTCAGGAGCAGAAACAAAGAAGTAAACAAAAGGGATTCAGGTTGCCTTCTGTTCCACTGGAGACAGAAAACAAAACAAAAGCATAAACAAACAAAACCCACCACCAACAAAACCAATCCTCCCAAATATATACTGTAGAAATCATTGTTATGAGATACCTTATTTTTCAAATTTCTAAAAATGTTTTTCAAGCAATGGACACAAAATTGAAGAGAAACATAATTGAATCCTGCAGGGAGTGGGACACAGAACTTGCTGGACCTAGAGCCAGGACTCACATTTGCGCTTTGTTTTCAAGGTCATTAATTTATGGCATTTTTCATAACACAACCTGAACAAAGACACACAGACACATTCTGCTCACCCTGCTTACAAAAGCAGCTGCCACATATGTAGCAGGAAAGTTTCCTTATGCCACGCGAACAGGAGTCAGCCCTGGAATAGTGCCGTCCCCAGGCACCTGCCATAGCAACAGACACCAAGGAATGTTTTACATTTGTTGTATGTAACTAAATGCACTTTCCCCAGTTTAGACTAATTTACTTTTTCAGTTAAAGCCTATGCACCCTGCATCACAAAGAACATGACATAAGGTGCTCACGTAAAGCAGTGACTGCAGTTTGAATGTAAGGAATGTGTGTTATTCTTCCTCTGAACTTTGAAGTGTCATGAATGCATCTCCCCCTGGAAAGCTGTACCATGTGCACTTTTTTTTCTATGACAATACAATTACATAAAGTCTGATCCCAAAACTCCCAATTAAATATTCCATTCATTAGCAAAGAACTAGTTTGCTTAAGGTCTACAGGATTGGGTCCCTAATCAATATTGTAATAAATAACACCTACTTAGTCAGAACAATTGATTACCAGGGAGCAGGCTAAGTATAATGTCTTTCTGTTAATCCAGACAAAGGATAAATGTCATAGTTTATTTATAAGACACACCTGGAACTACTCAGAGGGTTGTAAATGGGATCCACCCTGATGTACATTTAACACTATCTGTGCACGATGCCTCATTAAGGAGGATGGCAGGTCTGTCAACATAACGTGCCTGCCTTTGTCTGCTGGCAGCCCTCGCTGCTGCTGCTGCTGCCGCTCCCTCTGGGCTGCCAAACTCCATGATTCCCTGGCAGAAAGGGCAGCTCCTGGGACCCACTGCTCCCAAAGTTGAGGCATAGATCCAGAGCGTGGCACAGCGCCTTGATGCACAGGCTCTATTTTGTCCAACTATGGTGTTTCTTGATTTCATTCGGTAGCCACTTCATTTACACACAGTATTAGCCAGGCGTGCCGTGGAGGCTGTTCTTGGGGATTATAGCCATACCCTGTTTTTTTTTGTTATTAGATTATTTATTCTGCTACACAATTGTGCAGGAAAAGCCCCTCGGTAATTTAGAGTGGAAAATAGCCAGCAGAGAGTGCAAAAGGCACCTTCTCTGCAGTTACTCCACAGTTCACATTCCAGGCTCTAGACAAGGCACCTTGTCCTGGCTACAGCACATCTGCTCTGATTTACTGTTTGGGGCTACCATCCCTTCAATTCTCTTCACACTACTTCACCTGTTCCTCCACTTGGGGTTTGTGTTCACAACCCTGTTGTGACCTTGTTTTGGGACTAAGTGCCATTAGCATTCCCAACTGCTCTCAAAATACATACATATTTCAATAACGTTGTGAAATTGCAGACCTGCGAGGCCATACCCGGCAGGATGCTTTTATCCACACTGATGACACCAGAACAGCCTCCTCACCCCACTCCTCCCGAAAGACATCCGGCAGCAGGGAAGCAAAGCCCTGGGACTTTCCTCCTTCCTCGGCAACAATGTCCCAGTCGGGGCCAGCAATATTTCGGTCACAGACGCCCAGGCACAAGCTCAAGATGCAGCTCCCCAGCAGGAGCTGTGCGCGCACACACACGCACAGCTCTCTCGGCAGCCCCTGCTCCGCACGGAGGTGATTTGCCCTTCAGATAATGCATAATTCAGCATCAGTGAAGGCGGCCGAGGGGGCGACGGAGCCGCGAAAACGTGTCAAACTTGAGAGCGACCGGCCCCCCGGAAAGGCGGCGGTACCGGTACCGGCACCGCCCGCGCCCTCCCCGTGCGGCGCCCAGGAACGATGAGGGACCGTGGCCGCGCCCGCTCCCGGAGGTGCGTAGCGGGGCCGGGCAAAGGAGGGAAATTAAATTGTATTGGCTCAACTGCAGGAAACAAATCACAGATTTTCCTAATCAGACAGATGATGCCTAACTAGGGCACTAAGCAAATCACAAAGGAAGGTAGCAGATTTCACAAATCAGTCATGGCAAAAATGGTAAATTTCACAGCTTGAAGTGAATTCATGTTATAGGATGAAACAGCACAAAGTGATTAAGAGTTTTAACTGATAGGAACAATAAGCATGTAAGCTTTAGTCATCACACAGCAGCCGACATTTCTCCTCAGCTTCAGCTGAGCCATAGAATCAACACCTTCACCAGCCTTCTCNGCTCCGTGCCCCTCCCGTACCCTCCGGCCGCTCCCCAACTTTTCCCCGCACCATTCGGGAAAGTGCCCAAACTTGCGGCGGGGCCCCGCGTGTCCTCTCCACCCCATCCCTCCCAATTACCGGGGCGCTCTTAATTACCGCGCTGCCCTCCCGTGTGTTTGCTTCTCGGCAAATGCCCTGTTCCCCTGTCCGGTGGAACCGGCAACTCGGACTTGGCGATGCCACCTGGCATCTCACTCAGCCCCTGAAGAACCTGCACACTCAAAACACGGCCAAACACATAGCAAAGAGTAATTTTGTACAAGCATGTTAGCAGCAGTGTGCCGGGGATGGGTGACCCGACAGCCCCGGCACCTCACACCTGGGATTTCCCCGGTATTGGCTGGGGAAGTAGCCAAGAGCAATGTGCTGTCCAGTTGTAGCTGCGTGGTTATTTTTTTCCAGCTTTCTGAGAGGTTAGGAAAGCGCCTTATTATAATTGTATTGTAATGTTATAGCTGAATTGTGTGCAGATTAACATGCTTAGAAAAAACAGAGATGCTAATTTTTTTTGTTAGCAGCTTACCCCGAAATACTTGTATTTTATGGCAAGATTTAAAAGTTGCAGCTCTTCCGAGAATAGGCTTTATGTACAGTACCAGCGAGGGAGGATGAGTGGTGAACCCAAACAGTCTCAGAAGTAAAAATCAGAAATGCAGTTGCTAAATCCATTTTGTTTGTTAATGATGCTCACCATTTGATAAGAAAGCTATCCCGTTTATCCTGGGAAGATTTAATTTTGTCAGGTGCCTGGCATCTCATCAATTCCATTCATGTCCCTGGGATTTTATCTTTTCCAGGAGCAGGCCAAAGCAGCTCCCTGTGTTGGGGATAAATGTTAAGCACTTCTTTTGAATTCATGAGCTTCCAATCTGAACTCTGCCACAAAGCAAAATAAATTGCAAACAAAAATCAGTGTCAAGTTTCCAGGCTAGGTCAGACTATGATTTGGGGGAGCTCTGGGAAACTGTGGCTACTGGAAATTTAATCAAAGTCTGCTTCCAGTGGAGCAAACTTTCCAATAGCAATCACAGGCAGGAATTAAATCCATAGAGTAGACGGTAATGGAGATTAATAATCATATTCATCAATTAGCTGATAGAATCAAACAGAAAAAAATGAGGGTGAACAAAAAACTCCCTTTCCCCCCCTCAAACCTAGTCCCACCTTTATTCAGTGTCAAGGTTCTCTCCTGAGTGCTGGTTTCTAGAGCCAAAATATTTAGCAGGTGTCATAACATAAGGTCAAGACTTAATTATTTATATGGAGACATCAATCATTGTGTGGGGATGATTTATTTATAAATCACCAGAGCTGTAAAATGAGACAGTGAATTCTGATTTTCTCCTGCTTGTTCCTGAAGGGGATCAGAAAGGTCCAAGCTGCAGCTGAGTGACCTTTTGGAGCCTGTGCAAATATCTGCTCGGCCCCACGTGGAGGAGAGTTTTGCTATGCCTTTTAAATTGTGTAACCAGAATGTCACTGGGGAAATCTCATGCATATTTGCTACATCTCAGTAATGAACATTTACTGATTACGGATCATCTGGAGAATTTAGCTTTTTAAACATTATTCAAATTTTTATGTTTATGTAAGCTAATAAGACTGAGGAGATTCAGTAACTACTCTTTGCCTTATGGTGTTTGAAAAGTATGTCCGTTGGGCTTAGCTCAGCATCTTCCAGAATCATTTAAAAAGACTAAAATAGAATTTTTCTGCCTGAAAAAAAACCCTAGCTGTACTCAGTATAATGCTCTTTGCTCACAATTAATGCCAAAAATCAATTTGCTAACATGCTTTTTATGTTTTTGCTGATCACAAACAGGATGGCACAGTAAAAGCTTTTATTGCCATCTGATTAGTCCACTGTGGTGGTAAGTAAATAGCTTGGGCTAGCAGGGCTGTAAGACTCCTGTGCTGTATTCAGTGGATAAAGAAAAGACCACAGTGCTGAGCACCAGGCATAATCCTGCTCTCAGAATCATTCAAAGAAATTTTGTCAACCATATGAGCAGAAGCAAGATCAGGCCCTTGCATTTTCTGATAGCTGGATGAAATAGTGAACGTGTGCATGGGACATTTGTGAACCCCTTCCTCCTCCAGGTTCCACACAAAGAGTTAATTGCAGCTACAGATTCACAGAGATTTGTCCATTTATTTATCTGTTAATAGAAATAATGCTGCTGATCTTAGTAACAGGGAAGTGATTAACTTAGACCAAGTGAAACTGGTTGAAGAAAAGACAATATAGGAGGAGACAGATGAAGAGGAAAGTTACTGTGAAAACAAGTAGAGCTAGGAGGGAAGGCTTATTTTGCTCTCCTCTATCTCATAAAACTGCGTAGCACTTCGAAGCATGAGGCGTATCACAGGGCAGCTCGTGATTCCTCTGAACTTCATGGCAGGACTCCATTTTGGCAAGAGCAAGTCAATGAGCTCTCCTGCACATCCATTATACATTTCTCACTGATATTAAAAGATGTCCATTTATCACTGTATATCAGTGAGAGAAATTAAAATAATATTTCACTGGTTTTGTGAGAGGGTGTAAATTATGGGTAGAAGGATGAATGAGCTGGCAATGTCTTCAAATAACAATTAAGACATTAAAAGCATGGGAAAATATTTCTAGACAGTAACAAATTGCTGAGAAAAATGTGATTTTAGGACCCAATTCTGGTTACATCTTCCATGCGCACCCTCTGGATCTTTCCCAGAGCATGTGAAAAATGAAAGATTAACAGTATTTCTTGTGGGCAAGACCAGTCAGTTATTTTTCTGGTATACTGGATACATTTATAGCACTAAGTAATGCCAGTAGTGTTCAATATAAGAGTAAGAGATGAATGTATCATGAAACAAGGCACTGTCAAGGCAGGTGGGAAATGATTTCCAAAACATTGCAGTAACCACTCTGGGAGAAATGTAGTAAGATGGTAAACATAGTAAAATAGACTCAAGGGGCTTTAGCCAAAGACAGAGTTAAAGCCTTAGGTTGATTCCCACTGATGCAAGATCAAGCCCTACCCACACTTGCTGTACAGGAGTAAAACCAGGACTGGGTGCACACCCTGGCAAAAGTGGCTTTTACACTGTTCCATCCTTGTCACATCAGAGTGCAAAAAGTAATGATGAAATCACAGTGGAGTGCAAAGAGAGAAAGGAGGGAAATTAAATTGTATTGGCTCAACTGCAGGAAACAAATCACAGATTTTCCTAATCAGACAGATGATGCCTAACTAGGGCACTAAGCAAATCACAAAGGAAGGTAGCAGATTTCACAAATCAGTCATGGCAAAAATGGTAAATTTCACAGCTTGAAGTGAATTCATGTTATAGGATGAAACAGCACAAAGTGATTAAGAGTTTTAACTGATAGGAACAATAAGCATGTAAGCTTTAGTCATCACACAGCAGCCGACATTTCTCCTCAGCTTCAGCTGAGCCATAGAATCAACACCTTCACCAGCCTTCTCCTGTTTCTTAGTCTGAGCAGGAGCTGGTGGGGACAACAACAAACAAATGATGTCCCACACAGATCTCCAGGAGGCACAATCATGTCAGCCCAGTGAGAGCCAGAGCAGCCACTCTGCAGGGAGACATTCTGCTCTCCTCCCAGTGCCACCATGGAAACCTGGAGATATGGCTTCAGCAGTTGAAAATGTGCCATGAGAAGTGCAAGCCAGGGGACAGCGGGGTCTGTTCTTCACAGTGTGACTCCAGTGGTGAACAGCAGAATGGGAGGATGGCTGAGAGAGGTTGGAACAAGGGAGGACACTGTAGCAGCATGCTCCCTGTAGTGCTGGGGACAACCTTCTAGGTCTGGCAGTGCCACTTTTGAAGCCATTAGGTGTTGGCACATGCCACATCATGATAACCAAGCCATAGTATAACAGTAAGCATCCATTAAACAGCCCATTCAATGGCTTTCTTCCAAAGGCCACCCAGTTTCCATTGTTTCAAGGGATAAAAACCAATGTCACAATCCTCTCTCATGGATGCTGTTACGTGACTTTTGCTGGCAAAAGATTTCAACAGCGCATTTTCAAGAAAATCTCTGTATAGATACTGGAACCTCACTGTACCATTTGTGTCCCTGCTTAGACAAAGACAAAAATTCTGAAGAAAACTGTCACCATTATATCTTAATTTTGTTTCAGTGTACTCTCCTATCACAGTTATTGAAAAGCCATAGAGTGAAATACAAGCAAAGTGAGTTAATACCAATGAGGATGAGGCCACCCCAGAGAATTCCTCCTCCAGCAGTGTAATCCTCCTTCAAACTCTTGCCCTGGGAGGCAGAGTGTCTGCCAGCCCCTGCCTGCCCCCCAGAGCCGAGCGGCTTCGCAGCTGCCAGGAAGGTTAACAAACCCCGAGCTGAAACTGCACCGGAGTCCTGAACCCTTCCGAGAGCAGAGCCTGCCAGCTTCCCTCTGTTTATTGAGGGTGTTCCAGCCAGGACCAAAGCCATAGAGGAATGTAATAGGGCAGTGCCAGTTCCTTCAAATCCCACCTGGAAGTTATTAGGCATCCGCTGGAGGTGGTGGAGCACCTTCATCCCAGAATATCAAACATGCATCCTCTGCACAGAGTCCAGCTGAACCTTGGCTGGGCACTCTAGGGTCACAGCTCTGCTCCTCCCGACCTGGAGAGGATTTTAAATTGTATGCTGAAGAAATGCCTTAAGAAGAATTGATAATTCTTGAATGAGGATGAGAAAACAAAGGCTGAAAAGAATTAACATTTCTAAAGCATTTTTGAAGGAATGCCCCTGGACTCCTGGTAGGGAACTAAGATAGAATTTGAAAAAAATGTGGGGCGGGGGGGGAGAATCCCTCTTCTCCTGAACTGATTTCAAACTTGGCAGATTTAAGAAACCTTTCAGTAACATTTTGTCGATCGATGGTAATTTGATGCATCGGAGCTCAGCAGTGTGCCAATTCACTGTCAAACTGGTATTAACTAGACACTTTTTGAGCATGTTTATAACTCCAGATCCAGTAAATATGCAGACCTGACAACTATTGCTCCTTCCTTAAAATACTTAATTGGAAAGCATCTAAATGGTCTTTCACTCTTTGCCAGAAGGAAGCCTCTCATGCCCAGAGGTGCAAGCCCTTGCTCCCGGAGAAGGGGATCGAGGTTATGATTGTGATGAAAAGAGAAGGTAGATGAGGGGGCTGATTTTGGTCTTCACTGCTGCTATAGAGCAGCATGGCCACAATAAAATGCCCTCAGGCCTGATGTTCCAATCCCCATCCATACAATAACCAACCCCAAGGAAGTCAAGTAATGTAAGTAAATGACACTTGTTGAGAGAGCAGTAATTACTCATGTGGGGAAAGGTGGCAGGATCAGTTACAAAAACTTTCTGAAGGGTTTTTGAACTCGAATGCCTGCAATCAGACATCCACATATAGTTAAGAGCTAAACAAAAGTTGCTTTATTTTTTAAAGTTGCTAGTTTGAGAGGAAGCCACTGGAGATCCTGGTTTTTAAATCTGTGTGTCTTTAACACCTGCAGAGAAATAGTCTGAGAAATGTTGGGTTCCAATTCTATTCAGCCTGACCCTCAAATGTTAAAAATGATCCCTTTCTGAGCTGGGAGAATCAGAGCAGTAGCAAGCTGGTGACATGTATGTTTAGATGACTAACTTTAGATACCTGTTTGGATATTTGATTTAATATTTTGGTATTTTAATATCCTGAAATAGGGATACTATTTAACTCAAAGAAGATGAATTCATTTTTCTGTTGCTTTTGAGTTCTTTAATGGAAGATGTTACATAAATAATAATTTAATATATTTTAACAAGGGGTTTTTTTTGCATGAGCTGCTTGATCTGCTTAAAGCATGTACTTCTATGGGAGCTGAATTTGTAAAATAAGTTCAGAAATTTAAAGGGTGGATAAGAAGTTAAACTAGTGCATGAGAAGGGACAAAAGCTACATCACTCTTTCATTTGACAAAAAAATCACAAAGATTGGTTTGTGAACCTTTGGGCATATCATTTCTTAGGGATCACGAAATCCATTTGTGAAAAGATGTGTGAAATAAAGGAAGAAACTATACAAGTAGCATCCTGGTCAGTAAAACATGAATCTGCAGACACCATACACAGGAGGATGCTGTGAATCTCCTCTTTGTGTTGCAGTTCAGAAGAGCAGTTATTATTGCCAAAGGCTCAGAGAAGGGAGCACTAATAGAATGCAGTCCTTCCTTTCTTGCAGCAGAAATGTATTCAGCTAGTTTCTCAAGTAAGCGAAGAGATAATCCTATCCTAATCTGCAGTGACTGAAGCCTGCTCATCTGGAGGTTATCAGAGCATGGGGTGCAAGACTGAGCATGACCAACAATTATTTCATCCTTATATCTCCTACTTTCTAGGGAAAGTTCATTCCCTGCCATCTCTGTCATGTTTTACAAATGCTTCGACTTTTTTTTCCTGCTTTTTTCCAGTTTTCCCCAGAAGTATACTTATTCACACTTGTACCCAAAAAAACCCCAACTCTCCAACTACAGAAGCTAATTTATTACTTGTCTGGCTTTTTCTCCACAACAGTTATTCAGATCACATTGTTAGTGTTTCTTACTAACAGTACCTTCCCAGGTCACAAAACCCCATGACAGCATTTTAAAGACACAGTTATAACTTACTAGCAAAATGCTTCACATCTACTTATTAGTAATGGCTGTGAAATCCATCTAAGGAAGCTGCTGTCCAAAACTTACCAAGATGGAAGGATGGCAGCTGTCTCAACACTTAATGCCAGTATTCTTCCTTTGCAGACAAGGGGGAAAGGTTTTGCTTTCAAGCTGCCCCTTTTCCCACAGCAACTGACAATAATACTATCTCACATCTTTAAGTACAGATCTCAGGGTTAATGGTGTGACGGTGAGATGCAGAGGTTTAACACTTTGATGCAGAAAATTTACATGGCTCATTTCATGTTTGTGTTTTTGTTCAACATTTAGAGTAGCTTTTGCATCCTTAAAATAATTAAGTCATCCTTTTCTCATAAAAACTATGTATTTTTAATGCTTTGGAATAGCATGGCCTGTATCATTTTGTGTATTCTGCAACTTCTGGAGGACTCAGCATACCCCCCAGCACCAGTATGCATGTAACAAATGGGAGCCAGTGCCCAAGGAGCCTATAGCTTGCATGAAGTTCTTCTAATTCTGCACCTTACACAGGAAGTCTACACCACTGATGGCAGTGTGTGAATAGTATCTACAAGAAATAAAGCATTGCACTTACCTGCACTGTATTTTTCTAACCTCCACTGCAGAATTTGTACCTCAAAATATTAGAATCAGCTGGCAGTTCAACTTTTGGTTTACAATGGGAGAAATTTGAGCTTAAGTTAATGTCTTGAGTTTGAGGTCTCTGTTACAATATCAGCATGTTGCTAGCACAGAAATTCATCTGCTTTTCATAAATATTTTATAGGCCTCAATCATCATCCTCATCATCATTTTGGAAGAGGATCCCCCCACGATTGCATCCCGTTTCTGAGTTGTCATGGAAAGCCAGTTGGTGATATTTCAATCGGAGTGTTCTTATAACAAATTCCATTCAAATTCAGTCTGAAAGGGAGTTAAGGTTTCATCCTGCTGCTTAGAGAATGATATGCTAAATGCAGCTTCCCATGGGCTTGGCTGCAGTCCAGCGCTTTGTAATTTATAGTTCTCCTTCCCCATTCTGGCTGTGACCTTGGGACCTAACTCTCAAGTTCCCTTGGCTGCCTGCACTCTTTGTAACAGCGTGGTCCTGGAGTCCCCACCACCCTCCACCACCAGAGCCCAGCAGCAGCAGGGCAGCTCTTGGTAAATGAAAGGCAGCAGCTCTCCAGCACTTGGGCAGGTGGAGAGCAGGGAGCCAAGGGGAGTGCTCATTTTCTCGTTTTTACTAATTGGAGCAAATCACAGAACATTGTTCTTAAATGACAGAAATTATTAGCTGACTTCAAAGCATGAAATGCATTTACAGAAGGTTTAAATTATATTAGCTAAAGGCATTTTCTGCAGAGATAGCCACAAAACAGCTCTAATTGGAGATTTCCAAACAGCTGTTGTGCCCTGTGTATTTATATTCGTAAAATAACTTGAAAGATTATGTTAACGTGCAATTATTAAAAAAAAAGAAAGTTTTAACATTATTACTGATCTTATTGATAGTGTACTGAGGTGCCTAAGATGCTTTACTGAGAAATGTATGTGTCCATGGCCAGAGGAGCTGACAACCCAGACTGTAACATATGCCATTTTTAACAGAAAAATTATGTAATTGGGAGAAGCTATTACCCCTTCAAGATTATATTCATTAAAGATTATAACAGATACATCTTCAGAATGACATTGAAGGATTATTTGAACCTATGTATGTAACTGCAGATTGTTTTAACAAAGTTATTAAACAAAAGCAGCCTTGGGGAAGATACAGTGGAATACAGTGGACCCATGTAGCTCTATGGTTCCTTTATGCTTTCCAGATTTTTCTGGACATATCTTCTGGAAATACTTTTGTGTACCTATCTGAATTCCGTATGATGAGGAATACTTTTAAAATAAAAATAATTATTATAATCTATTATATCTTATTATTATACATTAATAATGTATAGTATCATAATTATTTTTAAAGTCTTTTAGATTTGTTATTTCCAAGTAATTGTCAGGGATTTTCAGCACAACAAGTGATAAAGATTTAGCTTAAAAAAAAAGAAAAGCAAAACTTGTCCTTTTGGAGTGCTGCCTTATTATTTATTGTGAAGACACCAGACAATCATTACGTTAAGTAGTTCTTTGTAAACAAGAAACCAACAAAGCCAAGAAACTACCTCTGCAAGATGCTCGTCACTAAGATACCACTGGCAAAACACACATGAACTCCCTGGATCAGTCCAAAAAATGGGGACCCTCTACTGGAGAAATTCAGCATACATTCACTAGGCTTTTCCATTTCACTGATAGTACACCTAAAATTGAACTATTAAGAAGGTTAAAAATTGTTTCAGATACAATGTTGCTACTCCACGGTTTCTTCTGACTAGTACTAGAGCTGCAGCAGACACACATTTATTATCTCTTGCTTGTGTTAGCACAGTGTGCTGCAGCTCTTGGTTTTTCCCCAGTCCTGCAAGCACTGATGGTGGCTGCTGAGCAGCCAGGCAGTGATGCTGCATGGTAACTCATTGGAAATAAAGCACTGAGAGAGGGGTGTCATGCAGAAAGAAATCTCTGGCAAGTTAGGGGCAGTGCCCACAAGTGAGTTTTGAGGAAAGGCCCTTAGACAGCAGCAGTGCTGAGTGTGCAGATACATTTGCTGTGCTTCCTTGGAGGGAAAGGGCAACAGTATTTATGGAACATTTCTTTATAAGAGGTTTCTGTACTGTACACCAAGTATTTATTCTGGCAGTAGCTCTGTAATTGTGCTGTAAACCACCCTGGGTACTGGTTGCTGTGTACCTAGGAGTTTGACTAGGTGCCAGCCAATGATGAGCTCTGTGATAACCATGTATCGTTTGCAGCAGGAGCCCCATGCCCGTGGGTGGCAACAGCCTTCCTGCTTCCTCTCGGGCTCCTCCAAGCAACCAAAACCCACCTCCAGGGGATCTTCTGGACTGGGAACTCAGTCATCTTTTATTAGTGCACCTTATCAAAGAATCAGCCGGGTTGGAAAGGACCCCTGAGTCCAACCCTTGATCCACTACCGCTGTGGTTCCCAGACCATGGCACTGAGTGCCACATTCAGTCTCTTTTTAAAAACCTCCAGGGACGGAGTACAGGGGAAGAATCCCTTCCCTGGACCTGCTGGCCACGCTGTTCCTGATACAGGCCAGGATGCCATTGGCCTTCTTGGCCACCTGGGCACACTGCTGGCTCATGTTCAGCTTCTTGTCAACCCAAACTCCCAGGTCCCTCTCTGCCTGGCTGCTCTCAGCTACTCTGTGCAGGACCCGGCACTTGGCCGTGTTGAACCCCATCCCACTGGAATCAGCCCAACTCTCCAGTCTGTCCAGGTCCCTCTGCAGAGCCCTCCTGCCTTCCAGCTGATCCACACTCCCCCCCAGGTTTGTGTCATCTGCAAATTTGCTAATTGTGGACTCAATCCCCTCATCTAAATCATCAATGAAGATATTAAACAGAACTGGGCCCAGCACTGATCCCTGGGGGACACCATGGCCACCAATTGGACCAGCACCATTCAGCACCACTCTCTGGGGGCCTTCAGCAGTTCCTAACCCAGCACAGAGTGCTCCTGTCCAAGCTGTGGGCTGACAGCTTTTCCAGGAGGATGCTGTGGGAGACAGTGTCAAAGGCCTTGCTGAAGTCCAAGTAGACTCCATCCACAGACTTCCCCTCGTCCCCCAGGTGGGTCACCTGATCATAAAAGGAGATCAGGTTGGTCAGACAGGACCTGCCCTTCCTAACCCCGTGTTGGCTGGGTCGGATCCCCTGTCCATCCTGTTAGAGCTATGTGATTGCCCCCAGGAATGAAGCATGCTAGGCATACATCAGGAACACCTTTTTCTCACAGGTCAGAGAATTAATATGAGCCTGTGTAGGGCTTGACTGACCCCATTCCCTTGCATTTCTAGGGCAAAGAGAAGCATGAGGGAAAGCCTGTGTGGTGGGGATCCACTACCAGAGCTCCTGCACACTTGCTTCCTCCAGGAAAAGCCTTATTTTCAAAAAGTCCTGCTCAGCCCTGGAAATCTCATTTTTTCAATGGAGATCAGAGTTAGTTTTTGCCGTTTCTTCCAACTTTTCAATGTTGCAGAGAATTCAGTATTACTACTATTCATGCAAACCTCCAGCTCCTCATCCTTAAGTGGCTTTGAGGTTTCCTTCTATAATCTGTCATACCAACAGCCCTCTTGGCTTGATTTCCCTTAGTAACAACTGTTTCTTCCTGCAGTTTTTCTGACACCTCTGTCAGTGGGACAGAAAGCCAGTCTCAGTAAGAAGGGACAATGCGGAATTTAATCGTTATGATAGGTGTAGTTCAAAGAAACAGCTCTGCCTTGTAGTTCCATGTCACACTATATGACATTACCTGGAGCACAGCCCATGAGACCAAGCAGTACTTTTTCAATCTGATCTGGCTCTTGTGCGTCTGATTAAAGCCTCTCTCTCTTTTTTCCAGTGATATGCCATCTCACTGCCTGCATAAATCTGCAGTTATGCTACATTGGGCACTTTCCCTGTTTGGCTATTAAACTGCCCTGTCGCTTTCTTTTGTCAGGGCTTCTTTTTCCCCTGTAATACCTCACCTAAACTTTTTCTTTCCTAGCTTCAGGCCATTGCTCCCTGGCCTACAATTTTCTGTGACTATGAGTAATTCCCTCCCTTCATTTCTATTGTTACCTTGAATGTATTTATAGACTGTGATCATATTCCCCCTGAGCCATCTCTTTCACTGGACTCTATGAATTTAGCTTTCTCAGCCTCCTCACGTTATGTTCTCTAATCCACGTATCATTGACCTCCTTTGTTTTAATCTTCTTCTTTTGAAGGTTGGTTACTAGAAATAACAGCACTATGTTATTTATATGGATTCATATGTACTTCCCCAGTTATCTGTATTCTCTTACCCAGCGGGGATATTTTTGTTTATATTGGTTTGATTTATGAAATCTCTCTCTCCTTTCCAAATTTAATGTCGTAAATGAAAATATACAAATAACTCGCCATTCTGTTGCCAAGGCATCAGCAGAAGGCAACAAGGCTATAGAAGGCAACTGATGATGGTAAAGACTCCCAAGGTCAATTTTTGTTTCCTGCAGAAACCTTGCCCAAGTTAGGTGCAACCTTCTGCACAGGAGAGCTGCACATGTGGGAGGAGGGACAGTCCTCTTCTCTGATATTTTGGAAAGCAAAATCAGCTACATACCCCCAGCCATTCAGTTTCTCCTTTTAATGTGATTTCCTGTTTTATCACTGAAATAGGAATTTCTGACCTATGGAAAACATAAATTTTGGTTTCATTTAAGATTAAAAGTTTTCGTTTTAAAACTTGTAATGAAATACAAAACTATTGGGAAGGAAATTCTATTTTGGGAAAGTAGAAATGCTCCATCTGGATGTTTTTGATCTAAAACCCAGATAACTGAGATTTGGTTCCACTGACATACCTTTCAGCTCAGCTCATCAGCTCAGCACCCCACAGGAGCTGCAGGTCCCTACCCACCTTGCCCTAAGCTGTTCCCAAAACCCCCATGGGCTCTGGGATTCTCTATGCAGCACTCTCCCTTCTTGCTTGCTGCTTTTTCTGAAGTTTGTAACAAATGAGTGAATTAAAAATATATATATAAAAAAAGAAAAAGCCTCAGGAAAATATTATATCACATCATGGAAAGGGAGACCATGCCTGGGAACAAGAATTTCTTATGGGGAAAGAATCACAGCTCCCCAGAGCAACAGGAAGGTTGAGGTGAAAGGAGAACTTTGAACCTAAATTTGTAAAATTAGACAATACTAAGATTTCTAACATGGAAGTACTGGAAGATGGGAAAAACATTGTACACTGTAGCATGCGTGGCTCTGGATGTGCCCAGGATCATATTTCTGCACATCTCTCATTGACTCTGATGCCTGTGTAGAACCTGACACTAATGATGTCTCTTGTAAGACAGAATAATCTATCAAACTAACCAGTGCTTCCTTGTATTTCTCCATCAGTCTGTACCAGAGTTTTGGTTTTACTTTGTTCTTCTTTATTGTTTAAAACAACTGTCCCTTTCTGTCCTGGGCTTGCACTGTATTTGCAATTAGCATTTCAGTACCAAAAGCTCATGAAAAAAACTAACAATACTGTATTTAAAATAACTAATTATTAGTTCTACATTGGTTTATTGAAAAAAACCTCCTCCAGTAAATAATAATGGTAATGTGTATGAGGACTGCTGTCACAAAGGACATACCAAACTTTCTAACACATCTCCTGTCTTCACACTGTACAAATATTTATTCTTAGCAATACTGCAGTTTTTACCAGCACTTCCCTCACCCACTTTCAGCAGAATTGTGACAGGACAATATGAAGTGAGAAACTAACATCTGCAGGGCTCGTTCCTGTGAGAAGAGCTGAACTCTCTGAATAATATTTCTGTTCAGTGGTTGAAGGATTGCCTCAGGTATGATCAAAAGACAAGAGAGCATTTAGTTTTTAGATGAAACAGAAAACTTCAAAATTAAAAATAATTTTCAGTACGAAGATTTAAATTTTTTTTTTGGTTGCAAGTATCAAAGCAAAAAGATTTGGGGCTTAAGTTTTGATTGTTGCAAGATGCTTAGTCAGTTGCTACCCTCATTAAAAAAACAAACAACATGCAGCTCAGTTTACAAACACTTTGTAAATTAAAGATCCCAGCAAACTCTAGCAAGAATTACAAATTATAATCTCCTGCCTTTCAGAGAATCAATGTCTGTAATGGACACCAAAGTGCACTCTGGAAACAGGCTGCTGATTCTTTCTTTTAGTTAATTATTAAATGCAAAATGTTTGAAATATGCATTGTAAGATGACTTTATTTTAATTTTCTCAGGAGAGACATTGACAGATCCTGAATGATACAGCACCAAACTGTCATCTTTAATGATATTTTCTTTTTAGTAATCATTGATCTACACAAATTTGACAGTTCCTAAATAGAAGGTCATCATTCACATTGCTTGCTCTGTCAAGAGCTGACTGTGGTGCAGAGGATCTCTGGTGATACAGGCTTGCCATGTAATCATGTGATAGGTTGGATATGTCCTAATAAATACAACAGTGTACCAAAATAGCAGATCTTTTGTCACTGTGCACCTTCCTTCAGAGAGGAAAGGTAAAACCCTGTGACGAAATAAAACCAAGATCAACTAATTTGGAAAGAAGTATTTCCAGTCTGTCCCCAAGAAAAGAACCTCTTATCTCCATCTTCACCATGTTCTGGCCAAAGTATCACCATTTTCTCAATTTTTTTTTTGGTTCTTCACGCAGTAGGAATACAGAGGTCTTTCTCATCCTTCAGCAGATGACAGGGATAGCTTAACCTGGACAAGCTGAAGCACAGACTAGGGCCCCAGTACAAGCTCTGGTCCAAACCCCAGGGAACAGGCTATGCTATACCGATCCGTTAATGGTTTTGCTCTTCCTAACCCCTGGATGTTGCTTTCAGCACAATCAGTATCCCTGTATCCCTTCCCAAATACCACGCCGACAGCAAAGTATACAAAATCAAATCAAACAAAGCACAACATGCAGCTGCTAAAGGCAAGAAAGAAGAGACCTGGGCACTCCAGAGGCTCTGATGAGGCAACAGACATGAGGCAATGGGGGGAAAAACATGCGAGAGGAAGGTGTAAATTTGAGAAGAAAGAGCTGTGGAATGCCAAGGAGGACAGAGGAACAGTTTGTAGCAATTCCTGGGGGCAGGGACAGGGTATCTGATGAGTGTTCCAAGGCCTGGACCTTGGTTCAAGCAAAGCCCAGCAAAGCCTTGCTATTCCTTCTCACTGCCCTAGGTATTGTCTTAGAGTCTCTTTAAATATGAAAGCAAACCCCTGCTGGAAATGAAATTATAACCTGGTGCACATGAATCCCTAAAAAACCATTGCTGACATTACAAAATCATGTTTTAGGGTGGGGTCTGGTGTTAAGGAGCAACTGTAGCTTCCAGCTGTTGTACAGAGCCTTGTGGGGCATAATCCTCTTCACAACTTTAGGAAGAAAAGAGATCAACACTACAGTGTGACTTCTTTTTTGAGTCCTAGGGAGAAAAGTGTTGGAGATGAAAACAATTCCCACTTCTTTCCCAGAGAATCCCCTGCATTAGGGGACAAGAGTCCTTCAGGATTCCCCTAGAGATCACTATTTCATTTATTCCTTTTCCAGTGATTCTAAACAATCTTCACAGATTAGCACCCCCTTGGACAGTACTATTTAGAGGCACATAATGCTCCATTTTCTCCTGTTCCTTCCTGTCTCCCCTGAGCTGGTATGCCCAGGCAGGAGGAAGGTTTACAGTCTTTCCCCTCCCTTTTCATCTTGTAAGCTGTAGCCTGATCTCATTCTCTGCTGCTACACAAACAATAAACCAGGCACCCGAGCATGGTTTATCTTAGCAATATTCCATTTCTCTGTCAGATTTTAGGTCAGGTGGTAATTTTGGGTGAGGTATTGTCTGCAGAGACAACAAATGCAAGAAACAATCTTTCTCCCAGCAAAGGATAAACTAGATGACCCAAGTGATTTTCTCTGTCACTGCTATCTATGTTTCTATTATGGAATAAACCACTGGACAAGGAGAAGGATTTAATGCTTTGACTGTAGTGATGGATACTACCAAAAAGCCCAACTTAGTTCATCTCCTCACTGTCTTATAAGGGGCAGTGTGTGTCCAGCAAAACACTGGTATTTCTCTGCTGCGCAGAGATGGTCTCTAGAATACCACACTCAGTCCTTGACAGAGGATATTCCCCTTGAAGAATATCATAAATTGCAACAATGCCTGGCTTGGATGACTCGGGTAACTCAAAATAGGCAAAAAAAAGATTTATATAAAATAAAATTTAAAAATAAATAAATAATAACATAGGGAAATTTTCTATTTATTTCCTTTTTCTTTGGTCTTTGTGAGTCATATTTCAGTCTGGAATGAATTTTTAACATCTGTGTACTGTCCACACAACTCTGGAAATACTGAACAGAAGAGTTAAGAAGTAAAGCATGGGTACATTTTCCTTCCCTGAAAGCCTGAGGACTACCTCAAGCCTGAAGCATGTTTACAGGCTGTCCATTACTGATCTCAGGACAGGAAGAAAGTTGAACTCCTGATGGCAGCAGAAAACTCCTCCACCAAACAGTGGTAAAAGTCTTAGAGGTCAATCTGTCGTTCTACTTTTCAAACAAGAGTACCACTGTCCAGCTCTAACCAACAGCAATCTATCAGCCCTCATCCTTGTGTATGTACTTTTCAAGGCAACTGAAGAAAAACCACTTATGAATGGGTTCAACAGAGGGAACTGAAGACACTTAAGCTCATAGTTTGTAAATGTGAAGGTGACTCCTGGATGTTAATACTGTTTAAGCTGAGAAATGCTGTTAAAGACATCACATCCTATTTTCCTGGGCAGTAAAACTCCATAGTACCAGAGGGTAAATAGTTTTCTTCAGCTGTTAGGCTCTCAGTTCTATTAAGAAATTCTTGAATATTTCACTGCTTCTTGTTTTGGTTTGGTTTTGTTTACCAGATAGAGCAACGATGCACTTAAACTCCATTGCACTCAGTATCTCTAGCTGACACTGGACAGCATTGTCATTATCATACAGTGTTTCACTGATTGTGCTTTATTATTATTTTTTTCTTATTGTTTAGGTCAGTCTCCAGTGCCATTCTAAAAGGAAATAGAGGAGAGCTTGCTGTTATTACCATGCAAGCCAGACTGTCTGAACAGAGTCTTTTAGCCAGATGTAAATCCATAATTATAAATTACTGTTGGAAGGGGAATGACAATCACTGCACTTTGGTTTATTGCCCCATTACTTTTCATGTAAATATACTGACCATAATAGGGAATTTAGGTGTATTTGCTATTTAAGACTCCAAGTAAGGACTACTCACAGAAGAAAGAAGTGATAGTACAAGGCTTATGCACAGTAAAGGAATAAATCAAAAAAAACCAACCAAAAAACAGCAAACCAAAACTTCTTTGTAGCATAACTATGGATAATGAATACACAGTTCCCCGTGCTTCAAAGAGAAAGGTGTTTGGGGAGCCACAGGGCAACTGGAGTTTTAGTTCCTACTTTTCTGTGGACTTCTATGGTATTTTCTGCAGTCATTTCATTTTATTGCACCTAAGTTTCTTCATCTGTAAAATAAATCCTTCAAATACAATTGGATCAGCTTCATACAGCAAATTACATTTGATGCTGAATCATGTCTTTTATCTCTCTATCTGTCTGCTTATTTTTATTGTGAGCTCCTCAGGGCAAGGAGTATCACTTGAAGCCTCATATATAATAAAAGTGTCGTTAGCACCACAGATCACATTCTCTGGGACTGGAAGCTTACGGTAACAAAAATAAATAAATGTGATCAGCAGCTGGAATTAAAATAAAGCATCCAAACCAAAGAAAATACTTATGGCCCTCTCTCATGAACATACAGTTTAGGTGCATCCCTGAACAGACACTGTGTAAAGCACTGGCTACACTTCAGCCTTTGGCCAATTGGAAGTGTTAAGAAAAGCTTTCTGGCCACAGCAGAGCTATTCAGGAATACAATAACAAAGGCTGTGAGGTACTCAACAGTTCAGTAACCTTAACAATAAATTGGAAAGGAACATTAATATTCCTGAACCCTTGTTTTCAATAGTAGGAACAGGTTGGCTAGTCTAAACATACCTGAGCTGAAGAGGAACTAAAAAGGGATTTTTCTGGTGATACAAATACAAGGGCTATCCAGGAAAGCATGTCCAAAACACAGCTCCTGTTCCCAGGGCTGCCAGTTAGGCTTTGTAGTATTCCCACAGAGCATGGAAAGACTGATTAAAAGATAACAATGTATCTGAATAGAAATATGACAGGGATTTGATCTGCTGAGCAGTTTCAGAGCACATTTACCATACTTTACCTGGTCACAAAAACTGAAGAATGGCAAAAAATGAAATATATTCTAACATCTAGATTTGATAGATTAATTACAAATAAATACAGATAGATAATAGGCTCATTAGGCTATAGAAGCACCCCTGAAGTGAGAGAAGGTGCTGTATCATTGAGGTCAGTCCCTTCAGTTTACGTATGGGCTTTTTTCTCAAAAAAACCTCAGTGTCTCCCACCACAGTTTGGTTGAAAGTCCCAAGCCCAGGGTTATGCCCTAATGATCAGTTTGTGACACACTGCTTGTTATTCTTCATAAATATTAAACCCATTTTGTTCACAGAAGAGGTCTCTGGGGTCAGCAAACTCCTCACGATGCTCATTCCCTTTAATGGCATTAATGCCTTATGTAGCAGTCATTTCTACGTTTCTGCTTAGAGGACATTATTTTCTTACAGAAAAACTCTTCAGTTCCTGCAATGAGTGCTCATTTTTGTAGATTAAGGGATGAATTGTGCCAAATCATTCTCCTCTTTTTCTCTTCCGGGGTTATTTGCAATGTTGCTTCTGCTACTGTCTGTATGCCTACTGCGTGCTTTTCAGAAAAATGAAACCATTACACACAACACAAATGACTAGACCTCTTTCATAATCACACACTCTTAATTGGCAGGGAAGGACTAAGATCACTGTAATACATGCAGTAAATGTCTCCGACTCGTTTTTTTTCTCCCAGGTTTAAAGGTCAACGAGAATATTTTTCTTTAATTTGACAGGCACACAAGAAATAATGCAAGACTCATTTATGGTCAGGTAATGCACAAAGAAATCTATAAATCAAGCTAAGGGGAATATTAGATCATGCTCATATCTGAGCCCATCTGGCTTAGTTCACAAAGGAATCAATATCAGGCAGAAAGCTTGGTATTCCTTGTGATTTACACTCTTGCATCTAAGGGGAGAAACATTTCCAATTTTTAAGTCGGTCCATCTGAAACAAAAGGATATGAAAAAACCCTATAGTTGGCTGTTACAACTATGCATTAGGTAAGGTATTTGATGACAGATTATAGCTGCCAGAGGGAGGGATGGTTACCGTGGTTCATTCCTCTTAATGACTCAGCACATTGTTTTAGTATTTTGATCTTCCTCCCCCCATGTTTATTTGTACAGAGCTGTTAGGAAATAAAATTATCCAGACTTCCACACATTTGATTTTTGAAGATGAATTGCAATTGATATTTATCAGGCACAGTACTGTTAGAAAATATACCATGCTGTAACATACGTAATGTACGGATTTTCTTCAGTGTCTTCTTTCAAATACTACTTTCACCAACAAACCCCACACCTCAAAATGTATTATGGCCAAATAGTAATCCTGCCTATACCATATTAGAAATGGAAGCTTTTGATCCTTTTTTGAACATCCAGGAGTTATGTGAAAGCTTTCTACCTATATAGTACATCTCTCAACTAAATAAAATCTCCAGTTGGCCTTAAGTTCAGCCTCCCCAAGAGGCAGGATGAAAAGCATCAGACTGTGTTGCAGTACGGGGTGAATGCACAGGGGTGGAAGGCAGAGGAGGAGCGAGAGATTTCACAAAGCAATTAGAATATGCAAAACAGATATTGCAATGATGGGTGCCATAAAAGTATCAGGGGAACTGGGGCAAGTAAAACATCCATTTCAGCTACAGTGATTTGTTTTACATACAGTGCTAATATCCTTCATACAAATACCAAAGGCAGCTTAATTTAAATCTAGAAAGGCATTTAGACTAAAGGGAAAGCCTGATATACTTTCTTCCAGCTAATGGGTACAAGTAGAATCAATAATTTTCCCCGTATATATTGATAAATTATTACATCAGACATTATTGATCTAGCCAAGGAAGGAGGAGATCAAAATAATGGAAATCAGATAGTTGTGATTAGAAGCGCTTGGGATATTCGTTTGGAAAAGGTTGATAACTAAAATGGTCTACGGGCTGCATAGTTATTGATTTAATAAATAGAATAAGCCTTGCTGATCCCAAACAAGGTTACTTGTACAGGTATTTCAGGGGGCTGTGCTACTGAAAGTCAGTCTATATGTCTTCTTTATGTGTTTGAATTATATTTTAGTTCAGTGCACTGGAAGGTTTCATTTTAGATGTCTGTTCCATTCAGACACAATTTTCTACTGCATTTTGCTGCTGAGAACCCTTTGACTTCATTGTGGTAGTAGGCTTAGTATTTATTTAAAAGGTTTTCATAAGTTCATGTCATTATTAATAATGAATATGTTCATTAATTTACACATGCTTCACAAACACTGGGCAGGATCCAAGAGCCTCCCATGTGAGAAGCAATGTGTTGGGGCTATGCTATTGATTCTTTCTCAAGTACACCCTCTTAGCAGAGAATACATAAGTATTGCATGTTTCAACCCAAAAGGTTCCAACATGTTTTTCAAACCAAAGAGGGCAGTGTGTCTGTTAGTAATGACCCCATATCCATCCCAGGAAGGCACCACCTTTACAGCACTCTCTGGCAGTAGCCCGGTAATTGCAGAGTACTCAGGAGCTGCACAGGCAGGGAAGAGAGACTGTCATATCATTCACTACACACAATAAAGATTTTTTTTAAAAGAGGTAGAATGAGATTTACCTTAGTGGAACACAATCACCCACAGCTTTCCCTTTGATCTGTCTGGGAGTCACACTTGTCTCTTTGCTTCTTCCCTCACTAGCTTTTGTATCCAGGTGCTGTTCCCCAACCTGGGGCTCAGTTTCCCTTTTGCAGTCCCAGCCTTCTACTTCCCTTGCCCCCGAGAAAGACAGGAAGCAGCTTCACCACGCTCCTTAAGCCTAGCAGCTGGAGCTTGTAAGGATGGAGTGGACCAGAATCTGTTCCACCTGTTCTCTCACAGGAGGCATTTTTCCTGGTACCCATAGGAGCAGGCTAGAGCACTGCCTCTGGGAAGGGTAATTTAACTGAGCATATAATGTAAGTATTATTACCATAGCCCTGAATTACAAAAGAGAAGCAGAGCTCCGCTACATCTTTGGGAAACAGTGGGGGATGGTCACGTCTCATCAGTTTCAAAAGTCCTTCTAAAATATGGTAAGACAGGAAATGTGTATGTGCAGATATGGCTCACTGAAAGTCAAAAATTCTTATCTCATTTTTTTTCTACACTTGGGACTTTTCCAAAGTTTCTCTTCAGCATGAGAAACCAAATATGCTTTCCTTAATGTCTTTAGAAATTGTTCTGTGTAATGCTGGTTGAGTTGATGCTAGTTACCAAAGCCTGGGCCACATGGGACAGCAGCATAGTGTGAAAAATGAAGATATCCATATGTTCTTCTCATGTGCTATGAGTAGAAGGTGATCCTGAAAATGAATTCTATATTTCTTCCCAATCATCATTCACTGTGGCCAGTGCCTAAGAAGCTGTGTGTTTTCCTCTGGCAGCAGCACATCTGGCAGTTATAGCAGATGCATGGGAGTTATATTGTAAGGGTGACAAAAGTCATCTTCCAGACAGGTAGAAAGTGATACAAGCTCCACAGCACATGACTAGATCTATCATACCTGCTCTGCATTATTTACAGGTACAATGGCATAGCACAGCAAGTTTTATTGGCTAACTCAGTACAGCAGCATCGTAAGAGCTCTACTGGATTGTAGTTATGAATCTCCTTTGGACAGTACAATGCAACTGATTCTTCTGGGTAAGACCTAATATATTGGTTACATGCTCTATTATAAGACACACGGACCATCATTATCTCACATCAACTTTAAAGATTCTTGTGCCTGACCACTTCTTTCATCCTAAAACTCACCACACTGAGGAGAATTAGAATGAGAAGGGCTGCGCTAGGGTAAAATGAGAAACACCAGTTGCCTTTTTCTGTACATGCTGCATGATAAAGGAGACTTTTTTGTTATAGCAGTGGGATGTGACAAAGATTCCTGGTCCTTTCTAAACAGCCCAGATTTTGCCATTGTAAGGCTGGGCTGTAAATTCTGAGAGGAGAATGTGCTCAAAAGGCCATTCCCAAATGTTTCCTTTGCTTTCCAGGCACTAAATTCAGCTTTGGTTAGTTACATGCAATAGTAGTTTAGGATTAGATTAAGAGCTACTTCATGCCTGGGATTACACCCCAAATCAGAGAAGTCATTTCAGATCTCTGAAGAATAGTCATAGCCTAAAGCAGAAACACAGTTGTCCTGTTCAAGGTAAGGTGCCGAGCACTGAGCACTTATAAGGCAACAGAGAGTAATTTGGTGTCCCTCAACTGAAATGAGATACCGTTTCCCCAGCAGGGAGTCTGATATTTGTACTATATTCAGGTGACAGTGTTTATGTATCTTTGTTAAAATGGCATATTTTTCTTTCTGCTTTTTTTTTTTTTTTTTTTTAAAGCATCACACCTTTAATGCTTGTTATTCAGAGACATGTTATGGAAATAAAAAGCTGTGGCCTTTGCCTTTCCAAAGGCTGGAGCTAAGTTAATGTAGAACAGAGAGACAGTAGGAGTAAACAGAGCACATTTTGAATTCCATTTTCTTTCCTGTAATTTATTCTTCCTACCTCTAGCGTTGCTCTGCAGATATATTTATAAAAATAGGTTTTCCATGCACTGTACCTCACAGGTTTATTTAGGACTGCTGGTGAAGATTTACACTGCTCAAAAGAGCAGTCATAGCAGATAATTCCATTTGCAAGCTCCAACATAATGTTCTAAGTAAAGTGTTGTTATCACCATGGACAATTTTAATGATGGCAGAATTTACAGACAACTTGTTTGACAAAGACTGCAGCAACAGACACCTCAGCAAGTTCTTTTGCCAGTGGTAGTTTTCTGATTGTTGTTTCCTGTTAAACATACTTTACATCTCCCTCCCAGCTCGATCCAGAATCTTCACAACAGCTTTTATTCCAAAGTGTTAACTTTGCTCCTTATAAAGTACCTATCAGAAACTCATCTGAAAAAGTTGCTGAGCATCTCACAGACCTGACTGGACAACTCAGTCTCTGGTTATTTTGTTTAAAAACTTCCTGTTCTGTAAATAAAATTTCTGGCTTTGCCATCGCACTAAGAAAAATTTTAATAACTTTATTAGTAAAGTAGTATGATGCAAGGTGACCATCGGAGAAGCTGGGTTAAGGTACCTCCTACTTTCTGGGAAATGCCTCATAGATTCCCATTCTGCTAACCACGGGATTTTCTATTGCAATAATGTAATAGAGTGATTTAGTAATCTGTTACCAACTGTTGGGGGTAGTGAGGAAAAGAGGAGCTTGCAAGCTGGTAACTCACTGTTCACCTTATACTCCTTACTGAACAGAGGCACATTTATAGCCACAGGGACACTCCACATGGGTGACAGTGATACCCTTGCTACATATTGCACATTGTATATATAGTTTTCATGTGCTATATATTGCACATAATATGTACTATATTGCACTTACTCGGCTGACATTCCCTTCCCCACAGGCAAACAGCTTTTCTGTGACACAGCCTTGGCAACACCTAAGAACCTGCAGCTGACCTCCCTTCACAACTGTTCACTGCTGTCTGGAAAATGGAATTTGAGCTATTTCCTATTTTGTTACTTTTCAGCAAATACATCAGGTTTTGTTGTTGCCAGTCTGGCAACCCTTCATTAGCACTAGAAAAGCTCATCAATGTAATCCTGTATATGTTGCACTGGAAACCTTGAAAGATGACATACTACTCCCCAGTGATTTTTTTTCCTTTCTCTCATTGCTTTCATGTTGTCAGCTAGAACAAAAGGAGTTTCAGTTAATTAACTGTGTATTTGCTGCAACCACTAACCTGCATCCTAGATAGTGCAAAAGTTGCTTAACTGGAGTTCTTGGCGGAGTTACACACCTTCTGGTTTTAAGTTTAAAAAAAATTTATTCCTGTTTTCATCTTTGCATATTCAATTCCTCTTATATAAAAAATAAACATTTTACCTCTTTCATTATTCTCCACTGACTAAGGGGAAGGATTCAGTAGCTGGCATATTAACCCAGACTTCAAGAAGGCCTAACTTAGCCTCTTCCTGACCACAGAGTTCCCACTTCTTTAGGCAGGTTGTTCAGGTTTCTCTGCCTTGGCTTCTCATTTGTAAAAGAGGAACAATGTTGGATTCACAACTACAGATTGTGGAAAAACTCAGCTCTTAGAGAGACAGGGACAGTGCAAGTGACTAAATAGATATACTGTACTGCAACAACAGAATACGGAGGGGTTTAATCTGATTCAGTGCTTTGAAAATAGATCTATCTCCACAAATATGATTTGCTTTAGGTGCCACTCGCTTTCGATCGACTGTTTCTCAGCTGAATCTGTTTCCTCACTTCACTTCACTACCCAGCTCAAAGACATTATGCCAATGTAATGCAGCAGGCAGGATGAGACAGCTAGAAGTATTAACTGCTTGAGTTGCACTGCCACAGAAGCAGCAAATCATGGCCCTAGAGTTTCATGAATCACTTTTTTGCACAGTAGCACATGACATAGCTGGAACTCAATTAATGTTTCCACTGATTTTGCATAGAGCTGTGACCTTGCATATAGTATCCAAACAGATCACATGCAAAGTCACAGCCACCTCACTGATGGATATAAACTGAATGTCACCATCTATGCACCCACTATTGTTGTCCTCAGCCTTGATGGTAATTAAATGTGAATTCTCTTCTCCTGGGCAAAAATTAAACATCTGCAAGATGCAGAGTTGTTTTCCTGGGTGTGGAGGGAGAGGGTTCAGATATCTCTCTTCTTGCAGATTTTTTTAACCATTGCTTCTGTGCCTTGTTTAATTATTTGCATATGGCATTATCAAGTTAAAAAGAGTGTGCATATACAGCACTTCTTCTCATTCTTGTATTAGACATTAATAAAAGGAAGCATGAGGATAACTTTCTCACTAATGATGATGGGAAATTAGTAAATCTTGAAAAATACACCAATGATATATAAAGGTCCAAAGAGAGAAATTCAGCACAAAATATTGCCTAAGCCCTTTGGGGCTGTTTCTCCATTTACTTTTGTAGTTATGAGGGAAGGTGGTAAAGAGTAAATACAGAAGGATCTAAGAGACTGCAATATACAGAGAAAGTAAGTGAAGCTGATAAACACAGCTCAGACTAGAGAAGGAATGCCAGCACGGCATATACAGTAAAGGTTACATGCCTGGAGGCCTACAGCCAAAGAGAGATTCATGGCTTTTTTTTTTTTAAGTCTCATGCTAGTGAAAAGTTGAGTGTTGGGAGAGGAGCAACACTTTATACATTAGTCATAACATTTTGAAGGGCAGCAGATCCAAAGTAGAGCACGAGTCAGGACAAAAAAACAGTTGCTAATTCTTTTTCTTTCTCATTTGTAAGATGCAGTCTCCATTTACTCTCAGGCACCTCAGTAAGCAACCAGAAGTTGGTTCAGAGAGAACCATGCTCTACTTACACTCTGCATTTGCAACCTTGTGTATTTATTCTCTGATAAGACTGTGTTTTATGGTGGTTTTCATTGTGAAGGGAAGGATAATGTAGATCATTAGAGCTTGCTCTTTTAGTCAGTGGCAAGCAGTTGGTCAAATATTTTATACAAGCCTCATTTAACACTAAGGATTTTGTTTGCCAAAACTTCACCGTTTCCTGAAGCTAAACTGGGAAGAGCTGTGGGAGTCAGGGTTGGGTGATGCTGCTGACACAGTTCAATCATTTCACCAGCTCAGACAGGTCTTCATCTCAGGGGTTTCTTTATTTTCCTGACTGATAAACTCCTAATTTTTTTTCTGCCTCAGTCTCTCTGAAGATAAATAAGTCTATGACAATAAGGCTGCTTTTATTTTCAGAATAGTTTAGAAATAGCCCATGCTGGAAAATTCCTCCACCACACAGCTGCAACTCTCTGCCTACAGCTGCTTCTTGTCCATGTTGTCTCCCAAGTCCCTTGGGTTAAAATTTTAACAGGAAGTTGCTCATTATACATAGGCAGTAAAAAAGGGTGAGGGAAGAAGGAGAAAAAGAAGGCAACAAAGAAGCCAATGCTACTGATTCAGGACTAAATAGCTTTTTAAAAATGTTTCAGTAGGTCTAACACACAAATACATAACAACCATTAGCCACCAGGTGCACAGTTTACTTATGTTAGCCTTGATGCTCTCAATTCATTGCTTTCCTGATCTCTAGTCATACTTTTGCACACAATTATGATATTGCAGTTACAGTATACTTATGTGGGAAAAAAGCTCTTTAGTGCTTTCTTCACAATTTGTTCTGGAAACATGTTTAAACGAGAGCTAATGGTCTGGAGAGGCCTGAAATCCACGCTGCATTGCAATGTAATGTTAAATAGTACACTCATGATGCCACTGAAAATGTGAAATTCATCTGTAAAAGCAAATAATAATAAAAAGTAACAATTTAAATAAAATAATGGAATGGGCTGGCTGGAAGATATGAAAGTCCAGAATGAAGTCCAAAATTATGCACTTAACCCCACTGTTATACCTGGGTATTTTGGGGGATGTCACACTCTGGTCCAGCCAGTTTTAGGCATGCACAGCAAGTCAATATATGAGCAAAGCTGTAACTTTTACCACAGTGAATGTACATAAACTCTTGTCATTGTTAGCCTTGAAAGGGGCTACAGAACTGAAAAATCACTCTCTGGAACCACAGTTCCTCCAATGTCTTCTCTAGTTTCTTAGATTAAACTTACAGCAACATATGACACCCCGAGTGGCACAGCAAAGTTTCAGTTCTAACCACAGCTCACTGCCAGTGATCACCCCACACGCTGCTAATTGCAAACGGGACAGAAATAATGTGACTTCAAAAATATTTTTACCTGAAATGCTGCACTGTTTTTCTTCTATTGGAGTCATGTGACCATGAGCCATCATCTGATGAGACAGCAGAACATAAAGTAATTTTTAAAAGGTAGATTTCAGGCTCTGGATATTTCCCTCTTGCTAGGATGAGTAGAGGGACCAGTCTGAGAGGAAGGTACTAACAAGCCAGTTGTTGCTTTCAGTGAACTTAAGTGAGAATTTTGATACCAGCTTAGGATGTCAGGAAGCATCTCAATACACAAAAATACAACTTGAGAAATACAACACTGCAGTGCTGGGATGTACTGTTACTACAGACGGAACAGGAACCCAGTGGGAACACTCAGGAGCCCTTACCTGGAAACTTTTCTCAGGCAACACAGAATTAGCCCTGAGACTGGAAGGCACAAAAGCTGTTGAGTATTCAAAATTAATTTAGTTAAAGAGTACATAAAGATGTGTCAGGACATGGATCAACCTAAGGAAGAATTAACATAAATCACGGCTTGCATTTACTGCATCAAGCTGATACAGCTCCAGGTTTTTCCTGGAGGCTGGAATCCTTGAGATTATTTTCTATCAATATGCTATATATCATGCAACATGTATGTATTATAAAACCATAGCAATATTCACAGTGCTAATTTCGGCAATACAGGACACAGAACAGAACTTTGTCAAGGAAAGCACCTTTTACATCCCAAAGCTATGACCAAAGAACACATTTTCTGAAAGGTAACATTTTGTTAGAAATCCAGTTTGGCAACGAAAGCATACTGACTCTAATCAAAACCACAAACCTATTGCAACACAAATAACAGAGAGAGGTGACTGTACTTTGGGAATCTGAGCAATTACCATCACCTACATACTACTCCATAGCCTACTATCTACTAGCCATACCTGACAAGGCAGAAATCACACTTGAGAGCACCTGTAGCAGGCACAGAGCAATCATGCATCATTTCATTTCTCTGTTTTACTGAGTTCAAGCTCTCAGAATTCTTGAATGACGCTCTCCAAAATAATGAGGTTTTAAAAATAGTAAATGTCATAAACGCTTTCTAGTTTTAATTCCAGAATCAAAATAATTACACCACCATTCAAGGTTAAGTGTGTTAATACTATTAATCATTCATTACATATTACTGAATTTCAGGGCAAGCAGCATTCACATGAGTTCTGCAGACACTTGCTAGCTGGTTACTACCTTTTTCTTAATATAAGTAGCACAATTCAGCCACCTCCAGGGACTCTAGCAAAACATTAGCTTTTGTAACATGACTGGAAAGTCACCAAGTTTGGGTTATTTTCAGTCTATGTGGGAGTAAGCTCCTGAAAAAAGGTTGGTTGGGGAATTCTCCTGCAGAATTCTTCTCACTAAGGAAATGCCCTTTCACAGAACCAAAATTTTTGATGTGGAAAAACAAAGTTTGGAAAAATACATTTTTCCCTGGGAGAATCAAAATGAAGGTTTGCCCAGCTGCTGCTACACCTCCTCAGTTCCAGTTTCAGCAAAAAGTGAGCTTAACAGCTGCTTTCCAGGCAGGCTGCTGGAGGTTAACAGTCCCCAGCTCTCTGCCCTCCTGTCATGTCAGTGGCTGCAAACGAAGAAGAAGAGGATGATGTGGGGGGAATTAGAGCCCTCTGTATGCCTAGAAACCCTTGGCAGTTCAAAAGTATTCTTTCCAGTCCAGAAGGTTAGCAGCCAAGCACAGTGAAAACACCACTTAGGGACCCAATAAATTAAATTTTTCAGAAAATCCATTTCTACAAAAATCTTGCTTTGACATTTTGTCCTGATTCTATACACCTCTTTTCCTCAGGAAAAATGGTTTCCCTTTTCCAGAAAATACTGTCCCCATATCACAGGGCTCTTGAGAGACCCCCTTGCCACCCCCTCCTGTGTGTTCCAGCCAGAGCACTCTGCTGGAGTGACCTTGCTGGCCACAGCCTCTGCTGCACCACACAGGGAAGGGATGTCCCTGAGATGAGGCCTCTAGGGAGAGGCTGGGGGTAACTGGGTTAGCAATTAGCAAACTGGCCTTGAGATTACACTTGAGATCAGAAGAAAAGCTCAAAACCCTCTACCAACAGAATTATTAAATGTTTGTTCCAGCTGCATGTGTCAGTTGTTTGTCTCTTTGCTTAGTTGCAGGAAATTGCAGTGATGGATTGACATCATTTTATAATTGTATGAGAGGCACAAACAAAACAGAGGGCTCAGGCAGTGAGCTGCATTCTAACTAAATTCTCAATATTTGTTAATAACAAAAGTTCAGCTACCATGATATAAGAACTGCACATAGAGGATGAAATATTAATTTACTATGCTTCAGTTGAGATTTTAAGGTAGTTTTATTTTCCTTGAGTGCATGGGTTTATCATTATCAGCCTGAACACAACTAGCTCTTCAAGGTTTCTTGCTGAAAAGAAATTGAGCGTGCAAACACTCTTTCATCATAATCAAACTGGCTGTGCAGGGTAGCCAGTAATATATTGAAATTCAATATTGTTTTAGTCCAAATCAATATTAATAATTGTTTGCATTTTTAAAGTGCAATTTACAGTTGAAAAATGTACACAGATCAACCCATATTTGCTAACACATCAAATTTTCCTATTAAATTTAAAGTCATAGTAATTTTACTTAAAAATGTTTCTTATAAAGTAAGAGAAGACATTGATCTGTGAAGATAGCTATCTATTATTTATATGCACAACATTAGAATGGGTTTTAATTATAAATGAGCTAAAAGGTCACTAACTATATTATTTTTAAGGTCTTGATTTCAAATTTGGATAGCTTAATACAAATATTTACTCACTGTGGGCTTAGCAATTTCTTTCAGTGATGGAACAGCTCACAGTGGAAAGTGCACAGAGGGATTAGGTGAGGTTAATTCTCAGGGTCTGGAGCAAAGGAGAGCTCTGTGCTGCAAACATAAATGTTCCCATCTGCTTCACTGGAGAATAACATATCTGTGAAATGCTTCTTGAAAGGGTATGAAGTGAGACCATGAAGCACTAGAGAATAATGCAGGAAATGCAAATTATCAGAATTAAGCTTCAGAGGATTGGTGCCAGAGTTGGTGCTAGGGGGGCATAATCAGTTTGCAAATGGACAGACCTGTGTTTTTTCAGGAATTCTTTGTGAAAGAAACAGATTGAAGAAGCTGTCAAGAACTTTATAAGAAATATTCCAAATAACTTCATGCAAATGACATAACTCCTCCCTGAGCAACGGTTCATATATACACTAAAAAAGTACAAAATCAATGCAATTACTTCTTTCTTTCAGACAGATGTTGCCAGGGAAAGCACTGAAGATTGTGAGGCACAGATAATTACATTGCTGTGAACCATAAAACCAACCAAACAAAAAAACCTAGATAAACTTTGGTGTATATTTTTGGTGTCAGGAAAAATACTGATGCTTCTGTGTGTGCAGAATGTGTTTGAAATTTGTCTTACCAAGTCTTTTTCAGGCAAGTCATCTTTGCACTTAGTAAGTCTCAGCCTTGCTTTGCTGCTTGTGACATACAACATGGTATTGACAGTCAGAATCCAATTCTTTTCATCCCTTTACAGAGCCATTAAACACGAGTGATTTTGGAAAACTAACAATATTCTCTGTGCTTCAGTCAGGTTCTTTGAATGTGAACACCTCAGTTTCATTAACAAATGCAAATATTGGTGTTTGCATTAACATCCCCCAAGCCCTCAGCCAGAACTAGATCAGTGACAACCCACAGGAGGGAGGCACAGGCACAGTGATGAGATGGTAACAGCAGCCCTGAGAAGCATCCCCCAGCATTTGCATAACCCTGCATGGTACAGGGCTAAACAGACCAAGCAGGAAAAGACCCCCATTTTATATTACCTTTGTTGTTCAGTCATCTGAGGCTCATTCACTAGTAAGTGCCTCACCAGTAAAGCTAGAGCACTGGTGCTGGGGAGAGGAATACCAGAAAAATATTTTTCTGCCCCAGGAGGACTCCTCTGAGTCACAAATACTTTGACAATTATTCTATCTTCTGGAGCAGACATCATTATGCCTGTCTACATTACAGCAAAAAGAGAGAGAAAAGGACAGAAATGTTGAGGGTGCATCTACTTTCTGCCTCACTGTAGACAGAAGCTGAGAAGGGATGGAGTTACAAACTGAGCCTGGTAGTAAATGCATCGAGTCAATAAGAGTATAGCCATTCCTATAGAGTATCAGTGTAACAACAGGAACTTCCCAGAGACATTTAATGATCTCCAATATTTACAGCACACAAGTATGCCTAGCAGCTAGTTGCTTTATCTGTTCTTATTACAAATCTGACAAAAGGTGCTTAACAATAATTGAATAAAAGAAAACCAAATAGTAATATTCTCCCACTCTACCCGCATTACAGAAATTATTTTTAAAATAAGACTCTTTAAGACAGTTCATGTCTATTCATGATTTTCATTATAGCTCAGTATTGAAAATTCCCTTTAGAAGGCTGAGTAGTTGCTTTGAAATCCATGTTTCTTCTGACCGGTCTGAAATTTGGACTATCTGAAATTCTGGTGCATGCTAGCACACAGATAAGGAAGAATTAGAAGTGTGTGGCACACAGGCATCCCAGCCCCTTATAAAGTGACCGTCATACTGGTGCCTCTGCTCCCCTGTGTCAGTGGGGACCTGTGGTCCTTCACCAGACAACCTTGTACCTCTGATCTTACCTAGCCTTACAGTTTCTACAACCACAATGAAACAGCCTCATTTCTCAGCACAGACCATTTCTATCTCCTCAGTGGCTCTGTTGGCAGCTACACACTCCTGCCTTTCCAAGTATGACTGTGAAGCTGCAGTTGGTATTGTACCCCTTCCCAAAAGATGACCTTGCCAAAATGCAAAACATTTAGAAGCCAAGGATTTCAAGATGCACATGCTCACAACCCTGTGTAAGTGATGTTCCAGTATAATACCAATAAACATACATGTACTTTCCCTCACTCAGCATTACACAGAACCATTTCACTCCTTTTTAGGTGATGGCAAAGCTCCCTGGGTATTTCTTTTCCCTAGTACACACCTGAGAGATCTCTCAGCTTGCACAAGGGCTTCTTCCCTTTGGGGAATCCCCCTGGAGGGGCTCAGTCTATGCCTCAGATTTGCCAGCCCGTCCAGACAGCAGCAAGTCACAGCTACACCTCAGCACACCCAGCCAACCAGTCCTTCAGTCCTCAGCGTAGCTTCCCTTTCTAGGCTGCAGTAATGCGACAACGAAATTCAAAACAAAAATGCTATTTCATTTTGTTTGGAAATTGCACTTCAAAATAAAATGCAAATATTTGTTTTGGTTTGCTTTGCAATATATTGTATATCCTGGGGAAAAACTTTCAGGTTCACTGGAAAAAAAAAAAGTTTTCCAGCTATATCTGTTTATAGAATATCTCCATTCAATAAGCTGCTAGGTTTCAACTGCCCAAATCAAAAACAGTGATTAAGATATCTGTGACATAAAGGCAAAGTCTAAGTGAAAAAGTACCTTGACTAGACATGTGGTCATCTTTCACTATGGGAGAAAGCGTTTGTAACATTTCAATACGAAGCAAATAAGTCACCATGGAGAACTAAGAGCCTGTATCAAGAGCCTAGCTTACATGGACCACTTCCCTGTTTTTCTGTGTTTCTTGCTTGCTTACAACTCACAAACAGAGGATCTCCACTTAAGATACTTTTATCTTTTTGGAACAGGGGATAACGTTCAGGAATCATGAATCTCCACACCGTATTAAATGAACCATGCCATATATTATTAACAAAGTTAAGCCATAATGTTGGAGCACAGGACCCTGCACATACATATACATAAAGCTACTCAAAATTGCTGTTACCCAGTGGCTAATAAATTTATTTATATACATACACATATATTTATGCATATGGATATAAACAAATATACATCAAAGCAGCTTATAAAATCTTTAAGTTCTGTCATGTTTTTCACCTTAGCACAATACATCTAAAACTGCACAGAAAATTTAGTTTATAAAAGCAAACTCCAATGTACATTTGCTCCACACTGAGATAAAGAAGGGAATGTGTCTGGGGTAATTACTTGTTCGTTACCTCTGAAATCCATCTTACTCCTGGTGTGTCATATCTTCTGAAAAGGCTTCTTTTTTTGGAATAGCCAGGAAAGGTATAGAAAGGACAAATATAGCACCTTTAGAACAGATGAAGAAGAGTATATCAGGGATGTGCAACCATCACTGTCACATGATGGTGCAATCATCTAAAAAAAATCTTTGAAAATCTGATATTTACTATAAATAGAAAAGAGACAAAGGGAAGTGTAGGGAGAGGGAAGCGTTTAAACTGGGCTAACTAGAACCAAGTGGGGAGCTCAAATACTAGGAACCTTTCTGCATAATTTTACAAATCAGCTTGTTACTTTCAGCACAGTTTTATGTATGAAATACTGTAAGTGGGACTATATCTCTAAAAAACTTGCTGCCAGGCAGAGCCTGGGAGGACTAAACTGCCTACACATGAGATCTGCCATGCAAATTGAGTGCCTTCCACACAAGTGTGGAAGAAAGCTGGACAAATTCATTATTGACACTCACTATTTACACAGGCATTGTACAGCTTTGGTGAGATGTTAATTTGAAACAAAGAAAACTTTTTTCATTTCAAATTAAAACTACTTTAGAGATTGTATTTTAATTCAGGAATAGTATTAAAATCCCTCGAGGATCTTGGAGAGGTGTGTGTATTAACATCCTAAGGACCTGCTGCAGTCCTGAGAAGATTAGTAACACATGCCTCCTGCTACAGTTTGCACCCAGAAAGATAGGGAAAAAATCATCCTGACTTTGAGAGGATTATTTTGGTTGTTTACTGAGTGCTGTCCCTTTTGGTCTTAAATTGTAGATGAAATTGGAAACCAGAAGGGCCCACTTTCTATTGCAACACGTCAGAAATGAGAAGAGCAGCTTTAGCAGCTTTACCAGAGGTTTTGGAATGGGAAAAAGGGGTCAGATGTTGTCACTATGACTTTAGCTGCAATATCATTTCTTTTTGCAGTTATGCCAAAATTCAGGCATAATCTGACATAGACTTAACCTCTAACCCCCTCCTCTTTGCAGGGACTTGTGTATATGTGAGCTAAAGAGGATCCTATAAATTTCAGGAATCTTTTTATGTTGAGAAATACACATTTTGCATAATTGAAGGATATGCTGAGAACCAAGACACAATGACATCAGTGACTGGAGATCAAAACAGTAAGGTCTGCCTGATTTTTAACAGCACTGATGGTGTACAGTAGGTGGCAAGTAACATGGGTGGCCAGCTCAGCGCATCCTTTCAGGGTCATCAGGACACATAAGCTAATCAAGCTGCAGGAAGGAAGAGGTGCCAGCTCACTGGGCAGGTCAATAGGTCCAATTCACCTGAGCAACAATTCCTACCTCCACACGTGGTTCTTAAGAAAACTGAGCACCCAGTGTACAGCTGCATAAAATCACACAGGCAGGTACACTTTCTCTTCTTTGACAAACTTGTTTGTGCACCTGGCAGTGCTGAGAGGTGGCTCAGGGCTTGTCTGTTTGAGCTACCTGGGGACCAGCATTCACCAGCATCCTTCAGACATCAGCTGGTACAGAGAGCTGGGAAGGCTGAGATCTCTCCACACAAGTATTTCACTTCTGATTTCCAAGAACTTGCTGGAGTCAGAAGAGCCTGCAACTTCACTGGTGATTTAATTGAAGCAAGTTTAATTCCTTCCTCCATGTTAAGGAAAAATATGAGTCCAGATTTTTTCAGAAAACAATTCTGGGGAGATCTCAGGGGCAGGGCATTTTTAGCAGATTCAACTTTAAATGCCTTATTTCACCTTTGTTCAAAATCGCTTGTCATTATACAAAAAGAACATAATTACACAGTAAGCTGAAGTAAACCAGTCAAAATATTTTGATTTAAAATATCAGAGAGAAATAAATTTGTCCTTTCCAAACCTCAAGGAAAATCAAAGGTTTTGTTCTATTGATACATTAGCAAGAATATTGTGACAGAAAATTGAGCATCCCAAGATGAACATTGGGCGAATGGAAGCAGCCACAGGAATAATAGTTTCCTACATCTTTCTATGCTCAAGAAGTTTGAGGATTTGGGTCATAATACTTGGGATTAATTTGCATTTCCTATTTCCAAGGAGTGCTGAGAGCTACAGAATAATTTGACTTCTAATATCTTCTCTTCCAGTACAGTGCCTGCATTTGTAAAACAGCTACAAAAAAAAAGTTAGTTTCACTGGTAGATATGAATAATGTTTATAAGTTCTTTTTACTTCTGTAGATGTCATGATAACCCTGATCTGGAAGTCCGGGGTAAAGCAGAGAGTGGACACTTGAATGACAGGAAAACTTCTTAACACTATGTGTTTGAAGGCCTTTTGTCTCTCTAAGTGCTTTGAATCAAAGAACTGCATGCTTGGCCCAGCTTCAGAGATGAGAAGCAGCCACTATTCATCCTCCTCCTAGAATCACAGTTAATGTATCTAGAAGTGACCATTTCAGTTATAATAGCAAATCTTTTTCTTATATTCTTGTATTAATAGGATTCCCTTTTTTCTGCTGTTCAACTAATTGCCTACTGTCACTGTCCCAGTCTCTAAGTCCATTACGTGATCTAAGTAAAATTATCTTAATAGTGCATCAAGTAAGTACCCCATTAAGTTCATGACAAAGCAAAACCCAGGAGAAGACAAAAGCCCATCACAATTCCCAGCTGCCAAGAGCTGACAGTTAAATGTCAACAGATCAGCTATGGGAGTGCTGAAATCTAATGTGTAGTTTTCATTTCTATTATATTAAGAATGACTCATAAAAATATTTTGTATTTATCCCTCCCACTGAAGCTGTGCCCCTGCAGTGCCACACCTCTTGATACAGAGAGCCTGGGTAGTGCTGCACAGACCTGTACCTCCAGAGCACCATGGAGACATCTCACTTTGCTTCCCAAGAATGGTATAACTCCAGCAGTGGGAGCCTATGCCCAAATTAATCTCTGCTGCTTAGTGCCTAGTTATTCAACAGCACACACAGCACCTGGCAGAAATCAGTCCCTGCTTTCAGAGGCAAAGATCCCTGCATATTGCTGCCCTCTTTTCAATAAACACTGGGCCTTGGCTCCACTCTGAACCAGTCGCTATTGACTAAGATACTAAATCTTGGACAGCATGAGAAATTAAATTTACTGCATACATGTGAAATAGGCATTTACATTCATTCACTGGTGATTTGCAATTGTCCAATTTAGCAGTCAGTAGGTATTGCAAAGAACTTGGGTGTTTTGTTGACTTGCTGATACAGGTAGCAATGTAAAGCTGATGCTGGCATTAGTTTGGGTTCCTTGATTCCTTGGAAGCTGCATTGGCAACTTGCAGTGAAGCCCCATGAAGGGAGAGTATGAAGGGCCCTGAAGGTTTTTTAACTTTCCTTTGAAGGAAAGTTAACCTTCCTTTGAAGGTTCAAGGTGGCTATTATAAGGGAAAGATTCAGTTCTAGATGAACCAAAGGCAACCCCCTGAGTTTCTACCTAAGAATTATATCATACCCTTAGATTATTATTTGATCAATGCCATTCTTCACACAGGCTTGTTAGCAGACAAGGGAGAGAATGTCATGTTGGCAAAAGTGAATGCCATGCACTAGTGGACACAATCCCAAATTGAACCCTGCTGATGCATCTCAGAGGAATCCACAACAATGATGATGGTAGACAGCTGCATCTTTGTCTTTCTTGGACTGATCCATTATCATAACCTGAGACTGCTTGCACTAAAAATGCCATTAGGCTTCTCAGTGCCAATTTTCATACAGGCAGATCTACAAAGCTCTACTTTCAGTGCCACTCTTGACAAAAGATTTAAATAAATCCTGCCCCTCATACTGGCTTGCAGTGTCTTTCAGTACTGCTTGGGAGGCAGAAGGGAATTAGTCCTGCTGCTCTATTTGTAAATAAAAGATTTGGTGCCTGAAAATTTTGCTGTATTCTTCAAGTATTTTCCACAAACATATTTGGATTATTTTTTACCTAAAACTGCACACCTTTTTCACTTAAAAGGCTTGCTTTAATGATGCAACACCTATTCTCCTACCTGCTGGTAATCCTTCCTCACCTCACAATTCATAGGAGTACTATGGTGATTAATGAATGTCTTTGAACTAGAAAGTGCTATCTGAGTGCTAATGATTATCCACATATACACATATTTCTGCTGTTTTCAAGGGCAGAGCATTCACATACCACAGTAATGGGAAAGCTTAGAAAAACATATATGGATACCTAGGAGTTTTATCTACTACAGAAATGTATCAAGAATAAACTAAAAATGAGATGTTCCAATTTGTTATTTCATGTTCTAGTGAACCACTCTCCATCTGTTCAGTAAGTTCAGGGCAGATGAAAATGGAGTTTAGATTAGAAAGTGTTTGCAACCTTATCTTCTTGCACTCTGAGTAGTAATGATAAGAATTATAAAAATATGTTATTGTCCATTGTGAGGAGCACAGTTAAAGTATGTGACTGCAAATTCAAAGTAAACAGAAGGCAATGGATTCATCCAAATGCTGCCTCTCAGATGCTGGGGTTCAAAGCTCCCACATACAACATCCCTCTCTCTCACATGCCTAAGGAAGTATTGCCTGAAGAAACTGTTAGCTGATGCTCCACTAAGGTTTTTGGTAGGTTTTTTTATCTCATCCATCTTTTAAATTATGTGATTTGAGCGTAAATGATATTTTCAAATGTTTCCATAATGAGGTTACTTTGTTCACATTTATCAGTCAGTGCTAACTGCCTTCAGAGTTCCTCTGCTCCTGGAACTCAATGACCAGCCTGGGAGAGCTCAGGAAGCACATGCTCAGCACATATAAAACAGCCGTTCACACTCAACAGCTTTGCTCTCCTAGGACATGTTAATTACAGTCAACTGATTGAAAAAATAATTACAGGAGAATAGGAAGGGGAAAAACCTAGACTCATAATTTAAAGATCTCTGAAGTTTCTCTTTTGTTGAGAGGTAATCATTTTGTTGAGAGGGAAGTGGTTCTCCTTCTTTTCCCTTCTTGGACTCCCTCTATATTCCCTAATTGCACAGACATGTAACAGCAACAGACAATGAGCAACAGTCTTTCTTTAGAGTTATTTGAGTACATGTGAACTTTTCTTCTTTTAAATATATGCTTTCATCTAGCTTTTGTTACTGTTGCACCTCAAGGTGTCCCAAAGACACTGTCATGTCTAATGTAAAAGGTTCCATGAACCTGAATACAGCTGTCCTATAAGATGTGGAATAATGTAAACGTTACAATTGTTAAAAACTGCTAATGTAGCATTTCTGACACTAGTTAAAAAAACTGGCTAGGGATCTTCTTGGTGATGCCTCTACTACAAAAAAACCATCATTCCACCGCCTGTGCTCTAACATACCTTCCTTGTTGTTAGTGGAAAATGCAGGACCAGTACACTTGTGTGGCAAAAGCATTAATTTTAATTCATAAGTACCTGTGGCACTACTAACGGTTTTCCTCTTTGGTTCCCATACTTTCATTTTTTCACTTCTTAGTACGTTACCAGAACAGACATTGGTTACAGTAGGACTATTCATAGACTTAATGTTAAATATTTGCCTTAGGGTTGGGCTCAACAAGGGGTTTAGGATGACAAAAAATGTGCCCAACCGGGACTAGGGCTGCTGCCATTTCACTGGGATTGCACACAACTCCAAGTGTTTGAGCAAGCAGTGAGAATTCACAGAACTGAGCCCAAAAACTCACTGGGAATTGCCAGGGGAGAAGAGGCCCACGCTCCTGCAGACAGCCCACTTGCTCCCCATGGTCTCTTTCCTCATTTTTTCTGGAAGGCAGTAAAAGGAGGTCCAAGCACTGTGCCAAATATTTCCCTGGGAAATCAATACACATGGAGAGCTTTTTCCAGAGGTGTTATGGTGACCTGCAGTACACCATTTCAGTTTGACTATTTTTATCCCGAGAGCTGACAGTTGCTCATTCTTCCCCCATGTTTGACATGCAAGGTGCAGCTCTTGTGATCATTTCCCCCCCACTATCTCACTTTATAGTTTTCATATTTTTTAACAGGTGAAAAACAAAAAGTGACACATTTCACTTGAAGCAAGCAAACTATTAAGAGGGGTTTGTGTGCAAATTGCAGCTGTGCCATCACTGTTTTTCCCAGACTGAGCTACTTAATGATATTCTACACTGTCTTTTCAACATGTTAAAAACAGTGACATATAATTAAAGACAAATTGATGGGGCAGAAATTGACTGGATGACTGTAATTAACTGTAGCAAAGAAACTCTAGAGAAATCAATTATTTGGTCTAAACAAGTACTTAAATCTACTAATCTGCACTGAAAAAATAAATGCTCTATGTGTTAAGTTTTAGGGGTTTGGTTTTTTACCTCTTGTAGATGTATTACTCCAGACTTCCAGATGAGAGGAGGAGACTATGAATGAAGAGTGTCCTGGAGATTGCATGCAGTTCTTTTCCTGGGTCAGAACTGGACTGATCTGAGAACAGTAATTATGAGGCTGACGTGTATGTTCTCCTTCATCTTGCTGGAAGATCCAGAAAATAGCTCATCAACAGACACCAGGTTAGCATTCCTATTTGTATTTGACTCACTGGGTCTTTGTTATTCAAGAATTTGTACTTATATTCTTAACATGTTTTACATATTTCACCAAGGTTGCCTCAACAAAGGAAAGGAATTTGCTTTAAAAATCAGCTCCAGAAACCAACTGATAACACAAGCAGCTTTGCCAAGGTATACAGAGACCAGCTGGATGGAGTTAATTTCCTTCTAAAGCTGAGATCAACTTCTGCAACCAGCTATATATACCACTACAGATATGAAAATGAGAAATGTCACCAAAAGTTCATTTTCTATAAATACATGCCTCTAATTCTACCTTTGCCTGTATATAGTATTCAGTGTGTCATGGAGATGCATGAATGAGTCATGCAAGCAACCTAAAACTTAAAACACTTTGGGATCTACTAATTTAATGTGCCTAACGTCAATTAAACTTTTAGTAACTTTCATTCATCATACACACCATCTTCCTGAGTACCATTCAAACCATGAAGACCCCCAACAACCACAACACTGTGAAAACTGGAAAACTGGGCTGAAATAGTCATTTCCTTTCAAAGGAGGGTCATGCAAGAAGTATGAAAAAGCATGAGATTTTTTGATTTGCTTAGTTACTTTTTGTCTTTGACTAAGGCTGTAATGACGACTGGTTTAGAGTCCAGACAAGTGCCAGTGCAGTTACTCCAGCTCATAAGAATGTCCCAGTGCACCAAGGTTTGGTCACCGTCTCTTACACGCGCTGAAATTTTCCTTTCGCTAAATACTGCTTTATAAAAAAGTCTGTTTGACTGAAATCTTCACTGTACAATGAACATAACTGTGTGTGTTTTAAAGTATTACTAAAATTTTCAAAGGAATTGGACACTAACACAGAGTACTCTTAAATAACTACATTAAGTGCTAATTTCTGTGCTTGGGTTTATTACATGCTGATTTCCATGTCACTAACAATCTACACTTCAACATGTTTATTACTTAGTCCAACTGCACACCAATTCTGAAAGCAGCTACTCAGCTGAAACTATAGAAATAATGAATCAGCAGTGCTTTACAAAGCAGAGAATTAACCCTTTGGTGCTTTTGAGATTTATTTTTAAATACTTATACGCAAGAGAACTTGCAGATTAAAACTGGTGGCACTGGCCACATTCACATGAAGTCAGCCCAGTAGACTGGGAGTGAGGGGAAGGACATGTGGACAGCAAATGCAGGCAGTGCTTTAATGCATCTAAGAATGTGCAACTTTATGTTGAAAAGTTACTTCTTTGCTCCTGACAGGGAAGGAATTTCTAGTGAAAACTCAGAAACAATTCTGCTCTATTGTTTCATTACTGGTCCCTCATCTTGACCTGTCTTACCTCTGTTCTCTCTGCCACAAATCTCTTGAACACTGACTGCTCATTGTCGTACACTGTGAAGTGATTTTTGAGTGATATAACTGTAGAAGGGGATGTCCAAGTACATTTAAATAAAAGCTCATTTGAACAGAGCTCCTACCCACAGCAGGGAAACTTTCAATGTAACATATGTGTTTTCTGTGGGTAGGGTATTGTGAAGCTAAAACACGAACATCCCAACGATGCTGTTACTGACAGAGGTGTGCAATCAATTGTAATCAATTCTCACATTCAATTACTATTTATGTTAATAGGAACCAGACTGTGCCCTTGAGTAAAAGCTGCTCAATACAATTACTCTTATTTCTGTTTGGCTGATTTTCATGTGTTAAGTGCTTTCAAGTCCCAGTGGATTCAGAAACTCCTTATATCCACTGCTTCTGAAAAATGATACCAGTTACAGCTTCCTGTGAAAATCTGTCAATCACAAGTGACATTTTTGGCATGCTGAGAAGGATCCTTCCCCTGTTCAGAGCATTTCTCCTTAAAAGGTCCTGTTTCTAATGGAGATCGGATATTGCTCCAATTTGCTTGTCTGAACACTCCATTAATAGAATTGAACAAAGGAATGTGTTATTAAGCTGCTTAGGACAACAGATTCTGTGTAGCAGTTTTCTTGGATGAGCTTTTGCTTTTGTGTTTCCCAGGTAGTGAATTACTGTGTAGAAAACATTTTGGCCAGGTGCTGGGATCTCATCAGGAAGGCTGGAGAACAGTCAGTAATGTTTCTTTTCCACTGCAAAGCAGTGTAGGAGAATTTTGCATTGTCCAAAAGGACGTTTATCATTGTTAGTACATTCAGTCATCTTTAATTTAAGATAGTATAACTTATAAAACAAGATTAATAAAAATACTTTGCTACTTTAGTTTTATCTGTCTGTTCCAGAAATTGTTCTTGATTGTTTTAGCCCTAGCAAGCATGATGGTGAGACCTTGATGTACTACTTAAACCAGTATAAAATCCACAGTCATAAAACTTTAAGTAATGCTTACATTACTTTCAGTGAGCAAAATACTCCTGACAGTAGCTGTTTGTGTTGATTTGTTACTATTCATTTATTCTTTCCCTGTGCTTCACACTGCTACCTAATTGTGATGCTGTATAAAGCAATATCAAAGTAATTTTCCACAACATTAGTTACAATTTTCTTCTGATCTTTCGAGTGAAACAATCCCATCCTGTTGGCTTCTGTGAGCATATAAACCTTGATTACATTTATCTGTTGGAACCAGTTACAAACCTGGGATAGCTGGTTAGAGCCTTTTTTGCTGATTGACAAACACAGTGCCAGTGTAGTTTTATTTATTTAATGCACATCACTCTGAGCAGATGTATTTAAGACAGACAGCCATTTGGGGTGGGCAAAACAGATTTCCCAAGCCAATATATTAAATTCAGTAGATATTTCTGTGGTCATTAAACAGACAATAACTTTACTTATAACAGTCACTTTCTCAGCATCTATAAAGAGTGCTATTACTATGGAGAATGCAGGATAAAGCAGGGATATGGGTTGAGAATTGGTATAAATGAGAGTAATACACCATACAGAAATGCAATGCTCTCCTAATAATTCTCCCCTATAATTATATAAAACTTGGCTTCTGCAATATTCATGCCATTAGTCTTAAACAGGCACAGAAAAGGATTTGTCTGGGGCAAGTCAAGTGCTTTTGCATATGGTGCGCAAGAAAAATTGAATACATATATCCCTATCCTAATGCTATGAGTCTTGAATGCACACATCTCCTGTCTGTTACAGGATATTAAACTTGCAAAAACTTTACAGTAATTACGTAAATGTGCAGCCACTCCACTGCTGTCTTTGTCCTGCAACAAAAAAAGCAGCTGGGAAGGGGCCTGTCCAGCCCTGTGGTTAGCAGGAGGTTTCTTCAGCATAATGGCACATGCTCTCTCTTGGTGTGACAGTGCAAGAGGTGACTAAAGGACTAATGAGCACCTTTACAGCCTTGGCCAGGGCCACTGCAGCTTATGAGATCACTGGCAGCACAGAGAACTTGGATTTCTGAGAGCTGCATTTAGGTGTTACAAGACAGAGCAACTTGACCAAGTAACATCAGCAAGTGAGGGAGGAGTCTAAAGGTTGCAACCCATCCTTCCAGCTCCCAGGTGGATTTCAAATGCCTACACAAACTTCTGAGCTGCAGACTAGCCAGTCCATGGACTGGAGACACGACTGTGGTTGTAAATAGCTGGTGTTCAGGTAAGGTCATGAATACCAGGACCACTGCTCCCAAATTGCACCACAGTATCTATAGCTGTAGTTAAGACAATGTGCTCTATGCACTTTAGTCAGAAAAGATATTCTAAGATAGTATCTACTTTTCCAGTAGGAGATTTTGCCGAATAAAACGTAGGGGAACTATTAACGTTCCCCTGCACCTTTATTTATGTAGCAAATGAGGAATTAGCAAATTTCTCTCTATAAGATGAACAACTTGGGGCAGGGTGGAACTTGGGGTTTTGCCATATGGTTACTGAACTCACAAACCTGTAATAGTTTTCAGATAGAACTTTAAACGTGAATATATATGGACACACACTCCTTTGGGAGCTGGTAAAAGGTGGAAAATATATCTCCAAGGAAGCATGTTGTGAAAGCTCCTAAAGGCTGAAAACAGAGCATAGAATGGAAACAGCTTTACACTCAGACTATATCAGAATTTGAAAGTCATGTATGAATATAACCAAGGCTGAAACTCATCTGAGATTCTGCAGTGATTGCTGTCCTTACCTCATCTACAAGTTTCTAACATAACACTGCCATCTTCTTTACTTTCTGCTTTACTAAGGGTGTGATGGGGAGGAGAGGGATGGAGAGGTGACAGTCTGAAAGGCTGGCATGTGAATGCTATTGCAAACCTGACAGCACAAGGGAGACAGTGCAGAAATCTTACTGTATATTGCAGGAGCCTTAGAGCAAGTACCAGTATTACAGCTATACTGAAATTTCCTTAATTACTTATTCAGGGCACATCCACCTTGCTACTCACAAATTATAGTCCTATGCTCATCTCCATGTTCACTGTACATTTCCATAATACTATCCTGGTGCACAATGTACTACTTATTTGTCATAGTGGAAACTTCTTATAAATACAATTGAAAATGAACTAGCTTTGATATATAATTTCGGAAGTAATTCCCCTACAATTTACAACTTATCTAAATAGGACTGGCTCTAGAAGGGCTCACCATATTAACACCATATTAACTGTGACATTATCACAAATTCCTGTGTGTTACTAGCAGCAGTTATAATTCCACTGCAGTGGTGCACACACACATCAGATGACTTAACCAGATCCCCTGCCCATTTTTTGCTGGCATATAGTCCCACGTCACCTAATCCCAAATGTATTTAAGAGCACTGAACCAGTGATGTAGTGCTAAATCTCTCACACAGTGCAGCTTCCACTCCAAATAAAAAGGTTTGATATTTCTTTTAAAGCCTATTTTTAAAAACTGTCAGAGGTTGACACTTCTTTTGTTGTGTCTGGCAAAATAAAAAGTGACCTGCCATCTCAGAGCTGCATTCGTTTATGGTACTTGGCAACATATCACAGGCAAAGCTCAGCCGCACTGTGAGATGTCAGAAGAGTCTCAGAGTGGCAGCTTTATATAAGTGTATTCCTAGGGAATGAGCCTGGATTCTTCTCAGATTCCCCTGGAAATTTGCAGAGGCATTACAGAAATGTGCAAAAGTTGATCAGCAGACTTTCATTGCACCTCAAAACATATTATAGGCTATATTGATTTTTTCATAGAAAATGTGTCAGCACTAGAAAGCCTCTTTCCATTTGTCAGCTATCATTCCGTTTGCTTGATTTTAAAAACCCAATACCACAACGAGGAGCTTAGGTAAGCCTAAAATACTCTCTGGGTTTTCCAAAGTTTATGCTGTTTTATATGTTTTCTAATACACGTTTCCATTTGTCAAAGTTATTAATGTTTTCCTAGAAGCTTACCCAAAACTTCCTCTCTCCAGCAAGATCATCCTTTTTCATTTAGTAAACATTAATTTTCCTTTCATGATTCTAGTGAAGCTTGAAATTAAAGGTGGATTTCTTCTCTATTATAGGTTGCTTCGTGTATCAAAACTGAGTTGTGAGGAGAGCATTAACAGCCAAATAACTGATCTTGTATAGACCCTACAGAAGAGCAACTTCTTGTGGACATCTTTATCATTTTCTCCACATGAATAAACTATTTTTGAAAGCAAGTTTTGGGTCTGTCACCAGTGGACAGATGCAAGGTGAAAAACTGATTTTAATGTTACTCTGCACAGGTCCTATCCCACAAGATGCTGGCTCTGGCTCATAGCATCAGTGCAGAGAAGCACTTCAGTATCAGCTGAGTGGCTCAGCTGCTGCCTCCACTCAGGCACCTGAGCCACCCATGCTCTGCTGCCGGAGGGTCTGAATATACTGCATCTTGTAAAATTAAGCTCCATCTCTGTCCCTTTTTGGTCTCAGACACTTCAGGAAGCCTTTGTGGTGACTAAGGGGAAAAATTTTGGAGCTTCTGTTCCTGCTTGGTTTTGTTTTTTCACACATTTGCTTATAAAGCACTTTGCAGAGACTAAATGTATGATGTTCTGCTCTTCATAGTGCATTAGCCAAGAGATCAGTGTTTACAGACTTCATGTATCCCTAGAAATCCCTGTGTCCCTAAGAGAAACATGCTGTGGCACTGAGTGTGTATGTGCATACACAAGGAGAGTTGCATGGGAAGGAGAGAGACATGGGCTGGGAGATCAGGGGATAGCAAGTCCCTTTATGGAGCAATGGGAACTGAGCAGGTTGTGAATAACATTCATTATTCTTTGAGAAGGTGCCTGTGTTCCAGTGCCCTGTTTCTTCTCTGTTCTGATACATTTGCCTTTTCCATTCCATTTGGCATAATGATTGCCAGTGCTGAACTTTCTCTGATGATGGTGCAGACAAGGCTTGAGACAAATGAAGGTATATTTGGCTTTAGAATTATTTTAGGCTTGAATTGCACAGTGCTTTTCAGATGGCCTGCACACGCTGCAGTCAGAGTGGCAACACAGAAGCAGAGGAGATACATAAATACTTATTCTTCTAGCCAGGAGGCCAGAAAGCACAACCTTAAACAGGGGAAACTGGTCATTTACACCCAAGTGACTATTTGAGAGGGGAGAATTCTTTTCTCAAGCTGTAAGTAGTGCACAGAAGCCAAGGTCCTACATACGAGCTTCCAGCATTTTTTTTTCTTGTCTGACTTGACTTTATTTGTTAATAAAGTTCTGCACAGCTTAATGCCCATAAGTCAAACCACAGGAGAAATTACAGACAGCAATCACTGTTTCTCTGTGTGAACTGAATGCAGTTCCTTAATTGGGTCTTCCTAATTGTGCATGCAGCTGCTAGGAAAAAAAATGATGATGCTTATCTCATATAAGAAAACAAATTCCTCTCACTTCTCCATTGTAAACAAATGAAAAGGCCTGTATTCAAATAGTCATCGAAGTAAATGTATACATCTGCAGGTAGATACCATGAATTTTATGCCATAGCAAAGTGATCCTGTAGGCACTGAGATTTTAACGTAGCTCACTGTAATTATTTAAAACTCACCCTAAAGACTTCGTTGATACTCAAGCAGTCCTGGGATAACATAAAAATGCCCAAAGCAAATATTGGCATCTCAGCCACCAAGTTCACTTAAATACTATGAACAGCCAAGATTAATAGTGAAAACCAGTCAACTGCTCTTTTATTAGCTGTTAAACTGAAACCTGCCCCTCCATTCATTTAGCTCAAGAGACGCTATTACCTTGTAATTAAGTCACCACCTAATTAAAATTCCAATTATTTTGCATTTATGAGCTGCCAATTCTCATGCTATTGAAGGGAATTAAGTTACTCAAGAATGTACAAAGTCAGGTATTGTTTAACACCTAGATATTGATTATGTGTTCCGTGCTGCATGTTAAGCCAGCCATGTCACTACCTATTCCAGTAGCTTAGTTCACCAATACCTGCAAAATGTTTCTTGGGATGATTTATATGTAGTAGGGGAAAGACAAAATAAACAGATCTCAGGAAACCATTATAACAACAACAGTAGGAAAGACAAGCATGTAAATGGGAGAGAAACAGGGGAAAAAATGTGTGCAGCACAAAAAGAACATAAGGAAAGGAAGTCAGAGAAACAAAATTTGAGATAATATCATGGTCTGTTTTTCACATGTGAAATGATATAAAGAAAGTTTTGGTGTGGTTTTGACCCACTGCTAGTCTCATTAGAAATAATTTTAAAAGGAAAATTTTAAAATGTTTTAAAGCAAAATGTTTAATTAAATTAAACAGAAAATTTACTGCAATTTTATAACTCATGTTAATAGTGAGCAGCCCCAGAATCAGTATGACTGAAGTTCCCAGGGGTGAGAGACTAGAGAAGTCAGAAGGAACATTAATATTTCCTATTTCCTTCCTTTTATCTACAACTTGTAATAGTTAATGAACTTAGAACACCTTAAATAAAAGCTCTAAATATTCCTAATTAACACTAGTGATCTAGTTGTACTATACAGCCATATACAAATCTTTGAGACATACCATATTCTACATGTCCACGCATTTGCACACCATATTTTTCTACTTGCCTTTTTTCGGAGACCAAATTATATATTCAGTTTATTCTGATTGTTCTCTGCATTTTCCTCTAAAGGCACTGGCTTCACGTCTTAATTGAGACCCAGTGGAGATAAGTTCACCACAACACAATTTAATGAACTATGGAAGAGCTACCTTTTACTGCATGAAGTATCAAGCTGCATGACATAGAAAGAGTATCTCCTAGGTGATGTTTCATTAGATAATAATTAACTAAGACACCTAAAATAATACCACTCACACACAAATGCAGCCTCTTTCCCTTTAGAAACTGGACAACACATGGTGTGCATTAATAAGCCAAGGACACAGTTCCTAAAAGGAGTTCATGGACACTATTTCTTTCCTCCATTAAATCACAGATTAGCAATCAGAGACCTGCAGTATAGATAAATGAATTTTACGTCCAAACTGAATTGTCGGTTGGATGTATCCACAATGGTACTCTCAGCACACACAGCTGTCATCTCAGCACCTCCTGCCCCCTTTACTTCATGGCTTTGGGGAGAAACTTCTGCAGCATCAGTCTCATTGTATTTTTTTGTTATTTACTTATATTTCTGGGCAGGGGAAATACTTTGACATGATGCAGCCTGGGGAGCAGGACTGAGTTGCCTGCAGTCTCTCTCTCAGGGATACAGCAGACAGCACACTGCCAACCTTCTTCAACTCCCTTATCCAACTGTGCTGCTCCCAGCCCTGTCCCTGCCAGAAGTAGCAAAGGCATCCTTCTGCTGCTTGATAGTTTCATAGTTTTGTTGCAATTTAATGTTAATTAGATTTCATATTTCTCAAATTAGGGAGTGTGAGTCAAGCACTGTCTGTACTGACTTCAGAAGGGTTTGTGTATTTAGAAGCATTTTTACAGCATTCAACTACTTTGATTGCAGCCCTCCTCACCACCAAAACCACAGTCATTTGATTATAGCAAAAGATGTTTCAAAAAGAACTGCTGAGACAGCATTTCAAGAATTGTGAGCATTGTAATATTCATTAACTAAATGTTTCTGGGTTTCTGTCCTTTTAGCAACCAACCAGTGATGCTGTAAAAACAGTGAAGGGCAAATTATTATTATTCCTAAAGAAGCCCTATTTGCTACAAGAACAGCTCTAATTGCAAGGCAAACCATCTTCTCGTAGTCATTTATAGGAATGAGAAGTAAGCACAGCAACACTGGTCTTGATAGTAACAAAATATTTATCATCTCCTGTCTCAACGGAAAAGATTTACCTTGGGAAAAGGCAGTTCTGTTTCCTGACTTTGATTTTGCTCCCTAAACAAAGCACTCATTGTTGCATGTTAACAACTGCATTTTCCTAGCCTAGTTGCATGGATCTGTCTCTAATTCTTTCACCTAGCAAGCAAAAACTTTCTCGGGCAGAAATTTCACAAAACAAAGATTTCTTGAATGTATAGCTGTGCTTGAGTTGCTGTGTCCATCTTCTCCACAGCTACGGCTCAGCTGTGGAGCATCTGTAGGCAAAACAGGAACTGAGGTGCAGGTGGCCAAGTGGGTTTTTTAGACACAGAATGGGAAAATCCACAAGAGATTTCTCTGATAATGCTCTGCCAAAAGGAGATTATTGTAAACTAATAAGTACAGACCTCACAGTCAAAGCAAACTCCCTGCAAAACAGCAGAATGAAGTCATGGGGTAGGAATGACCATTGATTCCTGTTAGTGCTGTTGAGAAAAACCCACACGTCCCACAGGGTGCTGAAAAGCAATAGGGGCTGATTCTGTCATGTGTTGAAAGTATCATAGCAACCAGTTGCTGCAATACAGCATTCAGCACAGAGTTCACATTGCCATGATGTTTTGCCCCAGGCAGCAAGCACTTCATCCTGACTTCAGGCCAGTGAAAGCCCATCCAGCCAAGGCCAGATTTAATGGCTCAGAGCCACCAAGGGGGGGTGTCCAGGTCAGGTATAAACGTGTGCAATATGTACAAGAACAGTTCCATACTATATTTTCAAGCTCTGTTATCTCTTCATACTATTTTAATTTAAGGAGCTAAACTGTCCCCTCTCCCTTACCAGTGGGCCTAGGTAGTGCCTAAGGAGGTCATGGAACAGAGCTGATTGCTGTAGTCAGATCCTTTTCTCTGCAACATGTTTAATAATTGTACAATTCTCTGGGCAAGAGCAGGACCTAAAGATGATGGGGTTTTATCCCTCAGCCTAGAAGCAGTAATAAAGCAGACTGAAAGTTTCTCCATCCTCACAGTGGGCCACTGGGGTGTCAGTGTCAAATATAACTTGACAACTGATACTAGCAGGATTCTCGGATACAGTGAAGGTAATGCAACATATTTCTTCAAATCAAATCTAACTTGTAGATTATTTATATTGAAGGGTAAAAAGCTTTTCTAGTTTTATTTTTTGCATTTCCTAGACATAGCATAACGCATTTTGTTTTTTAAAAATTAATACTCAAAATCTATTGAAACATACTGCAGTTAGCATGTTATCCAGCAAGGCTGTTTCATGACTGCCATGTGCAAATGCCAAATAACTCATGTCACTGGCTGGCCTTGATAGATCAGAGTATAAAACAAACCTCACTCAAGCTTATCTACTGGTACTATGGCTTATATTCAGTCAATATCCTAGGGCAGTGCCAGCTGATAATGTGCTTCCCAGTACAGGGGAAGCTTTCTCACCATTCTCACCAGAACACTCTATTCTTCAAAGAGGTAATCTAAAAAGTGTGGTGAGAGTTGTAAAAAATCTCCCTTATTTTTAGCTAGAGAACTTTATTAAGGTAAAGACATAATCCCTTCCTCAAGCATTCTAGTCTTAAAGAAAATAATTACTGCCAATTAATATCTTTTTCACAGAACACATATGGACTAAAAAAACTCCTCTCCCCAAGCCCAACAATCATGAACCACATTGCAGGATCACCTGCTAACCACCCACACCACTGCTGAGGAAGCACCCTCTCATAGGTGCCTATTTTCAAAAGCTGAAAGCAAAGTCCTGCATACATGCACAGACAAAAACTAATGAACTCCCAGCATCCAACTTGAAAATGTTTATCCAAAGCTTTATAGAGAAGCTAATAGCTTTTTAAGTGTCACACAGATTTATTCAATTGAAAAGACTATTAACATAGTATGCTAATGAAACCTGCATTTAATAAGATATATATCAATTCAAATTCTCTGTACCTTTCTGTCAACACAGCATACTGCATAAATGAACCATCAAGACCGCAGTTTAATCTGATATAAAATCAAATGATCCATGTTAACAAGGCGATTAAATAACTGTTGGAAACTAAAGAAAAAATTATCAGAAGTTCACCAGATATAAACTAGTTTTGAATAATAAGAAAGAACAATTACACAGTGTGTAATCTGAAAGTTGTTACTCTGATTAGAATAATATGGGTGGTAAATTAGATATCAATTGTATTATGGAAAAAATCTAGATCAAGCGCTTCAGAAAAGAAAGGAAAATTGAAAATTACATGCTGTTTATGTTAGCCTATTTGAAATTACTGAAGAATGCAATACAAAGAAATTAGCATTTGGAAAGGTTTTTGAAGGCATTAAAATTAAAAATTATGCCAGCTAGTTTTCTTTTGGACATGGCAAACAGACTGATGCACCACATTTGTAACACAGAGCTCTGGTACATACACTTTCCCACAATAAAACATTGCCATGCAATGAGTGCAAACCATGGGAATTAAGCCTCACTTAAAATTCAGCAGCTTGTAGATAGTAATACTGCATATCCACAGTCTGAGGATGCAGTATAGGGACTTCTCCTCAGCAAAATTTTATTCAATTGAATATACTGTTGATTTATTGTACAGGTTCCTCATAGGCACATTTGTCAAGTTTATTTTTGCAAAAACAGCCCAGGTGGTGGATGCTCAGAAACACTGTGAAGCTGATTTGTGAACACAGAACTGGGATCCCCTTTTCTCCCTCTCCATATCCATAGTATTATCCATAGAATAATAATGTATAAATAATATAATAATATGAAATTATCCATAGAATAATTTTAGAGGTTTGCAGATTTAATGAGCTACAGTTTTAAGGGTTAATTAATATCAGATATGCACCTAAAGCTGTGCATACGGTTTCAGCTTCAAAACAGAAATTCTCTCTCCGGAAAGAGGTTGAAGTAAAACCACAGTTCTGCCTGAGTGTGTGGTGTCAGGAGGGTTCCCAACAAGACACAAATAACCACACAGCTGCAAAGATGCATTACCGCACTGGGCCAGCGGAGGAGCAGGGTCAGCATTAAACGCGCCTGCACTTATGGCCCATTTTTGTAGCCTCACTCAGTTTCAAGGGGGAAAAAAACAGCATGACATTTCTTCAAAAGTCACATAGTATTTGTTTTGCCTTTATTTGAGGATGACTCTTCATGTATCTGTTCTCTCCCCCTCCCTGTGGCTACCTATACTGCTTATCCATCACCCCAAGAGCGAGCAGTGCTGTGCTCAAATCTAGGCGGGGGCAGACACAGAGAAACAGCACATTAGACACATTAGATATGGTCTAGCTGTTCATAGCAACCACATTTAACCCTCCTTGCAAATGCAAATCTTTCAGATCTCTTCTTCTAACATTTATTTATATATCTGAAACAGAAGAAAGAGAAAGATGAGTCTGGAGAAAAACAAACAAATGAAAAAACCCAATCTTCAGAATTGCCAGTTTGGTTTAAAATTCAACTTCCCTCAGAAAGGATGCAGAAGTAATACACAAAGCCTCTGCTAGAGCTGATGGCAACCTCATCCCTTAAGCTGCAGTTCTGTTCAGCCACTAATCCTGCAGGCAAGTTAGAGCCTTCCCACTTCAACACACAAAAGCATCAGTAGTCTCAGCAGGTCCCAATGACACCTCTGCTTTCAACATTTTGGTGCACTGGGTCCATGGATTTTTCTAGGATTGCTTTGTCCACTCATAAATAGCTAATCTGCCCAATGATTATGGTAGAACTCAATGCAGTTGAAGATTCATGTACATAAATTCTTTATAAATAGCTTCAGAAAACCTGATTCAAAGACCACTGAAGTCACTAGGAACTTTTCCATTGAGTTGCTTTTTGGATTGTGTCCCAAGTACTTATCAATTCTTTCAGCTCCTGCACTTCAATAGAGTTGAATTCAACTTACTAAAGATGATACTTTGGTTTTTTTCTTATTATTGGTTAAAATTCATATTCACAGTGCAGCACTTTGAATCAGTGGTTTTCCCCAGATGCTTTTGATGCTTATCCTCCTTTGTTGAAGAGAATGCTAGTTCATACAAGAGAGCTGGTAGCCTCTATTCAAAATCCACCATGCTGCAAAGAATGATGTTGTCACGCAGACTGATCTTTCTCCAATAGCTTCTGCAGCATTTTTGTTACAAAGATGTTAAAGATAATATGGAAGAGAAAAGGAACAGATTTAGAGTCTTGGGATAACAAAATACAATGCATGACAAAGAATCATAATACTGATACTTAGAACTGAAAGAGCAAATGAGAAAGTGTATCCTGAGCTTTGCAGGAGAATAAGGTGTAGGCTGCTAAAAAAATAAATGTTTGTGAAAAAAGTTAATAATTTTTGAAGGATCGTTAGTTGTTTTTTCATTGTTGTAATCGAGATTTAATTGTGGTAACTGGAAAGAACATCTGCCCCAAATAGTGCACCGACTTCCAGGGAACTATTAAGCATGAAAGAGCAGGAATAGCATGTATATCTGGGAACAGAGATTCACAGCAGTTATTCTAGCTCTGTGAAGTAGAAATTATAACAGACAGATTTTAAAATGCATTGATATTTAGATTCCTTAATTATGGACCCTATGGGTAGATCTATGCTAGTGTGAAATACTTTTCAAATCTTAAAACACTGAAGAGTAAAAAGTCACATAAAGAAGAACTAGTTAAATATACAGAGGACAAACTACAGGTTGGCCTTAACTCACGTTAATTTTGTTAGATTTCATGCTTCTTGGAGTTAGTCCTTGTCCTATTAGAAAGACAGACAAAGAGCACCCCAACAAGAAGCCCCAGGACAGCACCTACAGTTAAATAAAACCTGGATTTCCTCATTGCTGAGTAATTGCCATACTATTCAGCATGCACCAAGGTGCAATATCCAAAGAAGGGTCCTTGAAGCACACTGATGGGCTGTTTATTCATGGCTGAATGTGTTACAGTGTGCAACCAGGCTTCCTCACATTCACTCCTGCAATCTTTCTCTCTGATACACCTAATGAACAAGTTTGAAAGGATCACACCACGGACCTGATAATGCACCTGGTGGGCTCTCTCCAAGTATCTTTTTCTTGCTTTCTACCTTTGTAAACAAGTTAAAAATGCAGCAGAGAGGAAAATTGCTAGTGACACCTCAGACCTTGCTGGCTTTCCTACATTACCTCAAGTTGTAAAAAGCCAATCTGAACAGCATAGAAAAGTAGTTATGCCAATTAAAAGGCTTGGAGTGCTAAATCTGAAGTAGCAGATGTCTAACTTGTCACTTTTAAGTTAAGTTTTCTAACACAATTTCTGTATTTTCCGGATTTTTTGTAGAAAGTACTGTAGCCTGTAGAAGCCTTATAATTAAACACCTATCATAGTGAATAGCATGCACCAGCGTTGAGGATTAGGTGATCTTATTCCTGTAATAGGATTTTCCTGCTAATTGTCACTGAAGTGACAGCAGCCTCTGTTAGTAGGAGCATAGGAATTGCCATAGTGGTTCAGATCAGCAGCCCATCTACCTATTAAAATATCCTGTCATTAGCAGTGGACAGTATGATGAGATTTAAAGAAAAATGCAAGGTATACACTATGGAATAAACCACTAAATGTAAAGTTTCTTCACTAGGCTCATTAGGAAAAGCTAGGTTACACCCTAACCCAGAAGCACTCATATTTCTTATAACTCTCCTTTTACTTTGGCAAAGAAGCCAAGTCATTTTTTTTTCTCTTCACAAAATTTTCTTTCTGTGAGTCCCAAGCAATCTTGGGAGTCAGAAGACATACAGTGTGATGCCTCTCCTTGTTCTTCATTTGAATTTGTTTGCAGCACCTCCATCATGCACAGAGCAGCTCATGGTGGTTGCATGATTAGAATTTCAGGGGGGGAGAAGACCAGAAATTGATGGGTTCAAAGAGAACAGAAATGTGTGACATGGTGGTGCCAAAGCTGAGACAGGTAGAGAAGACTCCTTCCTACAGCCTGTTGAAGGTATAATGGAGTTTTGTGATCAGTTCAAGAAGTCTTGGAACTCACAAGACAACAGCAATGGTAGTAGAAATTGCAACTGTATTTAGTGGTAACTCTTCCCGAGTGGATAGAGAAAGGTGTGAGCTAAAGCAGCATCCCAGAAGCTTCCGAGTAGCCAGGGATCCAGAAGGAACAAAGAATCACCTTTGCTGCATGAGCATGGTCCTGCCTGTCACCTCATACGTATCATGGGCAAGGAATGAGGATATTGAGGAAAGTGAGGAATGGAGGAGAGTGATGAGAGCAGCACAGCTGTCTTAATATTTGTCTCATCAAGGCTCAAAATAATGTCTGCCCATGGGCTAGGTCACACACCAGTTTCTGATTTCACTTGTAAGCTGCCTTCCTTTAACGATTTCTTCCTCCTTCATACTCACAAAAGCAAAGTGATTGTTCAGAAAACTTACACTGTGATTTTTGCATTATTGTTTCTACTGCATGAGTAAGACAAAAACAAGCTCTGACTCTGCAATACCAGGTAATTGTATTGCAATGTACTCAAGCTCTTTGTCAAACATCTGCTGCAAATTAATATTGGGCCAAAATTGTCTCCTGGGTAATTCAATGGACTTCAGTATCATTAGGCAAGGGATGATCTGTTCCAACACATTTACTGCCTGTGGATAATTTGCTCTGGGTTAGAGTCTTCCTTGCATTGCTGTAGCTTGAAATCCTCTTGCAGTGCAGTTGCTATTTACCAGCTTCTGCTGATGCATCCACTTTTTCTGGCTTCTTCCACTGCCAGGGAAATTAATTTATTCAATAAGCCCTGCAATGTCAACTTGTACTAATTTTGTAATGCTGGAATGAACAAAGCCAGAAATTATGCTTGGCTTTCTAGTCATCAATAAAACCTTATAAATCTGTAAGGACTCATAAACTTCACTGTACAAAAACTGATATTAAGACAAATCTCATTTTATCAAATAACACATGAAGCTAATAAGTATTGACTGCCTTTCCAATTCATAAAAGGCACAGAAAAAAAATAAGAAGCCTTTATAATGTTGCCACATCTTTGAGGCATTGATCTCTAGTCCCTCACCTAATGTCCAGTGTTTGTCCACACTTGCCCTGTTCAGGTTGGCAGATATTTCAAAAAATGGACTGTCACCATGGGATAATCAATTAATCAAGCATGAATTGCTTGAGTGAGTCTTCTAATGAATGTTAGCATGCAAACAACTTGTCAGACACTTTGCAGGGTTTGTGTGGTTGTATTCGTGTCTGGGAAGCTGCCTGGCAGCAAAGCCTGTAAGCACAAACCTATCTCATTGTGTTACTAATGTACATTGATTACAAGTATTTCTTTAAAATAGATTAGCTACAACCATAGTGATTTCATTGATTTTACAGTCTTCTTCCCTTCTGTGGAAACTGAGGTGAATTTCTGTGGGCAGAAGTTAGTACCCTACAAGAGTGAGGCGAGTCTGTATCATCTCATGCCCTGATGTGAAAGGTTAATGCATTTTCATGGGCCATTACCTCCTCTCACATGTAAGAGGAATTTATATTCTCAGACCTATAATTACAAAACTGCTTAGCAACACCCTAAAAGTTGTATTATTATTTCAGTGATAAGCCTCATTCTTAGGGATTACATTTGTCAAATTGACATTAAAACCATGCAACAGTTCTCTGTGAGGATGTACACTTTAAGAATTTTGTATAAATGCAGTGGCTTAAGTCACTGTGGCTATTATTAGCAGAAGACTGGAGGGGATTTCAGTAGGCAGCATTAATTGCCTGCTAAACTGCACAGATCCTGAGCCACACTAAAGTATCAAATTTTTCCCTAAACTTATTCTCAAACCTTTAAATAAATAATTTTGTTATCTAAACTGGTGAACAGAATGGGTTAAAGACTTTCCTAGACAAACAAAAGAATTTTATTTCAAAGGCAAGTGAATTTCAACAACCAAACACTAGATTTTGTCCCTCCTAATTTTTGTTGCTTTTTTTTTCCACTGAAACCTCAAAAAAGCCCACAAAAGAGAAAGTTCAGTACATGAAGTTCATGTATTGAATAGATGAACACATGTAGACAGATCTATGTATTACACATCTATGATGCAGACACATCAAAAAACACATCTTTTTTGATCATATTACTTCCTGAACAATCTCCACTGAAAAAACCTGCACTTTTCTAAACCCAAATACTCATTTAGATGAAGAATTACAGAGCCAGGTGTCAAATATTAGTCAGGCTGGTTGTAAATTCAGAGCCTCTAGTCATGTATTTATAGTTATGAGCTTCACTGTGCCAGTTCATAAGCAGAACTCCCCTCTGGTTAACATGGGGAGGTGTGCTGGAGGCTGGCTGCATGACACAGCCAAGCATCAGGAAGATATTGCACACAGAAAAGATTTCACAGTATGTCCTTTTTTACATTCAAAATCACAATTTATGGACAAGAACATTTTTTTTTTTTTAATATTGTCTCTGCTCCAAGCACATTTTTGAAAATGATGTGAGCTAATTTAAATATGCAAAATGTCATTCTCTACCTCCATGCCCCACCTCTGTGTGAGTGTCTGCAGAAAAGGGCACCCATTAGGTACAGGAACACAGAGGCTGGATCCCCTGCTGCTGCTGGCACACTCCAACTCAGCATATGGGAACGTGTGTGACCCACAGTATGCACATTATTTTGTAAGATCTGACATTTATGAACTTGGATTAAACTGCTTCTCATGATTACAGATTCATGTTTCTGGATGACTTTACCCGGAGAGTCTTGGAAGGAACCCTATGGGACTGTTCCATGAGGCACCAGAAGGGTAGCAGCATGCCTCATATGGTTAGCCTCAGAATTCTCCGAATTTGAGTAAATGACACAGGCAATCATTCTAGGAAAATGCCATTTAAATAATTCTTTTTATAAAGATGGCACAGAATAGTGTGAATCACGTGCACCGGGCTCTTCCAAGTACTAAGGACTCAAGTGACGCTGCTTGGAGACAAAAGCAAAGATGCTTTTAGATATGGAGACTCACAACCAAATTTAAGAACTCTACAGAAATGGCCATAGAAGCAAGCTTACATATCCGTGTGTTTGGTAAATTGTGGGGAAGCATAAGTAGTCTACCACAACTTTAAAAATAAGAAAAAATTAAAATCTTTGCTTCTACTTCATAATCCTATGATTGCTTGTTAGTGACCAAATATTTTGAATGTACTTTTGTGAAAATAATGTATTTTGCAAGAATAGATATGAGGCCAAGACTGGAGTCCAGTTCAGAAAGCTAATTCCAATGAGAACCATGCTTCTGCCTCTCTCCCAGAGATCCCAATGTTCCTGCATATGCAAGTCAGGCAGTTGCTTATGAAACCAAGATGGATGAAAAAATAACTTTTTCTCTGGGTTATAACAAGTCCATCTCAGTTACTCCAGCTGCTTCATTCTCCCAGATATATAATTTTTTTCACCAAGGTCAGCTCTTGAATCATCCCGTTCCACTTGAAAAATCTAAATTGCAAGATTACCACCTGAATGTGGAAATACCTGATGTAACCAAACAAAGACAAAGGGATAAAGGGTAGCAACATCTTAAAATACCACAGTCCCTACTACTTATCTGGCAACTCACTCAACTTCCAGCAATTTCAGAGATAAAACACTGTCATGAGGATTATTCTGTTGTGGAATAAATCTGTATGCTCTTTTATGCCTCCCAAATCACACAGTGTTACTAGTCTAATACAAAAAGCATCAAAGAATGACAATACCATCTGAGACAACACACATTACACTGCATAAGTTTACCACTGAAAATACACTTCCATATATTTCTCTTTTTGCTGCATTACTGCAATAGAATATTTTCTTGCAAATACATGATTTTATTCATTGCAAACACCTGAAATAAGTTTACAGAAAGATTAATTTATAAGCCTTGAGCTTTACCAACTTTTTTCCCAAAGCTTGAAGTTAGATCAGCTAATGTACAGAAAATTTGTTTTAATCAAAACTGATTTTTTAATATTATCGCCACTTCTCTTGATTTTCTGGAACTGCATGAGTGATAGGGCAGAGCAGCATGTTCCATTCGTTCCTTAGATTACTGTTAGTAATTTAAGTACTTCTTCTAAACATCCATGAAATTAAAATGTGTGTGAAGTAGCAGATGTTTTCTCAAAAAAGAGAAATGCCTTTGGAGGAGAGGCAAGCAAGAAAATCCCACTCAGGTAGCACAAAATGCTCTTTACCTGTGCCCTCTCGAGTGTTGTCTTCAGAATAAAATGAAAAAGATAAGAGAAGCATTCAAGTGTAACAAAAATGTATCAGTTAACACAGCTATCAAGTTCAGTTTGCTTAATGCCATGGAGCCTGAATCTCCTTTATGCTTTTCTGCTCTAATTTATACCCTGGGAAGGTCCAAGTAAATTGCTAGAAATTATAGAGGGGTGTTAATGTAACCGAAAATAAAACTCACAATGTAATTTTTTTTTTTTCTTCTTTTTTTTTTCCACAAAACAGCCTGGAATCTTCAGACATTATTTACAGGTTTTATTTAAAGGACAGACATTTGTGCTCCTTCCTTGGGCTTAACAAAGTCAGTAGAAGGTATACATAAATGTAAAGGATTGAAAAAACATTCCCTAAATTTATACCCACATGGGTTTCTCAATCCTTTCAAAATTCTATGATGGCATTTCTGGGTTGATAATAATTGTTCTACAGAATTGTTCAGGTTTTGTTCCCAAGCCCATTTAAGTCTGCAATATCTGTATAGTTGGAAAAAGAAAAAATTGAACCAGAAAGGCAAATTATAGCAAATACATTAAATTTGTGACTTCAGTGGAAACAGCTGTGCATTAGCACATAATTTAGTCCACTGCCTCCTTCTCCCACATGCTCTAACCAGGCATCACTGCACATGATTTCCCGTCCCATTGAGGGTTTACTCATTTCCAACTGGTACATGGGCTGAACAGTGACACTCAGCAAACCCCGTTTAGCACTAGATTTTAATGAAAAATGGCCAGATTAAATGTGCATGAAAACTACGTTGCACTACACCTGGGAGGACCATCTCTTCAGCAGCACTCACTTTCATTTACAGCTGACACATGCTCTGTTGCCATCATAACATTTTTTCATACCCTTTTGCCAAAAGCACCTCAGGCTGGGAGCTCCCCACCATCTACCACTGACAAGTCTGCTGAATACACTCTACATGAGCAATTCCAACATCACCCTTAAAGCATCAACCCACCAGGAGCTGCCTGGGAGGTTGCTTGCAGGCTCTTGCTTTTCACTTGGAAGTTCATGCTTTACCCACAGCACATCTACGATTCTCTAGCACCAGATGCTGGAGGCTTTTTGGAAAGACTTTGCCTGAAGCACTGGTTTTGCAAATGGAGTTATACATGCTCAGCCTTAATCATGTGCCTACTCCTGTGGAAACCAATGAACAGTGTGAGTATGACTACAGAGTGATATAACAAGGACAGGAAAGCATCTCTGTGCAATTAGACCAAGGATTGTGAGAAACCGAAGCAAAGAAACAATACCTACACTTCTCCCTTCCTCCTTCATTCCAAAAGCTTTTTGTTCTCTCTCATGGTATTGGTGTATATTTCAGCTTCTACCCTTCTAAAGCTCTTTTTAAGTCTGTGTTTTATTTAAAAATGCTGGCTGAAGATTTAAAGAACCTATAGCATCAACACTTCCAATGCTATCAGAACTCAGTATCAATTTGCAAGATTTTTAAAACTCCTTTGTATTTATCTGGTTAACCGTCACATAATAGAGGAGTTTTTCTATAGAAATCTCTATTAGTTTTCCTGTTAATATGAGGGCAGAACACTTATTTCAAGAAAAACAAAATGAGAACTATTCACATTATCCCCTGGTTGGTGGAGTCAGGGATTTGGAAGAAAGCTCATGCTTATAAACAATTTTTAAAATCATATTTAAAATATGATAACTAGGAATAATTTTTTAAAATTGTTATTATTAAAACCACCTCCTCCAGAGGTCAACTTGAGGTTTGCTAAGGCCTTTAGCATAGAGAAAAGTGCCAGATGCTTCAGTGAGCTGGTGGGCAGGAATATCAAAACTAGTGAGCCCATCAGTGAAAGGGGCAGCACAGATGCAGGAAGGATGCTCAGATAAGGACCAGTCCTTATAGATTTGAGAGTCCTCTGCTGATGCCTAAAAAACTTTATTCATCAAGGAGCAAGGTTTTGGACTTCAAGGGAAAGCAGGAGCCCAGGCTGTCAGGAGGGCTGACTACAACTACACCAGGAGCAACTCTGGTGAAACGCTGTCCCTCCAGCTACAGCCCAGTCACTCATGATGACTTTGGCAGGCAGCAGTACCCCTCAGACTCCAGTGGCATGCCAGACTGTAATGTCAGCCTTATCCTACTGCTCTTTGAGATAAATACAACATGCTTCTTAATATGACCAGTGGTTTAGCTGTGCTTTTTCCCTTCCTACAGATTACAGGATCAAGCCTGGAATTGAATGTTACTACTTTCAAGCTTTGCAAAGGGTGAAAAAGATAATCATCTTTGTTCTGCTATAAAGTGGCCAAATAATAAGTAAAGCACTGAAGGAGATCAATTCAAAACAGTTATACCACTATGGAATGCCACCTAAATACAGCTGGGTAGATCAGTTGGAATATGGAATTCACCTCAAGTTCAGAGTTGAAAGTGCAGTTTGCATACACTATACACCTGATTAATCCCCAGAAACCAGCAAAATACACAGGGCAGAAGGTGAATCTGAAACCCCTCAGCAGCACAGTATCACCAGCTCAGGTCTGAAGTTGTACTGTTGAGCTCACCTCTAGCAGGAATTATTTACCTTTCATTGGGAGGATGTATCATAGGAAGCAATGGACTGAATTACGTTTTCATGAGGAAATGGAAGATTCCTGATCAGCTGGTGAGGCACAAGCACTGCAGCTACCACTTTCCTCATACAAATATATCCCCACCATTATTCAGTTGCACACCCTGTTAGGCAGTTGTCATAGAGCTGTTTATGGAAGAATTTCAGGCTGCTATTCCTGTTTGAACACTTAGTTTAACATTTACCTCATGCATTAGATAATAGGATCAGATCTTCAGTTACTGTAAATCCATGAAAGAAGTCTTTGCCAGAAGCTAAGGAACTAGTTACCTGCTTGATTTCTTTGGCTAATTACATCTTCTCCACAAAGTATTGTTTTGCAGACAGCATTGCACACATGCTGAAAGAGTAATAAACTAGTAGAGCAGTTCATGTTAAGTGTTTGTACTGCCTGTACTTTGTTAACGAAAATGTAAATCTATTTAGAAAAGAAATCACAGCTATAATACAGGAAATTAGCTCAAAGACAGCTTATTTGTCAACTAAAATGCATACCTCTATCTCTCTTCATATACAGATATAAAAGGCTGAAAATAAACCACTTTGTGGGTTTCATTTATTCTTGCTCTAACGTAATACCTCTGTGCCTGTTTAAAAGGAATGCCTGGCACAGTTCATGAGCTGATTTGAGCTGGTACCATGAACCTCAAGGATGCCATAGCTTTTTCATTGCAGAGGTACAATCCTTGGTACCCAGACCTCCCGATCAATGAGCAATTCCAAACACAACACAGATTATAATATTGACTGATTTTTTTGCTTGCTTTGTTTCAGCAGTTGAGTGCTTTTGCAAATGCAATTTGAAGTACCAGACAAGCTCGACTGTTTCCCACCTACGTGCTCAAGGCCAAAGGAAGAACTCCTGCATACTTTTTATCCCATGACAGCAAAGTCATTCTGACTTAAAATTTTGATAGAATACATGACTACCAGTAACATAGGAGGTCTGTCAGTAGCATTAGGAGACCTTCTAAAACCCTAAAATGAATTTACCTAGGGATCCTAATTTTCATAAATTTTACAAGTGGTATAAAAGGAAGGCTTTCTGCTATATTTAACAACCAGCACATGTAGGCATGCTGCCAGCCTTCACATGAGCCAAGGGACACACAGTGAATTCTTACAGCTTTAGAGTTTACTTCATGGGCCCTTTGAAAACAACAGCGACTAACTATGTTGATGGACATCTTGCCTGAGGTCCCCAAACAGTCATTAAACTCTTAGCCTTCTGTTCAATATAAAATGACATGCTCATTCTGCATTTCTTTCACTGAGCTGCTATGGAGGAGCCATTATTCAATTGATATGCCTGGCTCTTGCTCAAAAATGATTGCATTACACTTTCCTGTAGCAGGCTGTCAGCTCACATTCAGAAAGCCATACAGGATGCAATTGTGTGGTCACTGAAAATACCTTCGGTGCATATTCTGTCTCTTATACNTGGTTTTGCAAATGGAGTTATACATGCTCAGCCTTAATCATGTGCCTACTCCTGTGGAAACCAATGAGTGTGAGTATTTGCAGTGTGAGTATTTGCTTTATACTTAATACACTACAGAGTGATATAACAAGGACAGGAAAGCATCTCTGTGCAATTAGACCAAGGATTGTGAGAAACCGAAGCAAAGAAACAATACCTACACTTCTCCCTTCCTCCTTCATTCCAAAAGCTTTTTGTTCTCTCTCATGGTATTGGTGTATATTTCAGCTTCTACCCTTCTAAAGCTCTTTTTAAGTCTGTGTTTTATTTAAAAATGCTGGCTGAAGATTTAAAGAACCTATAGCATCAACACTTCCAATGCTATCAGAACTCAGTATCAATTTGCAAGATTTTTAAAACTCCTTTGTATTTATCTGGTTAACCGTCACATAATAGAGGAGTTTTTCTATAGAAATCTCTATTAGTTTTTCTGTTAATATGAGGGCAGAACACTTATTTCAAGAAAAACAAAATGAGAACTAATCACATTATCCCCTGGTTGGTGGAGTCAGGGATTTGGAAGAAAGCTCATGCTTATAAACAATTTTTAAAATCATATTTAAAATATGATAACTAGGAATAATTTTTAAAATTGTTATTCTAGGCCTTTAGCATAGAGAAAAGTGCCAGATGCTTCAGTGAGCTGGTGGGCAGGAATATCAAAACTAGTGAGCCCATCAGTGAAAGGGGCAGCACAGATGCAGGAAGGATGCTCAGATAAGGACCAGTCCTTATAGATTTGAGAGTCCTCTGCTGATGCCTAAAAAACTTTATTCATCAAGGAGCAAGGTTTTGGACTTCAAGGGAAAGCAGGAGCCCAGGCTGTCAGGAGGGCTGACTACAACTACACCAGGAGCAACTCTGGTGAAACGCTGTCCCTCCAGTTCCAGCCCAGTCACTCATGATGACTTTGGCAGGCAGCAGTACCCCTCAGACTCCAGTGGCATGTCAGACTGTAATGTCAGCCTTATCCTACTGCTCTTTGAGATAAATACAACATGCTCCTTAATATGACCAGTGGTTTAGCTGTGCTTTTTCCCTACCTACAGCTTACAGGATCAAGCCTGGAATTGTTAAACAATCCAAGATAAGTAAGTTACAGGATGTTACTACTTTCAAGCTTTGCAAAAAAAAGTATTGGTGAAAAAGATAAATAATCATCTTTGTTCTGCTTTAAAGTGGCCAAATAATAAGTAAAGCACTGAAGGAGATCAATTCAAAACAGTTATACCACTATGGAATGCCACCTAAATACAGCTGGGGAGATCAGTTGGAATATGGAATTCACCTCAAGTTCAGAGTTGAAAGTGCAGTTTGCATACACTATACACCTGATTAATCCCCAGAAACCAGCAAAATACACAGGGCAGAAGGTGAATCTGAAACCCCTCAGCAGCACAGTATCACCAGCTCAGGTCTGAAGTTGTACTGTTGAGCTCACCTCTAGCAGGAATTATTTACCTTTCATTGGGAGGATGTATCATAGGAAGCAATGGACTGAATTACGTTTTCATGAGGAAATGGAAGATTCCTGATCAGCTGGTGAGGCACAAGCACTGCAGCTACCACTTTCCTCATACAAATATATCCCCACCATTATTCAGTTGCACACCCTGTTAGGCAGTTGTCATAGAGCTGTTTATGGAAGAATTTCAGGCTGCTATTCCTGTTTGAACACTTAGTTTAACATTTACCTCATGCATTAGATAATAGGATCAGATCTTCAGTTACTGTAAATCCATGAAAGAAGTCTTTGCCAGAAGCTAAGGAACTAGTTACCTGCTTGATTTCTTTGGCTAATTACATCTTCTCCACAAAGTATTGTTTTGCAGACAGCATTGCACACATGCTGAAAGAGTAATAAACTAGTAGAGCAGTTCATGTTAAGTGTTTGTACTGCCTGTACTTTGTTAACGAAAATGTAAATCTATTTAGAAAAGAAATCACAGCTATAATATAGGAAATTAGCTCAAAGACAGCTTATTTGTCAACTAAAATGCATACCTCTATCTCTCTTCATATACAGATATAAAAGGCTGAAAATAAACCACTTTGTGGGTTTCATTTATTCTTGCTCTAACGTAATACCTCTGTGCCTGTTTCAAAGGAATGCCTGGCACAGTTCATGAGCTGATTTGAGCTGGTACCATGAACCTCAAGGATGCCATAGCTTTTTCATTGCAGAGGTACAATCCTTGGTACCCAGACCTCCCGATCAATGAGCAATTCCAAACACAACACAGATTATAATATTGACTGATTTTTTTGCTTGCTTTGTTTCAGCAGTTGAGTGCTTTTGCAAATGCAATTTGAAGTACCAGACAAGCTCGACTGTTTCCCACCTACGTGCTCAAGGCCAAAGGAAGAACTCCTGCATACTTTTTATCCCATGACAGCAAAGTCATTCTGACTTAAAATTTTTGATAGAATACATGACTACCAGTAACATAGGAGGTCTGTCAGTAGCATTAGGAGACCTTCTAAAACCCTAAAATGAATTTACCTAGGGATCCTAATTTTCATAAATTTTACAAGTGGTATAAAAGGAAGGCTTTCTGCTATATTTAACAACCAGCACATGTAGGCATGCTGCCAGCCTTCACATGAGCCAAGGGACACACAGTGAATTCTTACAGCTTTAGAGTTTACTTCATGGGCCCTTTGAAAACAACAGCGACTAACTATGTTGATGGACATCTTGCCTGAGGTCCCCAAACAGTCATTAAACTCTTAGCCTTCTGTTCAATATAAAATGACATGCTCATTCTGCATTTCTTTCACTGAGCTGCTATGGAGGAGCCATTATTCAATTGATATGCCTGGCTCTTGCTCAAAAATGATTGCATTACACTTTCCTGTAGCAGGCTGTCAGCTCACATTCAGAAAGCCATACAGGATGCAATTGTGTGGTCACTGAAAATACCTTCGGTGCATATTTAAGCCATTTGACTGTGGCAATATGAGAATTAATTCTCTCTTCTCCTTCTGGAAATTTATCATTTGCATGGCAGTGCCGTTCAGTGCGCACAGAATCATCGCATCCCACAACATATTAATATTTTAGTTTGTTATCTCAAGTTATTTTTAGCAGCCAACTGTCCTTGCGTGAGGCTCAAAACTGCAGCAAGATGCTCAGACATGTTCTGTGCGTGGTCAAGGACGTTCCATCATACATCTGCTCAGCAGGCTGCAGCCTTGGCTATTATTAAAGTAATCTCTGAATTGCTACTGCAACACATGTAATCATCAGACGCAGGATGTCTTTTTCCACCTGCTCTCTATTTATTGCCCTGTTATGCTACAAGTTTTAACAGTAACTTGTATTTCAGCTGATAAACACCTAGAAGTGAGACTCACTATAGCAAAGTAAAAAAGATCAGACTATTTGGGGTTGGTTTTGTTTGGTGGTTTTTTTTAGACCCTAGAGCATATAGTCAGCTTTTTGGTATATATTTCTATTCTTAGCATTAGTTTAAGGACACAAATTCAACCAAATCGAACCTAATTAAATATCAGTATTCTGAATTTACAGGCAAGAGTCACATTTAATAAACCAAATAGGTAATACAGTCTATTGCTTTGTCCTGCTTTTTGAAAATGCACAGGTTTTCCATAGGAACTGGAGTATTATAATATCAAATTGGAAATGGATTTATGTCAAATTTTATATGCTTGAAAGTTTTGCTGCTTTTTCACGACATATTAAAGGTCTCAACAATTCTATAAAGTGCTATCTGTATGCACTCCCCTGACAACATATTAACTCTAATTTTTCTATTCCTTGAGAACAAAGCATTTGCATTTTGGCAAATTTAGCACATTGCATGTAGGTTTTAAGGGATAAATTCCCCTTCCTGTTCAATACAGAGGGTGAGAATATGAGCTGACACCACCAGCCAGCATTACTGTTACAGCTTTTGAATTTACTAGATATTCTCTCAGAAAACAAGGCAAATAACAATGTCACTGGAGGCTGCCTTGCAGGCTCCCAACCTCCCAGACTTCACCTTGCCCTCCCCAGCTAACTGCATTACACTCATGCAGTTCTCTGAGGAAAAAAAAGAAAAAAAAAAAATTTCGAACTTTCTGAGACTACAGAAAGCAAATTCTCATATTCACCTTCAAAACTGAAAAAAAAGAAATGTAGAGAGCTGTAACATGATTTTGCTAACATATAATTTTGTGCCCAGCCCTACTGTTGTGCAGTTGCCACCACTGTAAAAAGGAAACTTTCCAGAAAGGGCAAATACCAAGCCAGAGCAATCCCCACCCATTCAACAGCACTTGTGCAGAACCCCCATGCTCCTTGACTGCTCCCTGCACTGAAGCATCCAGACTGTCCCTGCCTGCAAGCAGGACCGTGTGGGCACTGCTTTACCTTCACACCTTCCCTTCCCTCCTGCTGTTTCATCTCCAATCCTACAGCCTCTGCTGTCAGAACAGCTGATCCTGATAAACCAGCCAAAAGCAACGTGGCTGGAATTTTTGTCCTTGGGCAGAGGTCAGGGCCAGCTGACAGCCTGTGACAACTGGCTGGGAGACTAGCAGAAGAGGAAATATTTGCACCAGTTACTCTGCTTCATCTGGAGCAGATTTGCATCACCTCTAAAGCACCAGAGCATTCAGTTCAGTGTTTCATTCCATTGTGTTTAAGCAGTACGAAAGGACAAGAAATGAGAAAACAAGATTTGGAAAACAATTCCTAATTCATGTATTTCACAAAACAGCTTTATTTCACCAAAGTGGTGGATCCTACAGGTGTTTTATGTTGTGTAGGTTGTTATCCATAGTAGAGGTTAGGTAAATATTTTACAGAAAGGTAATGCAGTGTGGTGTATATAGCTTCTGCAATTAGTTTCTAGCCAACTTCAGCAGTTTTTAATTTTTCTTTCTTCAGCCCCTGCTTATAGATACATACTCATCTTTACTGTTTCAGTTGGAATATGATGCAAAAAAGAATATGACAATGCTCTTCCTGAGTAAATCAGACTGTCAAGAGACCCAGATCTGTACTATTTCCTAATAATAATTCTATAATCATTTGACAATTCTATAATAGGTTATAAAATTCCAGTCTCTGTATCAAATTAACTATTTGGAATATAGGAAGCATATGACAAAATACTTATGCAATTGATTTAGCACTGTATTTTTCAGGGAAGATATTAAAAACAATTATTTGATTCATAATTTGTTACTAAAAAAAGTAAGAAGTTGGAAAGGGGACCTTTGTTTAAAACATCTAAACTTCTCTGTAACCATGTTAAAATCTCAGCAGGACTGCTTCTAAGAGGAACTGGGATAAAATCACATAATTAATTAACTCATAACTTATTCATGAAAAAGGAGTTAGAAGAGATGGCCTTGTTTAAAGCATCTAGACTCTATTGCTATGAAATCTCAGTAAGATAAACAAGCCCTTGACTCTATCCAGTGTGTAAACCAAGGACTGTACCAATTACTGTAGACATCTCTGGGTGGGTATGCGTTACAACCAATCAAAAGATAGCACTCCCTGGAAAATGAAGAAAGTGCTGTGGTACAGTAAGTACAGCCAGACTGTCCCCTGCCTCTGCTCAAATTCCCAGGCTATGGAAAACTTGTTCTGGATACTTGTTCAGCTAAGGTATCAACATCTAAACTGGCCCAGGAGCCTCTGGGCTGAAAAAACCCTGGGATGAGCACCTAGACATAAGAGCATAGCATATGGCAATTAAAGCTGATAGTGGCTTACTGTGGGTCTGAATCTAGCGAAGTACTCACATGCATCCTAAGCTTGAAGTAAGTAGTTTTGCTGATACGCTTATAAAGAAAGTTAGATGAATGACTTCCGTAACTAGCAGCAGGTCTGGAAAATTAAGCTGAGGCTTATTTTGCAAAGACAGAATTCTAAAAGCAACCAGCAGTTTTGTTTCCCTCTTTTTCTGCATCCCTCATCTTTCAACCTCATTGTTAGGTTTTACAGGGCAGCACTTCATCCAAATGTACCCATTCACTCTTTAAAGCCACTGCACGTCTCAAACAACCTAACAAAAGGTTTTAGGTTTCACCAGCACTTTAGGATAAAGCTTGTAATGAGAGGCAACTACTTGTATGGCATTCTTGCTCAGTAACAAAAGGTAAAAGATGAGGACTCCTGCTTGTACTCATCTACAGTAAGATGTAAGCTCCCAGCTGCAGCCTCAGCTAATTGCAAAAATCAGGTCCCATGGCTGTGAAGGGGTAAGAAGGCACCAGAGTCC